>CM051826.1:63632649-64018292 GCA_028451465.1 Erethizon dorsatum
GCTGGGAATGGAACTTAGGACCTGGATACTTGCCAGGCAGGCACTCTGCCCCTGAGCTAAATCCCCAGCCCCTTTGTCATTGTTTTGTTTCATTTATTTTGATACTGAGTATTGAATCCAGGACATTCTTACTGAGCTACCTCCCTAGCCCTTTTTTTTTACTTTTTATTTTGAGACAGAGTTTTACTAAGTTGCTGTGTTGCCCAGGGAGGCTCAGTTTAACAATCCTCTTGCCTCAGCCGGGGGTTACAGGTGAAGAGAGTATTAGACTGTTTTGTTCCTAGCCCCTTTGGGACTTAACTCCCTAGTGTCCTGAATGAGGGTGTGATGCTGCCTGGGCATGGGCCAGGAGCCCTTTGACTGGGGCAGTCTCTTCTCCATCCCACTCACCTCCTCCATGGGGCAGCTTGACATTGTTTTTTCCAGTACTGGATGGAACCCAGGATCTTCTCATTCAGCTACATCCCCAGCCCTTTTTTTATTTTTTATTTTGAGACAAGGTCTCATTAAGTGGCTGAATTGCTCAGGCTGGGCTTGAATTTGGCGATCCACCTACCTCAGCGCTCCCCGCCCAGTGCTGGGCCACACCCTCCTTAACCTGGGTTCTTAGAAGTCTCATTTCCTGTTTGTAAAAATCCTCACCTATTAAATGCCTTCTTAAGAAGGGTTTTCTGAATGTGAATTCCATAAGGCTGCCCTTCCTTGCTTTTGTTTTCTTCTTCAGATTCTCCAAGAGTGGTATTTTTCATGTTTATTTGATGGCTGTGACAACAGTAAGTGCATTCAGCCTTTGGAAAGGAAAAGTTTCCTTTGGTCCCTTTTTCTTCATTTCTGCCTTCAGCTTTTGGTTTTTCAAAACTAGATCAAAGCAGAAATGAAAAGAGAAACCTCATCACTGATATCAAATAAGTGTTCTAATTTTGTTTCCCAATTAAGTGGCAGTTAAAAAAGAAACTAATCAAGAGCTGCTTCAAAGAGAAGAGACTGGAAGGCAGAAGAAATGAAACTAAGTGAGCTTGTCTCAGGGAGACTGCTGCTCATGGCAAGCCAGTTCTGCTAATTTCCCTCATTATTTAACTAACATGTGCAGCTTTACTAAGTCGGCAGTTAGCCCTCTTCCTCTGGAGTCCCGAGTTGTAGTAACTTCAGAGGATCTACTTTAGCTCCTTCTAATTTTAAAAGTCTAAAATCTCTACTCCTTAAGCCTCTCTTATAATTTCTCAAAGGTGTCCTTGGGATTGTTGCACACAAAATACAGTGTTCCTATTTAGAACTGAGCTTAAATTCTTTGACAGGGTCAGTCCTTGCTTCCCCTGTTTCCAGTGCCAGGTGACAGGCAGCTGTGGCTTGGGGAACTGTGCTCTACCGCTGCTATCAGTGTGGCCTGGGTCAGCTCATCCCTGATCCCACTCACACAGGCATAGTTTTTGTTGGGAGGCTTAGGATTTGCATCTCTGCCCCCGCACCCCCAGGCCTTGCCCTGTAGGCAAGCAGCCCTCAGCTCTCATTTGACATCTCAGGGACCCATTTTGAACTTGCTGGATGTCTTTTCCCTACTGAGTTGCCTTCTGCATCCCTCCTGAATCTGTAGCAGTGTGAGTCCTGGTTCCGGATCTGTCCAGCAACCTGTGGACGTTCCTGTGGAGATGGCAGGCCCCTTCAAACCCTCCTCCACAGAACAGTCTTCGTGAGCCGTGCCAGGGTGTGCCATGGCTGCCAGCATTAAATTGTTGCTCAGAAAATGATTTTTATGTATTTATTTGTTTGCTTACTTACTTTTGCAGTGCTGGGATTAAACCCAGGGCCTTCTAACTGAGCTACATTCCCAGCCCAAGGTCTTGCTGAGTCACCAAGTTGCCCAGGCTGGGCTTGTATTCATGTTCCTCCTGCCTCAGCCTCCCAGAGTGCTAGGATTACAGACCTGCCCCACCTGGCCCAGTGAAAAGTACTGATAGTGCTCTGTGAAGAGCATTTCATTTGACCTTGGAGTTGCTAGCCCACAGTCCAGGTCACCAGACTAAATTTTCATGTGTGTCCCATTCCCATCAAACAGTCATAGCAGTGCTCTTGTCACCACTGCAAATCTGTGACCCACCTGGCAGGACTGCGAGGGAGGTACTGGCAAAAGTGTCTGCAGTCCCTGGCACAAGCTGCTGTTCTTTCCACAGGCATCTCAGGTAGCTTGGATGGCAGAACTGCAGTGTCTCCATCTTTCCCACATTTAGGGTTCACAAGCAGGCTTTTTTTTTTTTAATCTAAATAACGATCTGTGGGAATATGCAGGGTTTGAGGTATTGGGTCAAGTGATCCTGAGCCACAATGTCTGGAGGACAGGTGGCTGGGCTGGTTCCTGCTGTGTGGCTTCCTGCTGGTGTCCTGGGAATAACCCTTCCTTCTGGGCTCTTTGGTTTTCTGAGGACTAGTGGGATCCCTGGTAACTGTCTGCCTCAAGAGTAAATGGTTTTGCAAAGGAAATCTGATGTCTAAAAGTGGAATTAGAGGTTGGGATTTATTTTAGTGAGTTTCTCTGGCAAATTCAAATTTTTGGGCCAGGGATATAGCTCAGTGGCACAGCACCTGCCTGGCAAGTGTGAAGTTGTGAGTTTGATTTCTGGTACCAAAAAAAAAAAAGGAAAATTCAAATTTTTAGCACGAAGATTTTTTTTTTTCCCTCCTTTTTTGAGACAAGGTCTCACTTTGTAGTTCAGGCTAGTTTTGAACTCACTAGCTCAGGCTGCCTTGAACTCTCAGAAATCCTCCTGCATCAGCTTCCCCAGTGCTGGGATTACAGGCCTGCGCCACTATGCCCAGTTTAACACAAAGAATTAACAGTTTTTAGAGGTAGAAAACAAGGGACCAAAAGTTGTAAATTTTATTTTTTTTACTTTTCTTTTTTTTTTTTTGTGGGTACCAGGGGGTCGACCTCAGGACCTCGCGCGCCAGCAGGCGCCCGTGCTGCTGAGCGATATCACCGGCCCCTTTTTCGTATGTGGGTTCCGGGAGTCAAACTCGGGCCCTCGCGCTTGCCGGGCAGGCGCTTAAGCCGCTGAGCCATCTCACCGGCCCTACTTTTCTTTTGATCCTATACATCTGTGGTCTATGTAAGGCATTGACACATTTGAAATAGTTACAGTAGAGCTTTTTTGTTTTAGCTGTTCTAGGAATAGGACAGATTTGAGGAGGAAAAAGACAGTGAGTAAGGAATTTGAACTCTGGAGTCTGTGGGAGGCAGATCGTGAGTTCAAGGCCAGCCTGGGCTACATCACAAGTTTAAGGCTGGACTGGACTACACAAAGAGAGCTGGTCTCAAGGAAGAAGAAAGAAATTTGACCCCCACCCCAGACAGTCCAGGGGTTGAACCCAGGGAGCCATGAAGAAG
Source organism: Erethizon dorsatum (assembly GCA_028451465.1). Classification (NCBI taxonomy): domain Eukaryota; kingdom Metazoa; phylum Chordata; class Mammalia; order Rodentia; family Erethizontidae; genus Erethizon; species Erethizon dorsatum. Next base: position 63,636,029 of record CM051826.1, read on the forward strand.
CAACATCACCAGCACCGTTTATTTATTTTGAAGCTGGGTCTTGCTAAATTGCCCGGGCTGGCCTCCTGAGCAACTGGGTCACAGGTGTCCAGAAAATCGGTAATTTAAAATCTCAACCAGCAGCCCACAAGAGCATGGCATCTTCCTTGCTTTCTGAGAACACGAACAAAAATAAAGATCAGTGCTGACCTCCTTTGGGCTGAGCTTTTCAGAGTTTTTTTTTAGGCTCTTAGGCCTGGAAAGCATTTGTCAGGCATGTAATTATTAAACTTGTAGTTGTGTGTTGAGTACAAGTGAGGGGCTCTGAGAAACAGCTGTGTGAGATGTCTCTGTTCTCTGGATTTTATTTTATTTTAGTATGGGGAATGGAACCCAGGGTCTTGCACTGAGCTTATCTCTAGCCCTATTTTAATTTTATTGATATTTTAAGATATCTCACTAAATTGCCCCGCCAACTTGAATTTGTGGTCCTCCTGCCTCAGCCTTCCAAGTAGCTGGTACTGCAGGTATGCACTGTCACACCCACCTAGGATGTATGTGTGTGCGGGTTTGTGATACTGAGAATGTACCCAGGGCCTAACGGTAGGCAGATGCTCTCCCACTGAGTCACATCCCCAGCTTTCTAGCTCTTTTCCAGCTTTTTATTTTTATTTATTTATTTTTGGTGTTTTGAGAAAAACGAAGCAGGCTGCCTTTGAACGCCTGACCTCATGCCTCAGCCACCCGAGTTCTAGGATTACAGGTGTGCACTACCACTCAGCTCCTCTCTTTTATTTTATGTTATGTTATGTTATTTATTTATTTATTTTTGTGGGTACCAGGGGTGGAACTCAGGATCTCGCGCTTGGCAGGCAGGCACTTATGCCGCTGAGCGATATCACCGGCCTCTCTTCTCTTTTATTTTTTATTTTTTTGTGGGTACCGGGGGGTCGACCTCAGGACCTCATGCGCTAACAGGCAGCCGTGCCGCTGAGCGATATCACCGGCCCCTTTTTCGTATGTGGGATCCGGGAGTGGAACTCGGGCCCTCGCGCTTGCAAGGCAGGCGCTTACGCCACTGAGCCATCTCACTGGCCCTCCTCTCTTTTATTTTGAGATGAAAACTTGTGGAGTTGTCGGGGCGCTGGCCTTGAACTTGTGACCCTCTGCCTCAGCACTTTACACCCCACCAGTGAGAGCTGAAGTCGAAGGTGGCTTTCTGTATTGCAGCACTGATCCGCCCACACAGGAACACTCCGGCCCTGGGCCTCCGGTGATGCAGTGATATTCTGCCGGCGTGGTGGTGCACACCCACCATCACAGTGCTCGGGAGGCTGAGGCAGGAGGAACACCATGAGTTCAAACCCAAAATGGGGGGGTACTCTTATGGCTTTGGAGGCTTCTCAGATAAAGCGCTCCAGGGCACGGACAGCGGCAGTTGGGAGGGTGTGGAGATGAGTGGCTGTCCCTATGTCCTGATTGTTAGTTGGTGGCCGCCTGCCTCACCTTCCTTTCCTCCTGCGCTAGAACAGGTTGACCCGGGCTCTGATTCCTTCCACCGGGCCGCGCGCATGCGTGCGAGGTCGCGGGCTGCCCTGCGCTCTTGGTCCTCGGCTCCGCCCGCCTGGCCGCCCACCCACGTCTGCACTGATTCATCACCCACCTCCAGTCCTGACCGTGTGAGAGCTTCCACAGCGGCTCCGGCGTGTTCGAACTTGAAATCGTGGGCCTTCATACGGGGCTGGGGAGGAATACTCTGGGCTACATCCTCAGTCCTTTTTGTTTTATTTTGAGACAAGATCTCGCTGAGTCGCCGAGTTGCCCTGGCTAAGCTCGAACTTGGGAGCCTCCTGATTCAGGCTCTTTTGTTGTCTCCATTTTCCTTGTTCTTGAATATTTCACTGCTCATTTGTCTATGTTTGCTGGGTTGGTCATTAGTGACTTGAGCTGATCAATTTGTATTAGAATGCAAATTTCAAAATTTCCAAAGAAAAATTTCACCTCATCTTCTGCTCTTTATTTTGTTTTTGTTTTTTTTGAGACAGGGTCTTGCTATGTAGTCCAGGCTGGCCTTGCACTCGCTGTATAGCCGAGGGCGGTTTCGAACTCGTGGCGATCCTCTTGCCTTAGCTTCCTGAGTGCTGGGATTACATACCCTGCTTGCTCTTTATTTTGGAATCAAATAGCACAAATTGACTTTCATTTGTTGTACTGTGGGCTGTGGTTCTGGCCAGCCTCTGTTTGAAGAGTATCAAGGTGAGTGGCTGGGATCTCCGAGAGGCTGTGTTGTGTGTGCTCACCCGGACTTCAAGTCATTCTACTCTTCCCGTCCCGTCCCTTTCCTCTTCCCCTTTCTCCTCTCCTCTCCTCTCCTCTCTTCTCCTCTCTTCTTTTCTTTCTTTCTTTGGTAGAGACATACATCTCACTGTGTTGCTCAGGCTGCCCCTGCCCTCCTGGTCTCGAGGGATCCTCCTGCCTTAGTTCTGAGTGCTGTGACTGCAGGTGCACACTGTCTCATGTCTCTAAAAATGATGCAAAAGCCAGGAGTGGTGGCACACACCTGTAATCCCAGCACTCTAGAAGGCTGAGACAAGAGGATCACAAGTTTGAGTCCAGCCTGGGCAACTTAGTGAGACCCTGTCTCAAAATTAAAAATTAAGGGATGGGAATGTAGTTTAATGCAGAAGCCCTGGGTTCAATCCAGAAGAAGAAAAGAAACAGAAAAAATGGCAAAGCCGGGCATGGTAGTCTGTCCCCATTGTCACTCAGGAGGCTGAGTCAGGTTCCCACTTGAACTGGGAACCCAGCCTGAACAACATGAGCATAGCAAGAGCTCGTCTCCAGGAAAAGCCAAGTTGTTGGTGGAGGACTAGCCGGCTTTGGTGGACCCTGTGCTTTGCGTTTCTCCAAATCCCAGTCGAGACTGCTCTGTGATCTCAGCTTCCTGAGATGCTCTTTTTTTTCAGCCTGGCCTTGAACTCACTGTGTAGTCCAAGCCGGCCTTGAGCTGGTGGCAGTCCTACTGGCGTGGACCACCACGCCCAGCTCGTCAGTCTGTTCTAACCCTTACAACACGGCACATGATCCTGAGCCTAAAGTGAGGATCTCTCCAAGTAAGATGGTCACAGAGTTGTGACAGCTGTGGGTGGGTCTGTGTCGTTAGGAAGGAGAAGTTGTCTCAGCCTGGGGTCTGTTCCTTGCCAGGGTCCTGGGATTCTCCTGGGCCTCTGGTTCTAAGGAGGCAATTATTCTGTCTTGAGAGGTCCCAGCTGCCCTCCATGGTGCCTCTGTGTCTCACTAACAGAGCCCTCGCAGGTTACACTGGAGCCCTTACACCGGACCACGGGAGCCCCAGCCTCTACTAGAGAGGGCTCCCTGGCTTCATAGCCTTTTCCCACCACCCTAAGTTATATGTGCCAGGAAGAGGAAGATATGAATCTGAAGGCATTTTTAAAAATCACATGGCAAGTGCTGGGGGGAGTGCTTGTCTCACCCTGGGTTCATCCTCAGTGTGGCCAAAAGAGGGGAAAAAAATGGCAAGCTGGGCACAATAGTGTACACCTGTAATCCCAGTACTCGGGAGGCTGAGGCAGGAGGATTGTGAGTTCAAGGCAAGCCTGGGTACACAGCAAGCTTGAGACCAGCTGGAACTACATAGGGAAACCCTGTTCCAAAGACAAATGTGAAAGGAAACTGCAGCGGTGGGTTTTTTTGTTCGTTTTAGTAGGTAGTAAGTTGATTGAAGATCATGCGACAGCAGCAGGAATAGGCACAAGGGTGAAGCAGGGGAACAAAGGGGACCTCAATAACTCAGGCTTCCAGTGTTCATAGGGTCAGACACCACTGACCCAGGGTGCCTGCCCCTGTCTCTCCCTGATGGTAGCAATCTGTGCAACCTCCTGAACTTCAGCAGGGTTAATCATGAGGGCGGTGTTGGGTTTATGGTTGAATGGAGAGAAGGGAGTGGCTCACACAACTTCCTGTCTTAGGGTTATGGAAGCATGGATAACCAGTAGGGCGGTGTGGTGTTTACAGTTGAATGAAGGGAAGGGAGTGACTCAGCTCCTTGTTTCTAACTGTACTGTTCCCCCCTGAGAGCCCTGGTCCCTGAAAATCTTTGAGGGGAGTTGAGGGAGGAAGTTCCATCTTCTGTAGCTACTTCTAGCTGGATAGGGGCATTGGCCCCACATACTTGGAGACCAAGGAACCCTTGCCCTGACTGCCTCAGTGTTCAAGGGAGCTGAGCCCATCCTCTGAAGACTTTTGATGGACTGTGGGCATGGAAGCAGGCTCTGATCCCGAAGTATGGTCCCCACTAGTAGTTTGATGGCTTCCTTGCTGGCTGGGCGGTCTGCTTGCCCGCTTCTGCTGAGGTCTCCAAAGGTCTGTGGGCTGCTGATGCCTCTGATGTCTGTGAGGTCTCTGGGCCACTATGCAATAGATTCCCTTGGCTCGTGGTCCAGTGAGGTTTGGTAAAGTGCTCCTTGGTAAAGTTACCAAGGTTTGGTAAAGTGCTCCTGGCACAGCTCGGCAGATGTTACAGTTGAGAGAGGCAGAATAGCCCAGGTTCTCATGTATGACAAGGAAAGAATTGCCAATTGTACACCTCGTAGTATGTAGTAAGTTTATTGAAGATTGCACGGCAGCAGCAGGAATGGGCAGAAGGATGAAGTGGGGGGAAAAGGGAAGCTGGTGGTTTTAGATTACCCCTTCCTTGGCCTCAGGGATGGAGCCAGGGACTTGCATATGCTGGGCAAAGCTCCCCACTGAGCCATATCCCAGCCCCGATTCTAGTGTGGCTGAGGAACCTCCGCTGCATGGTCTGAGAGAATTCCCTTTGTCACTTGTCCACTCCTGCACATCCCACGTTCCCTGCTGTGCAGGAGCATCCGGGGCCTTCCGCTGTGGTTTCATCTTCTCAAGATTTGAGTGCTGCACTTAAGTTGGTGCTCACACAGTCTGAGCCTCTGATGCTGTCCTCAGGCCTACAGGCCACACCTGGGTGTCTCTCCTGACTGGCCATTCTGGACACAGGTCACAGGAACACGGATCTGCCCTCTCCCATGCTGCCTGTGCTTCAGGTCAAGCTGGAGAAACTCGGGAAACCTAGTGCATTTCAGGAAGGCAGGGCAGAGCTTGTATCATGATACAAATATTCTACGTTGATCTGCTCCTCTCAAGAACCCTCACCCAGCATTCTGAGGACCGCTGCCTGTGGCGTCCCCCTTTGAGCTCAGGGCTCAGGGAAGTGGCCGTGGCACAGATGCCCTTGGACATCTGTCATTCACCTTGGTGCGCCCAGCCCAGCAGTCTATAAAAAATAAGCAAAGAAAGTCAGTGAGGGCAGAAAAGGCCTCGGAGGCAGAGGCTGGGCCTCGCACAGCACCTGCTCTGGGAGCGGAGGCTGGCTCGGGAGGAGCGCTGCGCTCCCCAGTGTCCTCCAACTGCCCCTCCTCGGCGCCTGACCCTCCAGTCTCTTCTGAAGCCAGCAGGCCTGATGAGGGGTGGGCTGCTTTGTCCTGTAGCTCAAAGCCCTTTGTCCTGTAGCTCAAAGCAGATGACTTCTTAAAAACTGTGAATCAGTGTTTACTTTGTCTTGCAGTGGTTTGAGTCCAGCCAATGACACTGGAGCCAAAAAGAAGAAAAAGAAACAAAAAAAGAAGAAAGAGAAAGGCAGTGAGACAGATTCAACCCAGGATCAGCCTGTGAAGGTAACAAGGAGGCTCTGCTCTCTGTGGCAGTTTTCCGAGCAGAGTTTGGGGTAATGTAGAGGCAGCCCCTCCTGACGCTACCCCAGGGTGGAAGAGGAGACCTCAGTGCTGAGCCCTGCTGCCCTGCACGTAGGTGAAGAAGCTGCTGTCCGTTCCTTAAAAGACACAGCAGGGTGGACACCCAGCCCCAGGCACAGTGCGTCCTGCATGTGTGCAAGTCCAGGCGCTGTGCGCACAGATGAGTGATGGCCCTTGTTCTTAGAGCAGTGTTCTCGGCGCACTCTGCCTTGGTCCCCACTGCTTTTATGTAGAAAAGCTCTGTGTACTCCTGCTTCTCTTATTTTATTTTATTATTTTTTTTATGTGGGTACCAGGAGTCGAACTCAGGACCTCGTGCTTGCCAGCAGGCGCTTGTGCCGCTGAGCGATATCACTGGCCCTCTTTTCCTTTATGTGGGTACTGGGAGTTGAACTCAGGACCTTGTGCTTGCCAGGCGGGCGCTTACGCCGCTGAGCCATCTCACCGGCCCTTTAATTTATTTTGAGACAGGGTCTCGCTCAGTTACCCAGGCTGGCCTGGAACTTGTGATCCTCCTGCCTCCACCTCCCAGAGCACCAGGATTACAGGTGTGCGTTATTATGCCTGGCTAGCCCTCTTCTGAAGGTAGACCTTTATCCATCTGCAATCATTTTCTTAATTGCTGTGGTCATTGTCATGAAAACCCAGAGTTCCCAGGGTCCTAGAGCATACAAGCCAAGACCAGTGTACTGGCCAGAGGTATCAGTAAGGGTGGTTTTGTTCCTTTAAGAAACAACATTGCAGAAGGAAACCTTTTATTTCAGGCTAAATGTTTTCTTCAAGGTAGGCCCAGGGGCATAGTACAGAGCCTAGCCATAAGTCCCCTTCTAGAATCACCTCGGAAGCAGTTCACAGCACCATCGGGAAGCTACTTTCGCCCCACTGGGTTCATGCTACACTTTATGCTTCAAATATTGTGTCCCAAGTTGAATCTTCTACCTTACTGAGGCAGCTTCAGGTAATTTCTATTTCTGATACCAAACCCACTGTGGAAAACCCCTCATGCTTGTTTTTTTTTTTTTTTTTTAATGTGGGTACCGGGAGTCGAACTCAAGACCTCGCACTTGCCAGGCAGGCGCTTATGCCGCTGAGCTATCTCACCGGCCCTATAAATTTCTGTTATTATTTTTTTTATATGCGGGTACTGGGAGTCGAACTCAGGGCCTCGCACTTGCCAGGCAGGCACTTATGCCGCTGAGCTATCTCACCGGCCCTATAAATTTCTGTTATTATTTTTTTTATATGCGGGTACTGGGAGTCGAACTCAGGACCTCGCACTTGCCAGGCAGGTGCTTATGCCGCTGAGCTATATCACCGGCCTTCATGCTTGTTGACCATGGGTTAGCTACGCTCTTGCCAGGCTAAACCTCATCGAAACCAGCCCTAAAACTTCACTGTCCCTGCACAGAGGCTGGGGTCTTTGTCAAGTATGAGCACGGTGATTGCCCACGTCTTCTGGCCAGGAATTCTCACCCAGTTCTTGGCTGTGGAGACATTCGTGGGAGTGGGTGTTTGATGACTCCATGAGGATTGGAGTTCAAGCCTACAAACACCATTCACATAGCAGCTCTTTTGCTTTCTTCATCAGAGTGGCGTCGTTCATTGTAAAGAGTATATTTTGTAAAAACATAGCGAGAAGAAGAAAAAATCACTTGTATGGATTTATATTCTTCCATGTGTGTGTTACTGGGGATGGAACCCAGGGCCTTGCACATGCTAGCCAAGTGCTCACCACTGACCTACAGCCCTGGCCCCTGTTCGTTTTTCTTGAAGCGGAGTAGAACTATTCGTTACCTTAAGCCTGTCATAAGACCCTGGAGACATGAATGAGTAGGGAGTTCATAAAGAAAAAATACTCGTTTAAACAGTAAGCGAAAAGGTGCTGAAACTCAACGTGAAAGACACAAAAATTAAAACATCTTTTCTCCTAGATTAACAGAGATTGAGGTTTGGTAGACCTCACAGTGAGGGTCTGAGAAACAGTTTTTTTTCCTGTGCTGCTCATTGGATTATTTGATATTCTCCTTTTTTGTTGTTCTTTTTTTTTGTTTACCAGTGAGCTATATCCCAGCTCATTTTAATGATATTCTCCTTTTAGAGAGCAAGATAATGACACATTTTATAATTTCAAGTACACATATCCTTTGACCCAGCTAGCCTCTTTCTTAAACTTTACCTTTCATAAATACATATCCCAATGAGCAAAACTAGAAGTACAAGAAAATTCATTGCACCATTGTTTGTAAAAATAAACAGCAAAACCACCAAAATGCCCATCAGTAGAAGGCTGGTGCATAGATGGAATGGTGGTTAAAAGGGGCTGGTCTGTGTCCTCACTCGGAAGAGTCTCTAAGACACAGTGTCTTTTTTTTTTTTGGTCTTTTTGAGATAGGATTTCACTATGCAGTTCAGGCTGGCCTTGAACTCACATGGTAGCTGAGGTTAGCCTTGAACTCACAGTGATCCTCCTGCCTCAGCCTGCCAAGTGCTGGGATTACAGGCGTGTGTCACCACACCCTGCAGCCCAGTGTCTTTTTAAAGGTAGTGTTGGGATTTAACTCAGCCCCTCCCCTGCTAAGTACATACTCTACCATTGAGCTATACCCCCATCCTCTCTAAAATAAAGTTTCTGGGCTGGTGAGATAGCTCAGCGGTATAAGCGCCTTCCTGGCAAGGATGAGGTCCTGAGTTCAACTCTCGGTACCCACATACGAAAAAAAAAAGGGCCGGTGATATTGCTCAGCGGCACGGGCACCTGCTGGCACGTGAGTTCCTGAGCTCGACTCCCGGTACCCACAAAAAATAAATAAAATTTCTGTCCTGCTAAATTACTCAGGCAGAGCTGGGGATGTAGCTCAGCAGCACAGTGCCTGCCTGGCAAGCGTGAGGCTTTGAGTTCAATTCCCAGTACCAAAAATATTAATTGCTCGGGCAGGACCCAGCGTGGTGGTGCATGCCTGTAATGCCAGCACTCTAGAGGCTGAGGCAGGAGGACCAGTGTGAATTCAAGGCCAACCTGGGCTAAATAGTGAGTTCAAGGCCACCCTGAACTGTATAGTGAGACTGTATCTCCAAAGAAAAAAAAAATTAAAAAAATAAATTGCTCAGGCTGGCCTTGAACTTGGGGCCCTTATGCCTTAGTCTCCCAAGTAACTGGGGTTACAGGCATGTACCAGGGTGTCTGGTTTAAGGTATGACAGTTTTTGTTTCTGTTTTCCAGCACTGGGGATTGAACCCACTGAGTGCTGAGGTATACATGCCAGTTTACCCCTAGGGTTGTTTGGGTTTTGTTCTTTTGTTTTGTTTTGTTTTACAATGCTGAGGATTGAACCCAGGACCTTGCACATGCTAGGTAAGTTCTATACCACTGAGCTATACCTTTGACCTTTTCCCCAGCACTTTTTATTTTTTAGTTTGACACATGGTCTTGCTAAGTCGCCGGGGCTGTCTTTGAACTTGTGATCCCCTCCTTGTTTGGCCGCCTGAGTACCTGGAATTATAGATGTATACCACCACACACAGCTAAGACTTAGTTTTAAAAGCACAGTTTGTAGGATAATATATAATCCAATTTTGGTTTTTGAACAGTGTATAAGCATTTGGAATTTCCATGCAAAAAGGTCTGGAATTATATCTGTCTCTTCTTACCTTCTTAGGTTGACTGTGGGTGACAAGAATTGTATTTGAAGCCGGGTGTGCTAGCACATACCTGTAATCCCAGTACTTAGGAGGCTAAGGCAGGAGAATTGCTATAAGTTCGAGGCCAGGCTGGGCTACATAGTGAGTCCAAGACCAGCCTGGACTACATAGTGAAACTCTGTTAAAAAAAAAAAAAAAAAATTGTATTTGAGGGATGGAATTGTTAGGTTTACTTTCTTGTGTCTGATACATTTCATTGAAAATTTGCCCTGAGCATGTGTTATTTTTGTCATCAAACAGCAAAGACTTAAGGACAGAAACCCATGGTGGCACTGTTGGTCCTGGGTGGTACTGTATTGGATCTCTGTGATTAGGACAGGGAGCCGCACCCCTTCTTTGAGTTGCATGCCTTCTCTTTTGAGCTCAGTGAGTACGCAGATGTCTTACTAACACAATGGGCCTTTGCTCCCCCAACTTTGTCTTCCCCAGATGAACTCTTTGCCAGCAGAAAGGATCCAGGAAATACAGAAGGCCATTGAGCTGTTCTCAGTGGGCCAGGGGCCTGCCAAAACCATGGAGGAGGCCAGCAAACGAAGCTATCAGTTCTGGGATACACAGCCTGTCCCCAAACTGGGTATGTGTGTTCTCCCCGGTGAGAGGAAGGCGTGTGCCCACGTCTGTGGGACCCAGTACTGAGCTGCGGGAGTCCCGAAGAGGCCTGCAGATCCTCGGTGGTGGTTTTCAGCATGGATTTACGAAGGCGGACAGGAGACTGTTGTTCAGAGAGCTTATCGTGAGAGCACATAACGACTCTCGAGTCCCTCGCCCTCCAGTGTCAATGCACAGAGGAGAGCAGTGGGTCAGCACGTGTGGAGTGGGCTGTCTTCCCCTTGGCATTCTAAGACGGCCTCGTTCGTCTTGCAGTGTGTAACCCCACGCCGGGCAGATCCCAGCGTCATCCCGCTCCTCCCCGCTGACACGTGCTTGGTACACACAGCAGTGTGACGCTTTACTCGGTGGTGGTTCTGCTCCTGGAGTACCATATATAGGATTCCGCAGCAGCCTGAAAAGGTATGCTGGACCCATAAGAGGCTCGTGGAGTTAGGGGAGCCCGTCAGGATCGAGCCGTAGCTAACCCTGAGGGCTCATTTCAGGGACCACAGGTGACAGGATGTTTCTGGAAAGGTTGAGTCACAATTCTGAGCCCACTGAGGGCTCGGTCCTTGTTTCCTGTGTGGCCTGGAGAGTGTTGCAGAAGCCTGTGTTCTGACACCTAATATAAGTAACTGTCAGGTTGCTGATGTCTCTGCTTTCCACCAGAAACACGGTGAGACCTGACCGGGCTGGGCCAGAGACCGGGAGGGGGAAAGGCAACTGTGCCCAGGGAGCGGTCCCGGCAGAGGTTCCTTCTGCTGAGCATGCGCACAGGTGCTATTCAGTTTACCATGGGTTACCGTCAGATAAGCCTGAGTCAGAAATGCATCGACCACCTGAATGTCACAGCTTAGTGCCCTCGGAGTATCAGGTCTCTCCCCTTGGGGTTGTCTGGCTGACCGGAATCTGCATCACAAGAGTATTATGTTGCATCTCGCTAACCCAGGGAAAGATTAAAATTCACAATTTGAAGTATAGGCTCTGTTGAGCGTGTTTTGCTTTTGCGTCATTGTAAAGTCGAAAGATCTTAAGTTGGGGACAGTCAGGATGGGAATGGCGTGAGAGCCCGCAGACATCCCCACTGCAGACCTGCAGGTCAGCGCCACTGGGACCTTTGAGAAGCCCTGTGGTGGAGCAGATGCACACCACCAGCCTGCTGATGTCGAGAGGGTGTGCACGGGGCCTGAATGCCAGAGTCCTTGTCTGTAAGGCCCAGCCAGACCTCCTGCAGGCCTTGGGCCCCAGGGCTGCTGTCTCCAGGGTGAGGCACCAGAGAACACTGTTATGCTGTCTGCGCCAGTCCGGGCCTGTGGGCTGCTGTGGCAGCTGCCCTATCTCATGAGTTTTCAGACTGCTTTAGGGTTTCGGCTAGGTTTTATGTTCACTGGGAATTTGCAAGCGGCCGGTCTTGCTCTGGTCTTCATAGAGGCAGATTGGGACCAGTGGGTTTCTGTGCCTCTTCGGTCTACCTACCTGGATATGGAGAAGTCTGCAGTTTGGTTCCTAGCAAGTTGATGATTGAGCTGCACAGTTGCTCACAGGGGCCAGGGGCCTCCTATGCAGCCTGCAGTGGTGACACTGGCTGTGAGGTGGCCTGCAGGAAGTCCTGCCTCCGCCTGGTGGGGGGCTGGGGGCAGTGCTGAGTCTAGCTGCTGGCCTTAATCTTTCCACCTATGTAGGGCTGTTGTTTGTGAAATCAAGGATCCTGGTTCACAGCACCCCACCTTCGTGGGAGAGTTCTTATTCAGTGTTTGTGTAACAGTTGTGTGCCCCGAAGGAACTTGCTGGGTTCCTCCCGGATGATGCCCCTCTCTGGATCATGTCATTCTTTCCCTGTTGTAGAAGAAAGCAGGAACTTTTTTTTTTGTCTTAGCTCAGCTACCTTGGAGTAGTTTTAAAACAGCCATCACAGGGAGAATGAGGGCTCACCCTTGCTTTGCTTTTGCATCATTGTAAAATCGAAAGATGCAACAGGTCGGAGAGAGAAGCTTCATCACTCTCCTCATCTCCACTGTCCACTGCTTTGGTCTGCTGTTCCCCAAGCCCTTCCTGGGTGCACTATAGTGCTTTGTTTGGGGTCTTTGATGTTGGAGGGTAGAGAATTTTAGGGAAAAATATACAGAAGGAAACCCATTGAAAGCCAGGGCTTTCTTTACTAAAGCAAGTTCCAAGTACCTCAGGATAACTGCCTTCTTGCTGTGCTCTGCAGGGCCACCTGCCACCTCTGCACTGCTGGGGTGCTCAAGAGCCCTAGCCAGTGGAGGGTGGGCCACAGCCCTGAATGGGACACCCCCAAGTAAGGCACACCCCCCTGGAGTGGGGCACACCCCCCCAGTGAGGTGTACCCTGGAGTGGGGCACACACCCCCAGTGAGATGCACCCTGGAGTGGGGCACGCTGTGGGAGGAACGACCGGAAGCCAGGTTTAGGGCCCAGCAAGAGGTCTGTGGCACGTTTCACAGCCCCATCCACTGCAAGACTGGAGGTGGCTGCTGCTGCTTCAGTATTTCCTGAAACTGCTTTGCCAGCTGCACCACCAGAGCTGGTTTCTCATGGCAGCACTGTGTGAAAGCATTGTGTGTTGTCCGCTGACGAGCACTCGCTGAGTGTTTGGTATGAAATGCAGACCTGAAGATGTCACCCTACCGTCCATTCCCTGCGGACAAGCCAGCCCCTGAGCGCTCTCCCTGACTGGCCCGGCCGCTCTTAGCTTCTCTGGAGCCGTTTCCCCTCTGCTGCAGGCACCCACACACCCATGAGCATGGGCGAACTGGCCGGGGAGGGGCCTTCCCGGCAGCTCCGTGCAGGCAGTGACTCAGCCCGAAGGCACTTGTGGACTCCGAGCACTGAGGGCCGAGTTGGCAGCAGCAGCCCGTGGCCCACACTGCTGGAAGCTGAGGCTGGCGAGGCCAGGACTGCGCCTGGCGCCAGGAAGGGGCCAGCACACTGTGCTTACTGTTGACAGCCTTTTTGCTGCTCCTCTCAGACCCTCGGGTCAGTGGCCTGGCTGTGGCGCGACAGCACTCTTCACACCCCCGGGAGGCAGACAGCTGGAGGGTAGAGATAAATGTTTCCCATTTGGGAAGCCAGGGGAGATTTAGAAGGATTCCCAAGCATGAGCCTCCTTGGATGCAGCGATGGTCCTGAGATCTTGCCATGCACTGGCACTCAGCTAAGGGACAACGGAGCTGAAGAATGGCTCACGGCTGCCAGGCACAGAGTGTTCTTCAGCTGTGGGGCTCTTGGGGATGGGAGGAACTTGCCCTGGTCAAGTTTTGAGTGGAACTCCTCCCTCCCCCCAGGAGCAGGCGAGAGGCTCATGGCTGTATTCTTTTTCCAGGCGAAGTGGTGAACACTCACGGTCCTGTGGAACCTGACAAAGACCACGTCCGCCAGGAGCCCTACACCCTGCCTCAGGGCTTCACCTGGGACGCCTTGGACCTGGGCGACCGGGGGGTGGTGAGTAGGCCAGGGTCTGCACACCCTCCTGAGGGCCTGAGCTGGCCAAGCAGCCAGTGCTCCCTAGGGCTGCCCGTAGACAGCGCTGGTCCTTTCTGGGAGGCCGAGAGGACCTGTCGCTCCCGATGTGGACGCCTTTTGTTGTCTTTGGTATTGGGGATTGAACTGAGGCCTTCGTACTGAGCTCCGTCCTCAGCCTGTTTTATTTTTTGAGACATAGTCTTGCTAAGACACTAAGTTGCCCAGCTGGGCTTGAACTTGGGGTCTGGTCCTCCACCCTCAGCCTCCCAGAGTGCTGGGATTACAGGCAGTGCCACCCCGCCCGAGGTCAATGTGGATGACTCTTTTCACTCACTTTTTTTTTTTTTTTTCATCATTTTCCTCGTCTTACTTCTTGTCCATCAGCTAACTAATGAGCTGGGGCTATTAATTGTGGTCCCTCCTCCCCTTTCCACCATAGCCTCCCAGAACCCCTTTTTCTGACAGGAGGGATTTGTTTTCCCTGTAAGGAATGACGAAAATGTGAACAGAATTTTTTTTTTAAGAGTTTGGACCTTGCTGTGTTGCCCAGGCTGTTCACAGGCACAGCCCCATGTGGTGCCCAGTCCTGGCACCTGACTAGCACAGTGCACTGCAGCCCCAGCCCCCCAGCTTCTGCCATCCTGCCTCAGCCTCCCAAGTGCTGAAACCACACATGACTCGTGAGCAGATTTTTTTATTCTCGATAGTGCTGTGGCACGAACCCAGGGCCTTACCACCGTGCTGCATCCCCAGCCCATGAACAGAATTTTTAAATAGTAAACTTGGCCCGGCAGATAGAGGCGGCTGGGAAGGTGGGAAAATGTTGAAAGGCCTTTATTTGGGCCAGGCGATAAAAACCAGACATGGTGGGACCAAAAAAAATGACAGCTCTCTCTCAAGTGTCTCCAGAGCAGCTCACAGAGGCTTCCACTGTGAGAGCTGGCTTGGCTGCTACTGGGTGTGCTTTTGTGACTCCACCCTGCACTGGCTCAGTTTCCCTTCAGAGCCTGGGTGCTTATTCCAAAATGGCCCCTGCCGAACCTGGGGTAGACAGGGTTTGCGAGTGCAGAGGGAGTGTTTGGTGGCTTGCCCTGTGTTTCTGAAAAGCTGAGAGCCGCAGGGCACTGGAGTTGGACCCCACCTGGCTGAGTCCCCCCAGTGAGCACCCCATTTCTCCACAGCTGAAGGAACTGTACACCCTGCTGAACGAAAACTACGTGGAAGACGATGACAACATGTTCCGATTTGATTACTCCCCAGAGTTTCTTCTGTGGTGAGTTGTGAGGCTTTCTACTGGGTATTTTGTTGCTTGTTTAATGTAGAAACAGTAGAAATTTATTTCTCCTGGTTCTGGAAACTGCGAAGTCCACAGTGAAGGCACCAGCAGGTTTGGGGTCCACTGAGGCCTGGCCCTTGCTCCCAGGAGAGCTTGTGTGGGGTGATGTCTGGGGATGGTGCCACTGCCCATCACTGCCAGCCCAGGGTCTCTGAGTGCTCTGTGGAGAGCTCGGCCTGGAGCCAGCTGGAGCCGGCAAGGGAGTCAGCACCAAGCTCCTTCATCCACAGGAGCCCGGCTTTCAGTGGCGCCAGAGTAGGCTCTTACTTCAGACAAACTGACCGTCGAGAGGGGCCTTTGCAGAGCTGATTCCAGCGCACAGCACAGCGTCTGCTAGGTGGGAAGGAAGGGCAGGAGGGATGAGACTTGTCGAGATTTACAGACCAGCAGAAAGGTCTCTCTGTGTCTGCTTTCCATGCACATGCAGGTGTGTGGCAATGGCTTTGCCTGACTGAGCCCTCCGCCTGCCTGGGCCACGATTCATATCCAGGAAGACGAGGCAAGGCTGGCAGGGGGAGGGACTTCCTGAAGGGGGGATGGGCCATGACAGAGTAGCAGACAGACCACAGCTCCTGGGCACCGTTAGCCCCAGGAGACCCGGCCCTCCGAGCCCGAGGCCAGTCCTCCATTTCCCACTGGCAGAGTGGACGAGGATGAGTCGGGTGTGACGTCCTCCGAGCAAGGCCTCAGATGGGGTGGTTGAGGCCTTGTGGGCTAAGCAGAAGGGAGTAGCTGTGCCTCCATCTGTGTGCCCGGGAAGTCTCAGCCCTGAGAGAATTCAGCTGTTCATCCTGGGGTGGGCAGGGGCAGCATTGGGTCAGAACCACATGTGGCCGTGGGGCCCCCGCTGTCACACGTGTAGTACAGCCCAGCTATCTCTCTTCCAGGGCTCTGCGGCCACCTGGCTGGCTTCCCCAGTGGCACTGTGGGGTTCGAGTGGTCTCAAGTCGGAAACTGGTTGGGTTCATTAGTGCTATCCCAGCAAACATCCACATCTATGACACGTAAGCACAGCACCCCGCCTGTCACCACCAACTCTGGGGGAGAGGCAAGCTACTCAGTCTCCAGCAGAGGACTGGGGCCCACAAAAGGACTCCTCACAGGGCTGCATGCCTCACTGAGTCCTGGCAGCGCCCACCCACTCCTGCCATCCCGCCGCGGTCACAGGGTGCCGCACTCAGTGCTCGGTGGTGGCTGGAGCCTGGGAGTCCTGGGTGGATGTCACCGGGGCCTCCGATCTCCGCTCTTCCTTCTCCTGCCAGCATCACAGCTCTCTGCTGCGGCCTTCTGGCTCACAGCTGTGGATCCTTGTGGGACTCAGATCCCCGAGGACTCTGGAACACCCCTGGCACACCCTGGATGTTCCCTGTGCTGCTTCTCTGCAAGTCACAGGGGGAACCGCAGCCCACTCTTAGGGACACGCAGGGAGGTGCTAGTGACACCTTCAGGCAGGTGCTAGTGGCGCCTTTAGGCAGGTGTCTGCTGGCATTTGTTTTCCCTGGGGAGCAGTCTGCGTGGTGGCCAGGGAGGGAGCCCTGTTCTGACTGCTGCGCGCAGGTGACGGCGAAGGGCACACCTTCCTGGAGCCCCGCCAGCGCCACAGCCTTGGTGCTTGTACCTTTCCTCTCTCAGAGAGAAGAAGATGGTAGAGATCAACTTCCTGTGTGTCCACAAGAAGCTGCGTTCCAAGAGGGTGGCGCCGGTTCTGATCCGTGAGATAACGCGGCGGGTGCACCTGGAGGGCATCTTCCAAGCCGTGTACACTGCTGGGGTGGTGCTGCCAAAGCCCGTGGGCACCTGCAGGTAACGGTCTCCTCCTGCGGCACCCGGCTCTGTAGGACTCCTGTCCTGGGAGGTCCAGCTCTGCCCCTTGAGCCCACAAGCTTCCTGGGTGTCTTTTGGGCATGGCGAGGGGCTTGGCAGCCTCAGCTCCTGCCCTCACTGCCCCTGAAGGGGGTAGGCCGCCTCCTGTGGGCTGGGTTTTGGGATTTTTTTTTGGTGCTGGGAATCTAACTCAGGACCTTGCGCTTGCCAGGCAGGCACTGTGCCACTGAGCTATATCCCCGGCCTGGTTTTGGTTTGAAGGATGAGGCTAAATCTTGATTTTTTATGGGAAATTCCGAATGTTTTAAATGGTTGGCGCAGTTGTGTCTCGAGTATTATGGGGGCCAGAGAGCTTGTCCGATCCTGTGCGGTCCAGGGACAGCTTTGCCTCCAGAGCTGCCTGAAGCAGTAGGTGATCCCTGCTGGAGAGGTGACAGGACATGGGGGGACGTGGCAGCGTGGGGCATACCTGTGGCTTCCTGGGCACAGCCGTCAGCCTTTCCACGGGCTCACGGCCAGGAGTGAGGGTCGCCGGCCCCAGACCAGGACTGGCAGAGGAAACAGGTGGGGAGAAGGAAAACCTAGGAGCAGCTGTGCAGCCCTGATCCCTGGTAGCCTGGCCGGAGGGGCCTGGCATGTCTCTTGCGCCACCTGCTGGCCATCTGGAGGTCTCCCTGCTGCTGTCCTGTAACTGGCCAGTGAGTGTCCCCTGAAGACAGGACATTTGTGTCCCCTCAGGTACTGGCATCGGTCCCTCAACCCCCGGAAGCTCATTGAGGTGAAGTTCTCCCACCTGAGCAGGAACATGACCATGCAGCGCACCATGAAGCTCTACCGACTGCCAGAGGCCAGTGGTGCCCGGGCATGGGCAGGGCGGGCCAGGAACACCTGGGTGGCGGTGTGGCCCGAGTCAGAAGGGCCAGGGAGGCTGCCGCAGCCACCAGACCCCCATCGTTTCTGTGGCAACTGTTTGGTCTGCTTGGTTCTCGGCTGCACGTGGGCCTGCCCCTGCCACTGCTGTGAGATGGGCACACAAGCTCCTGCGCTCAGCAGCTGCAGCCTGAGCGGAGCATTCATGGGAAGATGCAGCCACTCCCTGACCTGACACTCGTCACACCGCTCCAGAGCAGGGACACAGGCTTGCCAACAGCTTGTAGGGGAACTCAGGTTTCTAAGCCCGTGTTGGATTCTGGGTCTCAGCCTGGCTTCCCACAGGCTCAGTGCCTCAGGGTCTGAGGTACAGTCCTGTGACCCCTCCCTTCTCTTGGGTGCTTCCAGATGCTGTCCTGTGGCACCGCTGTGGAAGCCTCTGCTTAGAGGGCTTGCTGCTGGCTCCATGGCCACCAGACAGGACTGACTGCCTGTCACAGGGCTAATCCCCTGGGGATTGGGGTAGCGGTGCCCATCTAGACAGTGCTGTGGCTGAGAACCCTGAGCCCCGGTGGGATGTCTCCCCCTCTGTCGTCTCTGCGGGGCACCTGTGTCCTGGGCGGGGGAGCAGTGTTAGGGCACAGGGGCAGCCAGTGTGTCTGGATTCTGTGGGGAGAGAACCCAAGGTGGCTGTTTTCAGTCCAGGGCTCGAGTTGTCCCGTGGGCTGCATGTAAAAGAGGTCTCTTGTGTTCTCTGGGGGTCAGGGATAGCAAGCCATCTCGTGGGAGGCTCCAGGCTGGATGTCCCAGCAGCCCTGTTCCTGGGGCGCGATTATGTCAGGCAGCACTGGGCAAAGCAGCCAAGACTCCACCCAGATTTCAGTCTGGCTGAACCCCACCTTTGTGTGCTGAGCCTCTGGGGAGGCCTGGCAGCACAGCAGTGGCTCCACAGGGTTATGTGTTTCCTTCCACTGAAGCATTTTTCTAAGATAGAGCAGCTATGGGGCAGGATGCTGGTCCGAGCTGCAGTCCAGGGAGTCGGGTGCTGGACAACTCCCTGTCCTGCAACACTGTAGATGCTGAACAGACCCTTGACTTCTACCCTATCAATGCCAGGAGCTCCCTCCCCAAGTTACAATAACCAGAAATGTCTCCAGATGTTGTCCCGTGTCTCCTTGGGGACAGCATGGATTCTTCTGAGAGTCAGTGGGCTAGAAGGACTGGATGTCTGCAGGTGCAGCCAGAGCGGCCAGCTCGGCCTGCGGGGTGGAAGGTCCTGGCTCAGAGGGGAGTGGAACAGGGATGCAGGAGGACAGCTGGCCACAGGGTGAGGACACATGAGGCAGCCACGCCAAGGACAGGCCCAGTGACAGGCACATCTCATACTATTCCTCCATCTTCTGTCTAGACGCCTAAGACAGCTGGGCTGCGACCAATGGAGAGAAAGGACATTCCAGCAGTGCACCAGCTGCTTGCCAGGTACCTGAAGCAATTCCACCTCACACCAGTCATGAGCCAGGAGGAGGTGGAGCACTGGTTCTACCCCCAGGAGAACATCATCGACACCTTCGTGGTGGAGGTGAGTTAGGGCCTCCTGCTCTTCCTGAAAGCCAGGCCGAAGCTCGCAGTCAGCAAAGGTGCTCTCGGCCTGGCCTGAGTGATCCTGTGAGCCCCTCTGCATTGGGAGTCCAAGCTTAGACAAGAGCCGTGCCTGGGGTGTGAGCCACAGGAGAGCTCCCAAGATGGGGACTACGGCACATGCCTGCAGGCCCAGCTACATGGGAGGCTGAGGCAGGAAAATCACTTAAGCCCACGAGGGCAAAACCACCCTGGGTGATATAGTGAGGCCTGGTTTCAAAGAAAAGCAAAAGAGAAGAGGAAGAAGAGGTCAGAGGCAATGCCCAGTGGGAAAGGCGGCCAGACGCCCTGTCCACTGCCCAGTCTGGCTGTGCCCCAGTGCCCTGAGCCACTGTGTCCCCTCCCTGCATTCTCTTCAGCCAGACGGCACAGCTGCTGGGCATGGGGTGCAGGTGCGGAGAACAGCGTGTCCCAAGCCGTGGTGCACTCACTGGGACCTGGCCTCTCGTCCCTCTGCAGAATGCAAGTGGTGAAGTGACAGATTTCCTCAGCTTCTATACGCTTCCCTCCACCATCATGAACCACCCGACCCACAAGAGTCTGAAAGCTGCTTACTCCTTCTACAACGTCCACACCCAAACACCTCTCCTAGACCTCATGAGCGATGCCCTTGTTCTCGCCAAAATGGTGAGGAGCGGGCGGGCATCTCAGAAAATGGGCAGGGATGGGCGCGGTGAGCACAGCAGGTGCAGCTCCTGGAGCTGCTGCCCGAGTCTGGGCGGTATCAAGCCTGGCACCCTCACGCGGGGTCTCACAGCCTGGGCTTCGGGATGGGAGGCGGCGAGCCCCTGGGAGCCTCGTCCTCACAGGAGCCACCAGGAGCCAGTGTGGCTGAGGTGTGTGTGTGTGCCAGGACTTTCCTGCAGGAGCTGCTGCTCCGCTCTGGGCCTTGGGAATATCCCAGTCGCAGCCTGGACGCTGTTCCCATGTATCGGTCACTGTGACCCCCAGGAGCCGGTAGCAGGCCGCGTCTCCGAGGAGGAGGGGCCGACCGGGCCCATCCCCAGGGGTTCCTGGGAGGTGGGAGGGGCAGCAGAAGCAGGTGGGCTGCCCAGGAGAGGCTGGGGAGGTGGCCCAGGCCTGTTCAGGATGGCACTAGTGGGGTAAGAGAGCGAGGTGGCTGCCTCTGTCTTCACCTGTGCTCTCCCTGCTGCCCTGCAGAAAGGGTTCGACGTGTTCAATGCACTGGATCTCATGGAGAATAAGACCTTCCTGGAGAAGCTCAAGTTCGGCATAGGGGACGGCAACCTGCAGTATTACCTGTACAACTGGAAGTGCCCCAGCATGGGCACCGAGAAGGCAAGTGCTGGGCCCTTAGAACAACCCCCACTTCTCCTGAGGGCCAGGCCCAGGCTTATGGGAGCCTGGTTTTCCGACTGCTGTGTGGCCAGGGTGGGACAGTGCTTGCCATGGGAGTTGAGTTGCCCATGGCCGGCCGCCCTCCCGCTCAGCTCCCGCTTGTGGGCTCCGTGGTGGCAGCGTCCTGGTTCTGTCCGCTTACCCCGCCTCTCCCCTCTGTCCCCAGGTCGGGCTTGTGCTACAGTGACCAGTCACCGGTGAGGTTCCGGGTAAAGCCACTGAGGGTCCGGCCCAGCCTGCAATGGGACCCTCCACTCGGTCTAGTCTCAAAGACCTGAGAGTCCCTGGAAGGCAGCAAGACTGAACCAGCTTTACCAGACCGGACCGCCAGTGGACTCGATGATTGTACTGCAGTGGCGCGGGCGGCGTGACGCCACCTCGGGCTGTGTCTGGTCTCCCTGTTGTCCAGTTAATCACATCCTCATGCAGCCATCATCAAGGGAATGTAACTGCTGAAACTAGCTCGTGATTGGCATATTATGGAGTTAACGGGTGAATAATAAAAGTATATATATTATATATATAAATATTTTAAATATCTTTCATGTTCCAAGTGTATGAGGGTGCTTGGTCTCTAATGAAAAGCTGACTCCCGTCATCCTCAAGTTTAAAAGCCAAGGATGGAGGCAGACAGTGTCGGTACCACTCAGTGCTTCGGGAGTAGGAGAGGAGCTGGGGCTGCGGCTCCCTGCATGCTGGCTTTAGAAAGGGAAGGTGGAGGGACCTTTGGCTCTGGAGGCTCCGATCTGGGTGCTGGGGCGCTCTGGGCAGGGACAGTCAAGACAGGTCCTGCTGAGTCCCCTTCCGTCTCGCTGCCTGCTCCCTGCAGGACAGCATCCTGCTCTGCGATTACAGGCCTTTTGTGCCCTGTGAGGTTTTGCCTTTCCAGACCCCTTGTGTGTGGGACCTCGTGGAGACCACACCATGCCGGCCCTGCACAGCACAGCGCAGAGCAACAGCCAGCGGCCTTCAGCCCTGCGCCATCTCACGCTGCTCCTTGCCATGACACACAGCTGCGGCAGCAGCAGGAAGCGGGGACAAGAGGCACCCTGGACTTCACAGCAGGTGCATGCTCACGTTGCCACGATCTGAAGCTGGCTTTCACTGATGCCGCTTGTGTGGTGGTGGTGCCGGTTTTCCGGGTCCTGAGCCCAGTCACATGGCTGTCCATCTGCACAGGCATCTTCGCTGTGTCTGGCCAAGTCTCCTAGGGGCCCACCTGTCAAACTCTGTGGCCCACGTTCCCCTTCCAGGGAGCTGGCCCTTGTGGAAGCCCAGTCGATAGCACAGCATGGGGAAGGAGGCCTCCACCGCAGCCAGGCTCAGCCTCGCCCACAAACCCAAACCCCCTCGGGCCAGCAGGGGTGTGCATCAGCCCGCAGGCTTGCCATGCTTTGCTTGAGGCTAATTCTGCAGTCTCCAGAGCTGGAGGACGTCATGTGCTTAGGACGGGACTGTGCCACTATAGGAACGCAGGCAGCTGCACCAGAGGCTTCATGGACCTCGACCCCATGGTCCTTGGTGTTGACTGCAGGACCTGACACTTGACCTGGATTCCACTCCAGACTCCCAGACCAAAGAAGCTGATGTTCTTGGCAGGAAGTGCATCGAGCTCCAAAGACAGAGTCGTCAGAGAGGCAGGGGCCGCCTTAGCCCCCCACAGACATCAGACTGGAGTGACTGGGACACCATTGCAGGACAAAGCGCTTGCGTCTTTCCTACCCTGGGCAGCATCTAGCTGTGCAAAGGCTCACTGTCTTAGTTCTGATCAGTCTGGACTGGGCCCCCACTCCACGTACTGCTGAGATCTGGGGTACATATCCTTGCAGCAGGCTTTCCTCTGGTTGGCCGGGGTCATGAAATAAGGACTGTGTGCCCCAGGCTGCTTGG
Source organism: Erethizon dorsatum (assembly GCA_028451465.1). Lineage (NCBI taxonomy): Eukaryota > Metazoa > Chordata > Mammalia > Rodentia > Erethizontidae > Erethizon > Erethizon dorsatum. Next base: position 63,658,486 of record CM051826.1, read on the forward strand.
AAGAAGCAGACCCAGCAGAGCCCCAGCGCCTCCCTCTCCACAGCCAGGGGTCTGCAGCCTATACCCTGAGTGTTCTGGGGGGGCCCCGCCCAGGGCTGCAGGAGTCCACTGGGCCACTGCTGTTAGTCTCCATTCTTTTCAGACTCTCTCTGGTTCTTCATGCAACTCTTTCTGGGTTGGGGCCTCCCACAGGGGCCCTATAGGACAGCGCCACCATGGCGGGCTGGCGCCAGCGAGGGACAACCCACAGCTCAGCTGCCCTACCTCAGCCAGCCACTGTGGCACCCCTTTGCCACCAGGCCTCCTGGCAGCTGCGCTGAAGACACTGTCCCTACCTGCCTGTGGACGGACTGCTTGACCATGGACTGCGCTTTGCAGGGACAGCCGGGTGGAGAGGGGCCTGAGCTCCAGGCTGGGGCCACTCCCACACTGGTGTCTGCAGCTGGCCAAACCATGCCCCTCCAACCCCTGCTTTTTACGAAGATGTCAGGCCTGGTCTGTACCCCCCTTCTGCAGCCCAGAGGCAGTGGTCTGGGGTCTTCAGTTGTTTCCCTAAAGAGGATCAGCATTTAATCAGCCTGAGGGTCTAAAGGCCTTGGCCAGTGTCCAGAACTGCTGTCTGGGAGACAGTGTCAGGCCCAGGGAGGGGACAAGGTTGTCGGAGGGCCCAGAACTGGGGGAGATCAAGGCTCAGCTTTGCCAGGCAGCACCTGGGAAGGTGGGCAGTGCTGGTCCCATCCAGTGACTCTCAGAAACGCCCAGGAGTGGCAGGCAGTGCTGCATCTGGGAGGCTTTTTGTGCTGGGGTACGTCCGTTTCCAGGGTCGAGGAGGAAATACCAAACACGTTGTTGTTCCACTTAGTATTTCTAATAACAGAAGCAGCTGGACAAACCCCCTGCCCTGGCATTGCTCTGGTCAGCAGGTGCGCACGAGAGGCAGGGCCTGTCCCCTCCCTTGGTGAGGCTGCCTTCTTCCCAGGACTCACCCTGTGTGCAGAGCAGCCCCTGCACAGACCAGTGCAGCTCCCCTGGAGGCGTGGGCACCATGCAGGCCGTTCTGCCCAGACCCCACATGCCTGCCCTGCCTCAGTCAGTTCCCTTGAGCCACTAGGGCACTTTCCGGGTCTTTGGTTTGTTTTTTTTTGCGTCACTGGGATGGAACCCAGGGCCTCGCCTTGCTAGCCCAGCGCTGACTTCCTGGGGTGCTTTTTAACGAGGGGGTTGCCGGGCTCTGTTGTTGCACTTGGACACCGCCCCCCCCATTGTTGTCCCTTGGAACTTCTCGCCGCCCTGGACCCAGGATCTTTTCCAACCCCCATGGCTGTGCCTCTGAGCCCTTCAGGGAACCTGAGGACATGGTCTGACCTGCCCAGAGCACTCTGCTCCCAACACACACTTTGCCCAGCCTCCACTCGGGCTGGGCAGGAAACCCAGGACCTGCAGGGAGGAGAGCACAGGATGGGTCCGGCCCAGCCCAGTGCACACCCAGCAGGACCTAGGCCAGCCCTGCCCTGAGCACAAAGGTGTCAGAGCCAAGCCCCACTCCCAGGGGGAGGCTGCTACTTCCTACACAGGGAGGTGCCGCTGCCCAGCCCTGGGGCCAGTTCCAGGCCTAACCCAGCCCTGTGGAAACCCCAGCAAGTGCTGCCCTGTCCAGTGTTGGCACTGTTCCTGTGGGACCTGAAGTGCCAGTGTTATCCCCTGGAGTCCCTTCAGACTGGCATGGTCACGCTGTGCTGTCCAGGGCTGTGGCGGCAGGGCTGGCAGGTGGTGGAGATGGCACCCTTGGGGGGGGTCCCTTGGCGGTCACGCCCCTCCAGGCTACTGTGTGACCTTGCAAACTGGTGTCCTCAGCCTGTGAGCCAGAGCGGGGTCAGGGCTTTGAGCCCGGCTGCCGCAGGCACAGCCAGGCGCTGGGAAGAGGCTGCCCCCACCTCCAGGCTCACAGAGGTGCAAGGTAAACGTCAAGTCGCTCCTTTATTGTTAGAATAGATGCTTCTCTACTGCCCTCCCAGGGCTCTCCTGGGACCCAGTTGCTAACTTGTGGCCAGGTTTCCGGCTCCACCTGGAGCTTCCTTCCTGCTCAGCAGGAGGAAGGAGTGTGGGGCAAGCCTGAGGGACTGAAGGCTTGGCCCTCTACCAAGATGTCGTGACCCGCGGAGGCTCCGACCAGCAGAGCTCCCAGGGGCAGGAACGCGTAGCCCGAGAGACAGTATGGGGATGATGAAAGACACACACACAGCTTGAAGGCAAGAGCGAGAGAGAGAGTTTATTGAGGAAGTGCCATGGCTTATATATCTTTGGGGGGAAGTGGGAGGGACCACTAACTGGCGCAGGATTGGCGCGGGCAGGGGTAGCGCATGCTCAGAAGCTGGGTTCTTCATGGCTCTCTACATATGCTCCTTTTTCTCCAAAAGAAAATATTGCCGACCATGAGTGCTTGTATGACCCTGAATGTGGCCTGTCTTAGGTTGTGGAGGTTACTGCAAGTCTTTTTTAGTTTTTACGCATTTGATTTTTCAGGCCTTACCCGTCATCGAGCTGACCACTAGCATCGCCAGCGTCCCGGCGAAGAGTGGGGCTCTGTCTTAGGTGGTCCTGAGAGTGCTAGTGACTTGTGACTCCATCTTACCCGTCCTTGGCCATCATTCTATGTGCTGGGGCCTCGATATCATCATAGGGTTCGGCTTGTTTGTATTCATCAGCGTCTGCCATGGCTAGACGCTGATAATGAACTTGGAGAGGTCTTTCCCACACAGGAGCAAGGGCCGTTTTGACGGAGACGATAAGTCTCCTAAATAGGAGAGGACCAAGAGCCAAAGCGAGGACCAAGATTATAAGGGGGCCCAAGAAGGGGGCAAGGTAGGGGAGAATAGTTGAGAACCAAGTGTTGGGGAATAAGGCCTGTGTTCTGGCTATCTCTCTTTTTTTTTTTTTTTTTTTTTGTGGGTACCGGGGGGTCGACCTCAGGACCTCGCGCGCCAACAGGCACCCGTGCCGCTGAGCGATATCACCGGCCCCTTTTTCGTATGTGGGATCCGGGAGTCGAACTCGGGCCCTCACGCTTGCAAGGCAGGCGCTTATGCCGCTGAGCCATCTCACCGGCCTATCTCTCTCTTTTTTATGGCATCTTTTAATTTATCCATAGCGTGTAAGACCACGCCAGAGGAGTCGGTATAGAAACAACATTCTTCTTTGAGGGCTGCACAAAGGCCACCATCCATGAGGAAAAGAAGATCTAAGCCACGCCTGTTTTGGAGAACAACTTCAGAGAGGGAGGTTAGTGATGTTTGTAGGGCGCGAATAGAGGTTTCAACATTTTTAAGGTCCTGGTCAACAGCAGAGAGTATGGTGTTGTATTGGGTTTGTCCGAGGGCCAAGGCCGTGGAGCCGAGGGCAATTCCTGAGGCGGTACCGAGGACGAGAAGAGACACGGTGGTGGTGAGTTCACGTTTGAAGCGAAGTAAAGTGGGCTTAGAGGTGGATCCCTAGGGTCAGGGTCAAGCGTAAAGGGGTATGTGGAAGGGTGATAGGAGACATGAGGGAGGACCGCAACGAGCACACAGAGGTCCTGTTGTTCTCTGAGGACTTTAGTAGAGAGGATGTGGGTTAGTCCTGCGTGACGGCATAGCCAATGATAGCTCTCTGTGTATAGGTAGATGTTGGATGTATTGATTGGATAGAAAGTGTGACAGGGTCCATTTTTTTTTGATTTGTTGATGAACCATTTACACAGATGCCTTTACCCTGGACGGAAGAGAAGGGTACAAAAAGGGAGAGATTGGATTGGGAATGTCCTGTGGTGGGTTGCGTAGATGAGATAATAGAGACGTTGGAGATGGCATAGGGATCATAGAACGGAGGAGAAGCCTGAAGGCAAAGCCAGCAGGATGGGGCAGTGAGATTAGGCTGGGAGGCGTTAAGCCAAAGAGCCATAGATTGGACCATTTTAATGAGGTCGCTGGAGGAAGGGGTGAAGCAAGGAAGGGAGAGTGGTGGAAGGGTGATAGTGGTTATAGGACAAGTATGAGGGGATAAGGTGATATTGGGTGGGGGAGTATGGGGTTTGGATGGGGCCTTAGAGGCATGAGTCTTGCTAGGGGCTGTCTTTATTATGTGGAAGAAGGTTATGAGATCAATCCCTGGGGAATACAAACGTAGTCCCCATGTTTTCCCCTGAAACCATGTAGGGTCATCAGGGTTGGTAATGGTAACAGTGAAATTATCGCAGGGGTCTGGGGTGCACTTGTACTTATTGCACCCTGGGCATTTAGCTTTGGCCTTTTGTTCTCCTTGGAGACACCATGTGCAACTTCTAGGGATAATTTTGATATCTGGGTCTGGAGAAGGAACTTTCCACCAATTTTCTTCAATGTTTGATTCACATCCCCATTTTGGGCAATAGGCATGAGAGGGGTCGGCACACCAGGCACGGCCTCGGGTACCGAGGTGGCATGTATATACAGGGTGCCAAAATTCAAGATGGTCTTGGGGGAATAGGCCTGTCTGGTGACAGTATGACTTTAGCTTACAGGATAAGGTGGGTTGTCCAAGGCCCGTCCACTGGCTTAATTTTTGATGGTCTCCCCAATGACTGATTGTCCATGTGAATACATCATGGCGATGATTGGCGCCGATCAATGGGAGTATCATGAGAATATACAAGATGATTGTTGAATGCATCTGTGAAGAAAAAACATTAATCCTCAGGGGCGCCTCCCTGGGTAGGTTTGTTAAATTGTTTTACAAGGCGCTCAGGCAGCCAGCGTGCATTATGGTCAGCCTGGGAGTAGATGCAGACTGAACCTCTTCCCCATATGAGAACAGGGTCAGGACCGTTCCAGCGGTTGGTAAGGGGGTCCCTCCAAAGTGCTGTGGCGAATGAGGTGGCTGTAGAGGGGTGCCAAAAACGGTCGGCAGCAGATCGTTCATTTTGATCCAAGGAGAGAAAGTTAAGGATAAAAAGGGCATGATTGAGAGTGTTGCGGGGGGAGGGGAAAATGTGGCATGAACAGAGACCGAACGGGATAGTTGGTCCGCAAGTGCGTTGCCTGAAGCTAAGGGTCCAGGAAGACCCGAATGGGCATGAATATGGCCAATAAAAAACTGATGAGTACGAGCATGAATGAGTGTTTGAAGGCGAGTAAATAAGGGAATGGTTGTTGATTGGTGGTGAAAGCAGGAAAGAGTTTCTAGAAGTGGGACAGATGTGGCTAGATAACGACTATCGGTATATATGTTGAGAGGGGCCTCGGGAAAATCTTGGAAGACCTGGACAATAGCCTGAATCTCAGCGTGTTGAGCTGAAAGCCCGGGGTAGGGACAACAACCGGATCATGACCCTGGCAGACATAGACAGCATTACCTGATGAGGAGCCATCTGTGAACACTGTTGTTGCATGGGCAATGGGAACATGGGAGGTAATTTTTGGGAAGATATGGGGGTGATGAGAAAAGAAGGTTAGAAGCTTGTCATGAGGGTATTGGTGAAGCAATCGACCAGGAAAGGCAGCAAGTGCAAGGGACCATAAATCTGAGGTTTGTAAAAGCCATGTAATCTGTTGATCAGAGTATGGCAATATTATGGTGTCAGGTTCTTTATGATAGTAACTTTTGGCTTGTCTGCGTCCCAGCAAGATTAATTGAGCCACAAGGTCATAATAAGGGTTTAGGACCCTTTTTGGGGAGATAGATAGGTGGACCCATAGGAGAGGGGCATCTTGCCAGAAGAGGGCGGTAGGTTGTATTGGGGAAGGGAGGACAATGTAGAGGAGGGGTTGTGTATAGCCTATGAAGGTAAGCATGTGGTTGTTGATGGCAGTTTGAACACATTGGAGAGCTTTATGGGCCGAAGGAGTGAAGTGTCGAGGTGAAGAGGGGTCTGGATCACCACGAAGGATGTCATATAAGGGTTTAAGTGTAGACTTTGGGATTCCTATATAAGGGAGGAGCCAATTGATATCACCGAGGAGTTTTTGGAAATCATGAAGGGAATGAAGAGTGTCAAGTCTAAGTTGAGGTCTAGGTGCTCGAATATGGGTGTGTGTCATCTGAAATCCTAAGTAAACATAAGGGTCGGTAAGTTGAATTTTGTTGGAGGTGATACATAGGCCGCAAGTTTTTAGAAGGCTTTGTAAATGAGCATAACTTTTAAGAAGTGTACATTTATCAGGGTGTGTTAGAAGAATATCATCCATATAATGGAATATGTGAACATCAGGCCATTGTTGTCTGAAAGGTTGTATCGCTTGGGCCACAAACTGTTGACATAGGGTGGGTGAACTGGCCATACCCTGAGGGAGGACAGTCCATTGATAACGGGAGGCAGGTCCAGAATGACGGGGCATAGGGACAGTGAAGGCGAACCTCTGTTGGTCTTGAGGATGTAGAGGAATGGAGAAAAAACAATCCTTGAGATCAATGATGATTTTATGAGTGTTTAAAGGGACAGCACTTGGCGTTGGCGTACCTGATTGTAAGGGGCCCATAATGACCATAGTTTTGTTGATAGCCCTGAGGTCTTGTAGCAGCCTGTAACCTTTATTGTCCTTTTTTGGAATAACAAAAATGGGAGTGTTCCATGGGGAAGAGCTGGGGGTAATATGTCCCTCTGTAAGTTGTTCCTGTACCAACTGCAAAAGGGCGGAGTATTTGGGGCCTATGATGGGCCACTGATCAACCCAGACAGGATCATCCAAAAGCCAGGTGATTTTTTGTGCATGGGTTACAGGAGGATCAGTGATCCCTATTAAAAATTTTGAGGATCGGGGGGTGATGTGAGGGGAGGATTGTCGGTATAACCAAGGCCTTGGTGGGGAACAAGAGGCCGGGGGTGAATGGGGGAGGTAATGCCCGAGGAATGTTTTCCAAGGCCCTGTTTGGGGAGATAGCCTTGTTTGAGCATCTGTTTTGTGACCGTGGTGTTAGGGCTATGCACGATGAGTTGCATCTGTGAGAAGATCTCTGCCCCATAGATTAAGAGGAAGACCTTGAACGACAAAGGGTTGGAAAGTGCCCGAATTGTTTTCAGAATCATGCCACGTGAGAGGGGTGGCGCTCTGGTGAGGTTGTTGGAGGTATCCCAAGCCCTGGAGGTGGGGGGCTGAGGGACGTAGGGGCCATTGTTTAGGCCAATGTTGGGAGGAGATGATGGAAACATCGGCCCCCGTATCAATAAGGCCTTGAAAGGGCTTGTTATTGATGAAAAGGTCAAGCATAGGTTTTTGAGCAGAGATGGTCTGTGACCAGTATGATTGGGAAACACCGGGGGGCAAGGGGTGACGATGGGAGGAAAGGGAGGGGTTATTGGGTGTTGGGACCTGAGGAATAAGTAGGAGTTGGGCTATGGGGGGTGGTGGATTTGGGGCTGTGTATGTGTGGATGAGGTGTTGGTGGGGCAATTTTTAGAAAAGTGTCCCGCCTGATGACATTTAAAACAACGAAGTGATGAGAGTGGATGTTTGTAAGTTGGTTTGGGGTCCTTATTGTGATCTAGAACCTTTTTGAGAGTGTCTTCTAGTGCTGAGGCAAGCATGACGCCCTGATTATAGGTGGGGCCAAAATCTGCGCATAGGCGGATAAGTTGTTCAATGGAACCTGTGTGTCTGTGGGGCCTAATAATGTCTTGGCATGCAGAGTTAGCATTCTCAAAAGCAAGTTGTCATATGAGGGTATTGTTATTTTCATGTTCCCCAAAAATTCTGTCTGCTGCTTCCGTGAGTCTGCCAATGAAGTCAGAAAAGGGTTCGTCTGGGCCTGTCGGATTTTGGTTAGAGAGGTGGGGCCCTCTCCCTTAGATTGGAGTTTACACCAGGCTCTGCTTGCTGCCAGGGAGATTTGAGCAAACGCTTGAGGGTTAAGACCAATTTGTTGTTCATCGGTACAAAAGTCACCCGTTCCAGACAACGTGGCGAACGTAACCGGGTTGGGGGGTTGTCTTTCCTGATTTTGTTTGGCAATTGTTTCGCATTGATCCAAAAAGTTAGGTTTCCAGAGCAAAAAATCGCCTCCAGAAAGGGCAGCTCTCGCTAATTCTTTATGTTCATTTGGAGTAACCCATCCTTGGGAGAGGCTATCACGTACTGCAAGGGTGAAGGTAGCAGTGGGGCCGTATTGAGTGACTGCCATTTTGAGCTCTTTGAGAGAGTTTAAGGGGAAGGGAACTCTGGCTCGTTGAGGGGGAGGGGCCGGTTGTCCCTCAACAGTGGGGGCCTGTTGGACTTCCGTGATGGGGAAGGCAAGCTGGGGCTTGTTGGGAGGGGGATCAGGTGGGTGTGATTGTTGAAGTTTGAAGGATAGGTATTTGTGGTGGACCTCTTGTTCAAGTGCAGCAATGCGAGATAGAAGACTCCTCAAGAAAGAGTCATAGGCAGGAGTGGCGGGCAATGGGGGATAAAGTGGGGGGAACTGAACTTGAAATGCTGGTGCTGTAAAATGGGGCGGAGGAGTGGAAGGCAATGAGGAAGATGGCGGTGGTGGGAGAGTAGGATAAAGCGAGGGGGGGGCAGGTATGGGTTCAGAACAAAATGGTGGCTTAGCACAAGATGGCGGCTCATTGAGCAAGTGCCCACAAGATGGAGGTCCGTCATCATGTGGGGAGGCGGAAGCAGACAAGGATGGAGCGGGAGAAGGGCAGCCGTGTTTGTCTTCAGGCTTGTCAAGAACCATAGAGGCTGGGGGACTGTTGTCGGGGGTGTTGGAGCGCATGGAAGCTTCTGCATGAGCTATATAGTCTGTGCTATGTGGGGATCAGAAGGGTGTTGTTGTAATAATTCTGAGATTAAAGTCCAATAAGCAAAGGCAGTTACAGGAACCTTTTCAGGTCCGAAGACCCAGTAGTAGTCTTGGAGCGCGTCACCCACACAGCTCCAAACCTTAACATTGATTGTGCCCTCCAGTGGAAACCAAGGGCAGACTTTATTTATAAAGCTAAAGTAATCGGTTAAGTCAGTTTTTTTAATTTTGACTCCCCGGGCTTTAAGAGATTTGGAGAGCCCTGAGACAAAGAGCTCATGTTCACTGAGGTTTTGTCCCATGTTACACCCTACAATATGAGTATGCTTACCGTGATTCAGACGAGAGATGAGAGAGAAGTCTTCGTGCGGATCACTGAGGGAAAGTCCTCTGGAAAAATTTCATCTAGTTCAAAGGCCGGCCGGGCACTCTTTTAAACCTTTGTAGGGTGATCCCTCATAGAACCTGTCGTTCTCGGGCCCCACTGGGCGCCAAAATGTTGTGACCCGTGGAGGCTCCGACCAGCAGAGCTCCCAGGGGCAGGAACGCGTAGCCCGAGAGACAGTATGGGGATGATGAAAGACACACACGCAGCTTGAAGGCGAGAGCTAGAGAGAGAATTTATTGAGGAAGTGCCATGGCTTATATATCTTTGGGGGGAAATGGGAGGGACCGCTAACTGGCGCGGGATTGGCGCGGGCAGGGGTAGTGCATGCTCAGAAGCTGGGTCCTTCATGGCTCTCTACACCAAGATGCAGGGCAGGAGGCCGAGGCGGCTCTGCAGGGGCTGGACACTCACAGGTGCTGCCTCCCCAGGCTTCTGGTGGCAGTCGGCCCTGTGTAAGGCACCATGTGGGGCTGAGCCGGGCACCAGAGACACTGGAGCCCCTGTGGCCAGGCAGCAGCTGGCCAGGCACAGATCACCCAGTGTCTGTCTCCCAGGAAGCCAGCAGGCACAGCACCGAGGGATGCGAGGTTGGGGGAGGACTGGGGTTGGTCCTGGACGTGGCCTGGAGCCCCAGAACCCTGGCGGGGTCTTCAGCCCTCACGAGTGCTGGACACAGATGTGGACAAAGAGCGTGGCGGGGGAAAGCGGGGCCCCGTCCTTGGAGAGCAGGTGGATGTGACGGTACCCTGTGGGGTCAGCCGGGTGTCAGGTCCTTGGTCCCGGCTCCAGCCTGGGTCAGCTAGGCAGCCAAGGACAGGGAGCCCACCCACCCCCTGCCCACCTTGCTTCAGGCTGCTGAGGGGCAGTGTGAACTGGCCCACGAAGTCATTGGGGGAGGCAGTGTCATAGTCCTCCACCACGAAGCGCACCAGGGCCAGCTCCGGGGCCCGCAGCAGGAACTGCAGGGTCTGCCCCCAGCGTGGGTTGAAGCCTGGCGTTGGTGCACAGTCAGGGCAGCTGCCCTCCTCTGCTGCCCCGCCTGCCCCTCCTGTCCCACCTGCCCGCCAGGCCCAGCTCCCACCGTTGTTGAGCACGTGGCTGGTCTCCTTCCGTGCACAGTCCGCGGGGACTCCATGGATCTCCACGCGCACCAGGGGGTCCACGATGGAGCTGGGCTTCTCGGCATTCAGCTTGGGCAGCTGCTGGGCAGTGAGCACCTGGGGGAGGATGCCCAGCAGCCATGCCCACCCTGTCCCCTGAGTAGACACAAATGCCCAGGCCGCCCGTCCCCTTGCCCTCCACCTAGACCAGTGCGTCTCCAGAGCAGCCCCAACCCCCTGCCAACCTGGACCGTTAGTGTGGTGTTGGGGGGCCCAGGGCATCCTGGGTCAAACATTGTGCCTGGCCGCCGCAGGCAGCTGGGCTTCAGGACGTAGCCGCACCGACCGTTGACCAGGAAGCGGCCCGCGTTGAGGTCCATCTCGTAGCCTGGCGTCTGGAAGTTCAGGGCCACTGTGGGCGGCAGAGTTGAGCAGCAACTGTTGGTGGCCTGTCCCTGCTGCTCGTCTCGGGGATAGGTGTGCGGGACAGCACCTGTCCACTCCCCAAGGGCCCTGGCCGACTTCGCCTGTATCTTCTTCTCCCTGCTGTCCCTCAGGCTGCAGGGCAGGTGGGCAGGGGCACTGCAGAAGCCCCTGGGGCTGGGACACGGCCTGGGGCTTCCACAGCTGCCCCTGCCTGCCGGCCTACTGTCCCGGAGAGCACCCTGCTCAGCACCTGTAGGGGCTGGCTGTGGGTGTCACTGACCTTCACAGAAAGCAGACTTGTTGGTACTGGTGGCAAACTAGCCCAGGCTGACTTCCCCACTGCCCTGGGGGGGGAGCTTTTGAGACTCAGCAATAGAGGTGTCTTCCGCCTTTGGAGGCAGTGTGGCTGCTCCCGCCCATGCCCCGGGGCCGCCCCGGCCCGGGGCATCTCACCCAGCTGACAGCCAGCGTTCCACATCTCTTGGGGGCTGTAGTTGGCCGAGTTCATACGCAGCCCCAGCGGGTACACGCGGGTCAGCTGGTGGGTGTTGTGCTGGACAAAGCTGTTCCCTGGGGCAGAGTTGGGCAGGACTGGGACCATGTGGTGGCCTCTTGGGGACAGAGGCTGAGGGGACTCACAGAAGAGGCTGCTGGGACCCAGAACGGGGCAAGGCACCCTCCACACAGCCCCAGGCCCCACACCTTGCTCGCCTCATGAAGGTCACACCAGGCCCATGGGGACCTGTTCCTCTGGTTGGGAACCTTCCCTCACCCTCCTGCTGGGCTCCTGGCGGGCTCCCCTCCACCTACCCCACTCCCTCCATGGGGTCCCCACCCACCACCTCCTTGTGCCCACTATGCCCAGCACCTGGCTCCTACCTGCCTCCCGCAGCAGCTTCCGGGCTTTGCGCTCACTGAGGGAGCTGACCTGGCAGGGCCCGGCTGGGCTGGGGCCGGGCTGCAGGGTCTGCAGGCGGGTGGCACGGCAGTACACGGCCAGGGCTGACAGCTCGGGAGAGATCTGGCTGGCTTGGGGCCTGGCCTCTGCGGGGGTCCTCTGCTGTGCAGCTCCCACAGCCTCCTCCTCCTCCTCCTCCTCCCTGTCTGACAGAGGGCGATCATCCTCGCCCCACACAGCCGGCAGCTTCCTCCCCTTCACTAGCACCCGGCCCTTCAGCTGCTGTGGAGGCCGACAGGGACAGGTGAAGCCTCCTGCCCCTCCACAGCCATCAGTCAGTCATTCAACCACCCCTGGGAGAGGCCGGGGTTAGGGCCGGGAGGAGACAGAGATGGGATGGCAGGAGCCCCAGCAGAAAGGAGAGGGTCCCCCAGGCCTTGGAAGGACCTGGCTGAGCCTGCAGGTCCTCAGAGGCCTCGAGTGCCAGGTCAGAGGGGCTCTTGTTGGGAATGGAAAGCCAGGGGCACTGATGGACAGACAGGCAGCCACACTGGACCCTCTGTCCACAGGCACCAGGAAGTGTCACCTCTGGAGACGGCAGCTCCTTGGGGTCCTGGGTGCCTAGCACCTCTGTCACCAGCATGTCCCCCAGGATGGTCCGCAGGTGGCGAGCCATGACAGCCTGCTGCTCCAGCCCGCAGTGGTTCTCAAGGGACAGGATGACAGGATAGGGGGACAGCTGCAGGGAGGGGCAGTGCTCAGGACAGGCGGGCACCGGCCCTGCAGAGCCCCTGGGAGGGTGGACCTCACAGGAGAGGGACACACAGGGACTGTGTGTGGGGGGGCTTATTCATTTAGTTACGGGGCTGGAGATTGAACTGAGGGCCTTGCAGTGAGCTGCATGCCTAGCCCCTTTTATTCACTTTTTAAATTTTTGAGACAAGGTCTCGATAAATTGCCCAGGCTGGCCTTGAAGTTGCAATCCTCCTGCCTCAGCCTCTCCAGGAACTGGGATTACAGGCTGTGTCACTGTGCCTGGCTAGCAATGTGTTTTACGTGTTAATGATGTGGACTGTGTTGGCTAAGTTGCAAATGCCCCATGATCACTCAAGGGTGGTGACATCCTTACACCTGGACGGAAGTGCAAGTTTACACAGATGCCACGCTGAGCTCTCAAGATTAACGTGCCCTTCCCCGCCCTATGGGAGGCAGGAAGAGCGTCGCCTTCGCCTGTCCTGCCCCACTGGCCCTTGTTCCCAGCAGCACCTGGGGCAGGAGGGCTGCCCTGGGGGTCAGGGAATCCAGTGAGGACTGAAGGCTGTCTGCAGGGGGGCCAGGCTCACCATGAAGGCGTGGTCACGCACAGTCTGGACCACATCTCGGAAGAGGATCTTGGAAGTTAGTGTGTGGCCATGGTAGATGACAGGCTCGCCGCCCGGACCCTCCCAGCAGTCCAGCTCCACGCAGCGGCAGCCCTGGGCAAAGGCCCTGCACGTGGATAGGCGGCCAGATGGACGGGTGAGGTATTGGGGTGCACAGCAGGCAGGCTGGCCAGTGCTCCGTGTCCCTCCTGGGTGTGGTACCTGATGTAGGCCTCAGTGCTGCTGAGGCCACCGATCTGGGAGTCAGTCAGATAGGTGTTGTGAGAGGAGGAGATGAAGTAATGCGCAAGGGGCTGGCCCATGTCCTGGAACACTGCAGTGTGTGCGGGGTCCAGGGCGGCCCCCTCAGGCGACAGCAGGTACATCATGAAGCCGTCCAGGGTCATCAGCTCATGGTGCTTGGCTATGGAGAAGGCCAGAGAGGGCATAGGCCCAGCAGCCCTGCCCACCCCAAGGACCCCTGCATGGCTTACTGAACCCTGGAAGATACCGGGAAGCAGAATCGCCTTCCTGCGCCCGCCCACCTGTCTCGTGGAGCTCGTAGGTCTGGATGAGCTGCTGCGCGTGGGCCAGTGTGGCGCCCGCCTCGCCCTGTGCCTTCAGGAACTCCAGTAGCTCAGGGGCGCTCAACACAAGGTCCTTGCCCGAGAACCGGAGGAAGAGCTCCTCTAGCTCTGGGCGCTTCAGCAGCTGCCGCACAAACTCCTCAATCTCGGCTCCCTCCAGCCGCTCGTCATTGGAATGGTCACACTCCTGGGGCGCAGGGAGACATTGGGGGGACACCCTGGGAGACCAGCCCCACTGACACCCCAGGACCCATCACAGCTGGACACCCCCACCTCCCACCCCATCTCGCAGTGGCAAATGCAGAGCTAGGATTCCAGGTGGTCTCTTGGGCTCAGTGCCGCAGTCCAACCTGAGAACCCAGACTCGGGTGGACATGGTGACCCTGGGCAGGTCTGAGCTCCGTGCGTGCCACAGTGCAGCTCGTGTGCACAATGACCATCCTCACATGCACATTCACACCTGGCCAACAAGCAGTGAGCGAGAGCTCACACCCATGCACAGTTAGGGCTCCTGTGGCTCAGGCTCACACTGGTCACACACTCAGCGTCCACACAGTCTCTGCTGTGTTCCCAGCTGCCCTGCACCAGGTCCTGGAGCACACACAGGGTGTGGGGAGGAGCCATGTGGGCACAGGAGAGTCCTGCTCAGGCAGGGTGTGCCCTGCTCTGGCTGGAGCCTCAGAGGAGGAAAGGTCACAAGGCCGGATGTGGCCTTCTGCCCAAAGGCACCTACAGACACTGTGGGGTGGCAGGGACTGTGGCTCACCTTGAAGAGGCGGTAGGCGTACATGTCATTCATGTCCACATTGACCATGCGCAGCAGGCCCTTGACCTCCTTGAAGGTCATCTTGCTGTCCTGGTTGGAGTCCGCCTGGTGCAGGTAGAAGTGGATCCAGGTGCAGGTGCTCAGGAAGGGGCCATACGGAGGTGGGCCCACCCCACCCCACCCCACCCCACGGCAAATGACAGGCGCGTCCCCACCCCGGGCCTGGAAGGATATTGATCCAGGCGCTCGCGTTGGCTCATGGCCTCCAGCCGCGCCCGCAGCTTGTCCAGGCCCCGTGCCCAGCGCTGTGCCTCCTCTGCGGAGTGCGCCACCAGGTCCAGATTCTTGCGGCGGCCGCGGAAAACAATGGTCAGGCAGCGTGCAGGTGGGAAGGCAGCCCCGAAGCGCCGCAAGCCCTCAGACTGGTGGCCCTGGCGCACGGCCTCGATGTGCTGCACGAGGACTGGAGGGGGGTTAGGGTGGACCCCGACCCCTGACCCCAACCCCACCCATGCCTGCCCCTGCTGCTCACAGATGTGCTGTGAGGGTGCATGCGGGATGCGCCGCTGAAACCACACACTGAGCCCGTCCTCCTGCAGCCGGTACAGCCGCTCCTTCTGCCAGGTACGCGAGCGGATCTTGCACAGCCGCGAGCCCCTCAGCATGGCAAGCACGTCCTCGTCCTCCGTGAGTCCTGTGCAGAGCAGGGCATCAGGGGCCTGCCAACCTGGCACTGTAAACCAGGTCCCCACAGGGCTGTCCAGGCCTCCCTGGAGCTGCCCAGGCCTCCCTGGAGCTGCCCAGGCGTGCTGTCTCCATCTAGCCTAAATCTCCTTGCTGCAAGCCAAGCTCCTGGCCACTGCTTTTCCAAAGATAAGTGAGGACAGCAGAGGCCCTTGCCTCCAGGGTTGCCCCCCACATACAGCAGGGCTGGCCCTGCCCAGCTGACCCTAGGCTCCCCGGGCCACCACAGGGCACAGGCCTGGGCAGTGGGTGCTGGGGACACGCAGAATTTAAGCTCCAGGCTCTGGGCATTGACTCTCTGCTCTGTTCCAGACACCTGGCCCTGGCTGCACTAACCCTCGACAACTGTGCCCCTTCTCAGCCTCACACGCTCCATCCTGAAATGCAGATGCGGCCGCAGGTCCAAAGCCCAGCAAGAACTCAGGGTCCAAAGGTGTCCACACCGGGCCAAGAGGCTGGGCTGGCCTGACCCTAACATGCTGGGCCAGCCCAGCAGGAGTCCACCTCAGGGTTCCGAGCCAGAGGATGAGGCCCGAGGAGGCACAGCCAGGTGGGGCTGGGTTTCTAGGAGTCGGAACCTGTGTGCACCACCACATTTTTAAATGTTGGCAATTGAATCAAATTGAAAAAAACAAAAAACTAGAACCACTGCATGGGCCAAACAGAACCCAACACTGAGCCTCTTCTACTTAACCCCTCTGACACTGGGTTTGGCTTTGTGGCCCCAAGATCTCTGCTTGCCCAATTGCAAGCTCTGATCCAAGAAACCAGATCTAAAGCCCTGGGCCTTCGCCACTGCCTTCACAACCTGTGCAGGATCCGCCTCTTCTCTTCCAGCTGAGTCCCTCAAAGACCATGTCAGCCCCACCTCCTCCAGGAAGTCTTCCTTGACTTGTCCTCAAATGGGAGCTCTCCCTCCCTGACCATCACAAGCACTTTTTTCTTTCATCAAGAAGCAAAGCCAGATATGGCGGTGCACACCTGTAATCCCAATATTCAGGAAGTTGAGGCAGGAGGATTGCTATGAGTTTGAGGCCAGCCTGGGCTATAGTGAGTTCAAGGCCAGCCTGAAGTATGTAGTGAGACTCTGTCTCAACAAAACAACATTTGGGCATGGCGGTGCATGCCTATAATTAGTGCTCTGGGAGGCTGAGGCAAGAGGATCACAAGTTCAAGCCCATCCTGGTCAACTTAGTGACTTAGCATGTCCCTGTCTCAAAATAAAAATTAAAAAGGAGTGGTGCTGGGATGCAGCTCTTTGTGAAGGCCCTTGATGTAATCCCCAGTAGCACACACACAGAAGCAACAACAGGTGGCTGAAGCAGGATGGCAAGTTCAAAACCCTGTCTCAAAATAAAAAACGCCTGGGGTGTGGTTCAGCGGTAGAGTGCTTCCCTACTCAGACCCAGCCCAGATGCCTCCTGAGTTCAGGGCAAGGCTTGGGCTCAGGATTCTTAGTCTTATTTATTTATTTATTTTTTAATTTTAAAGAGAAGAAAAAACAAATCAAGAAAAGAACAAATTTTCAACACAACATAATATAAGGGTAACAATGGTTAATGCATTACGTATTATTATCTTTAAGTTAGTTATTCAGGATACCAGACATTAGCATTCAATTGTCCAAACATCACTGGCGCAAACCTTACTCTTCAATGAACTAAGTAAAATTGGTAGTGTATCTATCTTAACCATCTTATATATATATACAATTTTTTTTCCCTTTCCCTTCTTTCTTTTCCCTATTCCAGTCTCTCTTTCCTTTTGCCCAGTTTCTTTTTGATTCATCATGTCTATTGTACATTTTGGATCTTATTTACTCTTTCAGTTTCTCATACTAGAGAGACAATACGATGCTTACACATGTGCTTCCGGTTTATTTCACTTATGAGTATTTTCTCGAGTTGCATCCATTTACCCATAAAAGTCTCCAGTTTATCCTTCTTTATGGCTGAATAGTACTCCATTGTATAAAAATACCACATCTTTCTTATCCATTCCTCAGTTGATGGGCATTTGGGTTGTTTCCAAGATCTGGCTATTACAAATTGTGCTGCTATAAACATGGGTGCACATATATCGCTGTGGTACGATGTTTTTAATTCTTCTGGGAAGATGCCCAGAAGGGGAATAGCTGGGTCAAATGGGACCTCCAACCCTAGTTTTTTGAGGAATCTCCACATTGACTTCCACAGTGGCAGTACCAGTTGACACTCCCACCAGCAGTGGAGAAGGGTTCCTTTTTCCCCACAGGCCCTCCAGCATTTGTTATTAGTTGATTTCTTGATAATAGCCATTCTTTCTGGGGTGAGGTGGTATCTCAGTGTTGTTTTAATTTGCATCTCTCGAATGAAGTGATGTTGCACATTTTTTTGTATATTTATTTGCCATTAGTATTTCTTCATCTGAGAAATGTAGGATTCTTAGTCTTAGCTGTGCCAGGAGTCACCTGGGGGCCAGGGATGCTCACCTGGCAGCTGCGGGTGGGGCTTGGCATCTGCATGTTGCTCCTGTTTCTGTTTTTGTCTTGTTTTTGGGACAGGGTCTCACTCTGTAGCCGAGGCTGGCCTGGAACTTGCAATCCTCATGCCTCAGCCTCCCAAGTACTGGGATCCAGCCTGGCACCATGCCTGGCAGTGGGTATTTTCGATTGTGGCTTTGATAATGCACACAATCAAGATTCTCAGGGGCAGGAGCAGAAGCGCACACCTCAGGGGTGTGTGGTCACTGCTGGGGCCGGGACTGGACGCTGCCCTCAGGCTCAGGGAAGTGGAGTCCCTCTGTACCCGGCAGTAGGGGTGAGGCTGGGCCCTGGTGCAACCTAGGCTCTGCAAACTGCCCACACACACTGGGCCACCCCTGCTGCCACGCCCGGGGTGGGGTGGCCCAGGAATGAGAGGCCAGAAATGGACGTGAGTGAGTCATTGCGGGTCTGAGTTCCACCTTCTGCAAACAGGCACTGAGACAGTGCGGGGCTGCACCCCCGTCCCCGTTCCTGCCACAGCCCCCTCCCCGGGACCCCGGTCCCACCCCGAGGGACAGGCGGGCTGCATGCAGGTGACCACACTGCTGGGCAGCAAGGGCCCAGCTCTTCCAGGCAAGTAGCAACGCGTGGGTCCTACAGGCCAAGCAGGGAAACCGTTCCCTCCTGCCCCCCTGCACAGGTGCTTGGGGTCCTGCACAGCTGCACAGCCCCTTTGCAGCAGGTGGGGGAAATCATGAAGGCGGACAGCCAGGAGGTGAGGACCACAGAGTGTCCCCCATGGGAGGACAGATTACCATGATGTGGTGTGGATTTACATGGCAGCCCTCATCCAGACTTTGGGGAGGGAAATCCGAGCTGCAACTCGTGACCCCGGGAAGTGCCATGTGAAGTCCGGGAAGCCAGACACCAAATGAACCCCATAGCTCCCTACACGATTAAGCAAAATCACAGAGAGAGGCAGCAGGGGTGGTGTGGGGGAGGTGTCGCTGCACCAACTGCCTTGGGGTTGCGTTAAAGATTTGGAAGTAGGTAACAGTAATGGCTGCCTACAGAGTAAAATAGTAATACCAGTGAACTAACCACATAACAACAGTTAAAGCCGGGCCTGGTGGAGCGCGCCTGTCATCCCAGCACTCAGGAGGCTGAGGCAGGAGGATCACTGCGAGTTCGAGGACCGCCTGGGCTACAAAGTGACTTCAAGGCCAGCCTGAACTGCATAGTGAAACCCTGTCTCAAAAAAAAAAAAAAAAAAAAACGGTTAGAATGGCCAGTTTTATGTTGTTCGTTTTTGTGGTACTGAGGATCAAATCCAGGGCCTTTGCACTACACTACAACCCCAGGGTTTTTTTTTTTTTTTTTTTTTTTTTTTTATTTTTTTTTTTTGTGGGTACCGGGGGGTCGACCTCAGGACCTCGCGCGCCAGCAGGCACCCGTGCCTCTGAGCGATATCACCAGCCCCTTTTTCGTATGTGGGATCCGGGAGTCGAACTTGGGCCCTCGCGCTTGCCGGGCAGGCGCTTAAGCCGCTGAGCCATCTCACCGGCCCTTTTTTTTATTTTAAAGAGAAGAAAAAACAAAACAAATCAAAAGAAGAACAAATTTTCAAAACAACATAATAGGAGGGTAACAATGGTTAATACATTATGTATTACTATCTTTAAGTTAGTTATTCAGGACACCAGACATTAGCATTCAATTGTCCAAACATTATTGGCACAAACCTTACTCTTCAATGAACTAAGTAAAAATGGTAGTGTATCTATCTTAACCATCTTATATATATATATATACAATTTTTTTTCCCTTTCCCTTCTTTCTTTTCCCTATTCCAGTCTCTCTTTCCTTTTTACCAGTTTCTTTTTGATTCACCATATCTATTGTACATTTTGGATCTTATTTACTCTTTCAGTTTCTCATACTAGAGAGATAATACGATGCTTACACATGTGCTTCTGGCTTATTTCACTTATGAGTATTTTCTCGAGTTGCATCCATTTACCTATAAAAGTCTCCAATTTATCCTTCTTTATGGCTGAATAGTACTCCATTGTATAAAAATACCACATCTTTCTTATCCATTCCTCAGTTGATGGGCATTTGGGTTGTTTCCAAGATCTGGCTATTACAAATTGTGCTGCTATAAACATGGGTGCACATATATCGCTGTGGTACGATGTTTTTAATTCTTCTGGGAAGATGCCCAGAAGGGGAATAGCTGGGTCAAATGGGACCTCCAACCCTAGTTTTCTGAGGAATCTCCACACTGACTTCCACAGTGGCTGTACCAGTCGACACTCCCACCAACAGTGAAGAAGGGTTCCTTTTTCCCCACAGCCCCTCCAGCATTTGTTGTTAGTTGATTTCTTAATAGTAGCCATTCTTTCTGGGGTGAGATGGTATCTCAGTGTTGTTTTAATTTGCATCTCTCGAATGACTAGTGATGTTGCACATTTTTTTGTATATTTGTTTGCCATTAGTATTTCTTCATCTGAGAAATGTGTATTCATCTCAGATGCCCATTTTTGGAGTTAACCCCAGGTTTTTTATTTTGCATTTTGAAGCAGGGTCTTGGCAAATTGGTAAGTTGCCCAGGCTGGGCTCCAACTTGTGATCCTCCTGCCTCAGCCTCCCAAGAGTGCTGGGATTTCAAGCGTGCCGTCTCACCTGGCCCAGTGTTATTTTATGTATACTTTAACACAATTTAAAAATGTAGGGCCAGTGAGATAGCTCAGTGGCATAAGTGCCTGCCCAGCAAGTGTGAGGTCCTGAGTTCAACTCCCGGAACCCACATAAAGGAAAAAAAGGGCCAGTGATATCACTCAGTGGCACAAGTGCCTACTGGCAAGCACAAGGTCCTGAGTTCGACTCCTGGTACCCACTTAAAAAAAATGTAGTAATATACCAGAAATCACTGTACACTTTAAGTAGAAGAACAGCATTGTAGGTGAATTAATATCTCAATCCAGCTGTTCCAGGGCACAAAGGGCAGCCACAGGGCAGCAGGGGCATCTGGGCTAGAGGGACAGGGATGGGGATGGGGTGGGGCCAGCCAGCGTGTGTTTGACAGAGGGGAAGGCATGCAGGGCTGCTGCCAAGCCGAGGGGATGCCACAGCATTGCTGGTGGTTGAGCCCCTGGGGTGCCAGGGATTGCCCGTCTCCCTCAACACTCTCGCAGTAAGCAATGGCAGCACCAGGTCCCCAAGGCTGCCATGTGCAGGCTGAGGAGGGGTGCGCTCAGCGCCACAGTCCATGAGGCTCTTGGGCCCCATATGGCCAGGCGGGTGGCAGGGTCAGGGTGTGGGGGAGAAGGGGCCACGGCGCCATAACCAGGCACCTGTGGGCTCAGGGTCCCTCTGAGGACCTGGGCTGTGCTCCATGGGGCTGGGGCATTGCTCAAGGGCTGGGTCCACCCCCTGTTCCCCCAAAATACAGACAGATTGGTGAGCGTGCCCCAGACTCTTCATCATTCATTCGAGATTCAAACTTACCTCGGCTTCCTGTATTTTATTTGGACCCCAAGGCTGCCAGGGCCCCCGAGCTATGAGCTCCCCTTTCCTACCCAGGTCAGGAGCTGGGAGTGGATCTCAGCTACATCTGGCATTGCCCCTGGGCCAGCTGTCAAACCTCACTGAGCCTCAGTGATTTCTTTTGTAAAGGAGGCTCTGGAACTACCCAGCTCATGTGATAGCGCTGGTGACATTAACACTCGGAGCCCCCGGCACGGTGCTTCAGAGGGGCTGGTTAGTACAGGAGCATCTCTGAACCCTGGGCTGGGTTGGCCCAGGGACCTGTTCCGGCGGGGCCCCGACCTGCCGTGGTGCCCATGGTGTAGCTCTCTTCCTGTCCTCAGCCTGCCCTGCTGGCCCCGGGCCAGGGTGGCTCCCTGTGTGAAGTCCCCTGGTGTGGCCCAAGAGCCTCTCCCCTCGGACCCCAGTGACCAGAAACCAGCTCTGTTCCCTTGAGTGCTGGCCAGGTCATCTTGGGTGATGCGGCAGCCATCTGCATGGCCAGCCTGGCCCAAGGGCCCTGACACCTGGGCTGAGTCTCCACCCTGTCAGGGGCAGACTCATGTTCCTCTCAGCAGTCACTGTGCTGTCACTTGCAGGACGAGCCAGTGGTGGGAGGGAGGGTGGCCGAGGTGCCGTTCCTGACCTGCATAGTTCCTGACAGTGTCACCCTGTCAGGTGCCCGGCAGCCTGACTCGGTTGTCATTGTGTCGCCCAGTTCCCGCCCACAGCCTGTCTCCCAGGGCTGGCTCTGGGTCACCCATGGGCTGCCTCAGCCCACGGGGCTGGGGCCGAGGTGCCCAGGCTACTGCCAGCGCTCCGTGCCAGCCCACCCTGCAGGGCCTGGCTCCCCGCGTCTCATGGGGCCCTCTCTTCCCAGTCTTGTTCCCTGGTTCCGTGTGACCTCCTGCTCGGCTCCCCCAGAGCAGAACTGTGTGTGTGTCCTAAGTCCTGCTGGAGCCACAGGACAGAGCACGCCACGGGAGCTCAACAGAGCAGACGGGGCAGAACCGTGTGGAGGACAGGTGGAGACCTCATCTCAGACCTCTAAGAGGGACGATCAGTGCCCAGCGCACTCAGGTCGCCGGAGTGAGAGGAGAGGCGGTGGGGAAGCAGCAGCAAGGTCGTCTGGCTGAAGGTCAGAGCAGGTTCCCAGCACCCTGGTTCCTTGCTCCCTTGCTCCATGCTGAAGGGCCGTGGTCACCCACCTGCCATGGCAGCACCAGTCACCGTCTCAGGTGTACACGTTTCCTGTGTTCCTGCCTTCCTCCTTTCCTTCCATCCTCCCTTCTTGCCCTCTCCACCACTGAGTTACATCCCCTGACCTTTTTTATTCTGTATTTTGGACAGTCTCACCACATTGCCCTGGTAGGACTCAGACTTGCAACCCTCCCACCTCAGCCTCTTCAGCTGCTGGACCAGCAGTTTTGCTTTATGTTTTATAAAACGGCCCAGGCACGCCCCCTGCACCCCACAGTGCCCGATTCTGAGGGTCTCTGCCACGTGGCATGGCCTGGGTGGCCCACAGGCTATGTGCTGGGTCAGGTTCCCGACCTGAGTCCCGGCAACCTGAGGTGGGGTCCATGCTGCAGTACACTCCAGCGTGGACCTCAGCACTGGGCCTGCTCCGGACTGCTTCCTCCCAGGCCCGTTGGGGACCCTGGGCTCTGTGGCGGTGTCACTGGACTCCAGTCCCCCGCGCTGGGTCTCTGCTCTGCTCAGGTCCCCAGGCCTGTAGCGCACAGCTCCCCCAGGTGAGGGCCAATGCCCCTGACTGGAGCTGCAGGCGGGACGAGGCCACCCCCAACCCGCGACCTCTCCGTGCCCCGTGGGCACCTCCTGGTGGGGACACACGGCGTCCCGGGCGACCCCAGCGCGACCCCCGCTGAGAGGGTGCGAGCTTCGGGCCGCGGCCCATCAAGCTCCCTGTCCCTTTCCCCGCGGCCTCGCACCGCGTCTCCCCACCCCGTGTGCCCCAGCCCCCGGCCCCGCACTGACCCATCTTCTTCAGCGCACGCGACGCCGGCCTCGGGGCGGCTCCGTCCGGCGACAGCGGGAGCGCGAGGGGCGCCACGACTCTGGCGGGTGCCGCGGACTCCTCGGGCGGGCGGCGGCCTCTCCTCCAGCGGCCACACAGCATGGCGGGGACAGGGGGCAGGGAGACGGGACAGAAGGACAGCGCTCCGGCCCGGCCCTGAATCTGTGTGCGGTCGCGAACGAAGACACTTAGCAGCGCCGGACAAGCGGCAGGAGGGCCAGGAGGAGGGGCAGGAGGAGGGGCAGGAGGAGGGGCAGGAGGAGGGGCAGGAGAGGGGCAGAGGAGGGGCAGGGGAGGGGCAGGGGGAGAGATGGAAGGGCAGGGGTGGCGCAGGAGGGATGGGGCGGGGGAGGGGCAGGAGGGAGGGACGGGGAGAGGGAGGGGCAGGAGGGAGGGACGGGGAGAGGGAGGGGCAGAAACAGGAGGACGGCAGGGGAGGGGCAAGGAGGAGGAGGAGGAGAGGGGCAGAGGGAGGGGCAGAGAAAGAGACAGGAGGAGGGACAGGGAAGGGCGGGGGGAACAGGGGTGGGACGGGCGGAGAAGCAGGGAGAAGAGGGACCAGGAGAGGCGGGATGGATGGGGCGAGCGAAGCGGGGGCTCCGGGGTGTTGGGCGGGGCAACGCTCGTGGGCGGCGCGGGGCGGCCTTGGCCGGGACCCTCCGTGACCGCCCCTGCTGTGAGTCCGCCTCCGGTTTTGCAAGGGACGCAGGACCCCCCCGCTCCCGCCCCAGGCCTCGGTCCGGGCGGGGCGGTGACCGGGCCGGCGTGCGCCTCTGGCCCTGACCCGGAGCTCGAAGCCTGTGCTGGCTGGCGGTGTAGACCCGGACCGCGGGCCCCGCCGCGTGTCCAGGGAAAGCCGCGAGCTCGGGGGCCTGAGGGGGCCCGCCGTACTCTGAGAGCCCGCGCCGACTCCGCGGTCCCTCTCCGGGGTGACCTCCCTGCCGCTCTCCCGGGTCCCCAAACTCGGCTCAAGGGTCGGAGGAGCCGGGTTGGGCACTCAGACAGCGAGCCCGCTTGGCTTCCACGAGGGGGCGGGAGGACCGCGCACCCCGCCGCGACCACTGGGGCGCTGCGGCGCGCGACCCGCGGCGGCCGGGCAAACGATTTGCATAATCTTGAAAGGGTCGCGCTGAGTGGCTGGAGCATAGAAGCCGAATATGAGACGGTGCTTCTCATTGGCTGAGCTTCCCGGCCGAGACGCAGCCTGGCCAGGCTGGACCCGAAGCCAGCGGAGACTGACGGCGGCGGTGTGTCCCCGGGGCGGGGCGGAGCCGTTTGCACGCCCGACGCCCTAGCTTGCCCTGTCCCGGAGCTGGAGATGGGCACCCGAGCGACGCCGTCGGGGACGGGTCTGGCCCTGCGGCCCTTGCCATCTGCCCCCGCGTTCTGAGCCCCCGCCGCCCACCGGGAGGAGGAAGGACAGGGCACCGTGCGCATGGGCACTGAGCGCGGCGGCCCCGAGCCCGCCTGCCGCGAGCAGTTCCGGGCGGCGGTCAGCGTCATCCAGAGCCTGCCTCGGACCGGTGAGGCCGTGGCCGCTTGTGGGGTCGCGTGCGGGCTGTCCCGGGTCCAGATGCCCCGGGCGGGACCCACCACCTGTCCCCCCAGGGTGACCCACCACCACCGGTCTCCCATGACCCTTGACCCCTGTCCTCGGGCCTGGGTGACACGGTGCACTGGTCCCCACCCTGCGCAGGCTCCTACCGCCCCTCTTACGAGGAGATGCTTCGGTTCTACAGCTACTACAAGCAGGCCACCCTGGGCCCCTGCCTGGCGCCGAGGCCCGGCTTCTGGGACCCCATCGGACGCTACAAGTGGTGAGCACCCCGTCCCCCAGCAAGTGCACTCGCCGCTGGTCGCCTCCTCACTGTCTTCTGCTCCTAGGGACGCGTGGCACAGCTTGGGCAGGATGAGCAGGGAGGAGGCCATGTCCGCCTACGTCGCTGAGATGAAACTGGTGGCACAAAAGGTGGGGAGGGCCGGCCCTGCTGTCCCTGAGCTTCCAGGGTGCCCCCCACCCTCTAGTGCCACCTCCACGTTCCCTAACACTGATTCCCTGGGAATCCCCACTTTCTTGCCGCACCCCCACCCCGGCTTATCTGGTTGCTGAGGGTGCCAGGGGGTGTGAGACACTGATACAGGGACAGGGAAAGGCCTCTGCTTAAGAGATGCTCTCCCACTAGGTGATTGACACAGTGCCCCTGGGGGAGGTGGCAGAGGACGTGTTCGGCTACTTCGCTCCCCTGTACCAAGTGATCCCGGACATGCCGAGGCCCCCGGAAGCTTTCCTGAGAAGGGTCACAGGTCAGGTCCCAGCACGGAGCTGCCTTAGGTGCAGGCTGGGGACGCTGCCGTTTGGTGGGTGAGGGCTGGGGGCAGAACGAGGACCCCAGCCAGTCCCTCTTCAGGGTGGGGACCAGTGCACCGCGTCACCCAGGCCCAAGGACGGGGGTCAAGGGTCATGGGGACAAGGGACCAGATCTCATGGGTGGTGCCAGCCTCATCCTGGCCCCACTCCTGCATGCTGTGTCTGGACAGGCTGCAGCGATGACCTGGCTGTACCAGCGCCCCCAGGCCCAGGTCAGTGGGTGGGCAGGAGGGGAGACCCAGGCTGGGGGCTGAGGAGAGGTCTGGGTGCCACGCTGTGCCCTGTGTGCCTTGTGCTCCTGAGGCCAGGGCGAGGCTGAGATCCTTGTGCCCACTGGACCGGTGCTCCTCCTGCCGCTGCCCAGCCCCGCACACCCTCCCCAAGGCCCCTCTCAGCACTGGCCACCTCCCACTCCCCAGAGCCCCAGGGCTCCAGAGATCTGGACTTGGAGGTTTTCTGTGATTGCCTGGAGCAGCTGGAGCCCAAACCAGTGAGACCGCACCTCCCCTGCCCCACCCCGGAGTCCGTGGCTCCCCCGCCACCTCACCTGGTCACTCAGGTCTTGGCCAAGCAGGGGGGAGTAGCAGGAGGAGACCCTGAGAGCAGGACCAGTCCTGAACCCCCCATGGAGAAAGGTGAGCTGCGACCTTTCACCCCTGCTTTCCCCAGCCTCCCTTGGCACCCTCTTGGGGTGAAGGCGGAAGTCCAGCGCAGGCCCCGGGGGAGAAGCTTGTCCAGGCCTGGCTGCCAAGCAGCAGACATGGCCTGGATGGACAAAGTCCCTGCCCCGCCCCTCCGAGGGCCACGCCAAGGGAGTTGAGTCCTTGGATCCTTGTGTGCTGGGCGGGGGCCATGTGCACCCCTCGGGGACACCAAGGACAGCTGTGAGTCCTGCCCCGTCCCCTCTGGAGAGTGCTGTGTGCTGAGTCCCCAAAGGGGCACTTTCATAGATGCTAAATTCTCATTGCTCTGAGCAGCAGACCTGTGAGGAGGACGATGTCTTAGTGTTTTGTGGTGCTAGGGAAAACCCAGGCCTCAACCTGCTCGGTGAGTCTCTGTCACCAAGGGCACCAGAACCCTAGAAGTCACAGATTTGCCTGAGTCTCGGGCTCATCTGACCAACCCTGGCCATGGCAGCCCATCACCTGGCCCTGCTCTCTGCCCTGTCCCCACCCTGCCTCTACCCGTTCCCTCATGAACTGTCTCAGAGGTCTCTCTTCCCATATCTCTGTCCTGCAGAGGAGCTGGGGGGTGGTCCCTGGGGACCCCAGGACTTGGACATATGGCTGGTGGGCACAGTCCGGGCCCTGCAGGAGAGCATGCAGGACGTCCAGGGGCGGCTGCGGAGCCTGGAGAGCAAGCCCCAGCTCCCTGCTCAGGTGAGGCCTGCCCTCATCCTCACAGAGGAGCCACCTTCGTCCTCATCCCCATGCCTCCACGTGCCAAGGGCTCTGTGGCTTCTGTGGGGGACAGAGAGGTCAGAGCTGGTGGCTCGCACCCTGGACAGAGAGAGGGAAGGTGACCCCTCCTGGTTCCCCTCTTCAGTCCCCAGACTGGAGGACTGGCCATGTCTGCTCTTTGCAGGGACTGGAGTCCCTGTCCCCAGGTGTCTGGTTACCCCAGCGTCCAGCCCTTACCCGTCTTGAAACTTTGGCTCTGGGGGACTTGGTAAGAGCTGCCTTTGCTAGGGCCCCGGCAGCCACACAGTGGTCCTAGAGATAGCTGCTTCTTCAGCTCCCTTTCCAGATGGGGAAACTAAGGCACTACGGAGTTGAATAACTTGCCTGAGGGCATCCGGTGTGGTAGGGACTAGATAATGCAGGCTTCCAGGTGCCCAGGGCACAGGCCTGGGGGGTCCGCTGTTGCCGTTCCCCTCTGGGCTCTGAGGTTTGTTCTTGAGAATCCCGGGGTGGCTGGAGCAGGAGAGGGCTGAGCTTCTGGCTGTGGGGTTCTGTGGGTGACTCCTGACCACTGGGCACCCTGGATGAGCCTTTTTGGCAGGGATTTTGACATAGCCTTCCCTCCCCCCACAGACTTCCTTTCCTTTCCTTCTTTTCAACTTTTACTAGTTTTAAATGGCAAGGACTTTAAAGTAGATTACATTCTAACGTTCCATCCTAAAATACTTGGGGTTTGTTGTTTTTTTGTTTGTTTTTTGAGACGGTGTCACTGTGTAGCCCAGGCTGGCCTCAAACTCGCTGGGATCCTCCAGCCTCAGCCTTCCCAGTGCTGGGATTACAAGCGTGCGCCACCATGCCCAACCAATAAGAACATTCTACTACCTAGCCAAAACATTTTAAAGCCAGGTGTGATGGTATACGCCTGTAATCCCAGCCCTGGGGAGGCTGAGGCAGAAGGATCACTGTGAGTTTGAGGCCAGCCTGGGGTATAGAGTGAGTTCAAGGTGAGCCTGAAGTGAGACCCTATCTCAAAAAATCAAAACCAAGAAAAAAAAAAACCCAAAAACAAACGAACAAACACCATTTTTTTTTTTTGAGGCAGAGTCTTGCTGTGTAGTTCAGGCTGGTCTTGAACTCATGGAGATCCTCCTGCCTCAGCCTCCTGAGTGCTGGGATGACAGGCATGCGCCACCACGCCCAGCACCCCAACGTTTTTAATCACACAGTTAATCCTTAAATGTCAGACACTCAATCCAAATTCAGATTTCCCACTTGTCCTGAAATTGCCTATTCTAGCTCTTGTTCGTCCAGTCGGGATACTGTCCTGTGCCTAGATCTTCCGCCTTTAAATATCCTTTATCATTGTCATCGTTGTGTTATTATGAGGTGTTTCTGGGGTCAAACCCAGGGCCTTGATCAGGCCAGGCCAGCTTTGTACAGTGAGCTACCCCCAGCCTGAGTGCCCCTTAAGATAGGCCTGTCCCTTGCTGCTGGTCTGGTGACCAGGCTGGGCCAGGCTCCTGCAGAACCTCCCAGCTTTGGTGTGATGACCTCTGCTTCCTCAAGACACTGTACTTCCTGTGAACTGGACCTCAGATGTGGCCACTGGGAGGGTTGGGTAGAGGAAACATTGTGGACTTGGGCAGCATCAGAGGTGGTGCTGTTGGGACAAGGGTTCCAGTGTGCACTGCCTTGGGACACAGGGTGATGGGGCCCCACCTCAGCAACCTCATTTGCCACACAGTTTTGACAAGTGATAATTTTTGCCTGAATCATTTAGTGGTTGCAAAAAAATGTTAATTTTTAAAATCCAATTATATATTCCTAGAAGAAGAAAAATCCTGTTTCCTATAGCCAACACTTTTCTGTAGTTTCCTTGATCTCCTTGGGTTTTCTTGAAATACAGTCCTTACCTGGGTGTGGTGGTGCACTCCTGTAATCCCAGTGCTAGGGAGGCTGAGGCAGGAGGATCGCTGTGGGTTCAAGGCCAGCCTGGGCTACATAGTGAGACTGTGTTTCAAAAAAACAAGATGTGGTTCATGGAATGACAGGACAAATGCTTCTTCCTCTTTAATTATCTTTTTGTGTGTGTGGTGCTGGGGATGGAACTGAAGGCCAGCCACGCTCTGCCCCTGAGCTACGCCCTGGACCTTAATTATCTATTTTTCTTTCTTTCTTTCTTTTTGCGGGGGGTGGTATCGGGAGTCGGACTCAGGACCTTGCACTTGCCAGGCAGGCGCTGTGCTGCTGAGCTATATCTCCGTCCCCAATTGTCTATTTTTCAAGTGAGGAATTCACTTAAAAGCCTGCTGGATGGTGACAACTTTCTAGTTTTATTTATTTTTGAGAATCATTGTGGACTCCTGAAGTTTAGATTGAGCAGTCCAGTCGGCTGTACCGTGCTTCTTTCTGATGTCACAGCTTGGGCTGGTGGGGCTTGTTCACCTCAGGTCATGTGTTCTATCTCAATCTTGCTCACCATGAGAAGCTGCCCTGCTCTGTGGTGCCAGGTGCCCGTGTACCCCACCTTTCCGGCCCCTGGCCTGGAGCCCCCAGGGTCCCACTGGAGATGGGACCCTCCTCTCCACACAGGGCCTCAGGCCCCACCAGCAGGGTCCGTGCCTCACTCAGCCTCTTGGTTCTGGACTGTGAGGACATGGGGACATGCTGGCTGCTGTGGCCAGGCACAAGCCTGGGTTCTGGAACCTGGTTCGGAGCAGGTCCCTCCAAGCCGCACGAGGCAGCGCCAGCCCGGCTCTCTCCTCTTGTGCAGGGACCTCGGCCCTGGCCCCTCAGGCTCTCGGCGACCACGCTGCTCTTTCTTCTCCTATGGCCTTTTGTTGTGCAGTGGCTCCTGCGACAGCTTCGGACCCAGAAGTGATCTCAGGAAAGGTCCCCAGCCACTAGGCCTGGCTTGCCTGGCCCAGCTGCCCTGGGCTCCCGGAGCAGAGCCCCAGGGCTGCCCGCCAGGGCCTTGCACATTGATGCCCTCCCCTGATGGCCTGCCTTATACCCCATCCCAGAGGGCCAGTGGCTGCAGGACCTGCCTGTCCCTGGCTCACACGCGCCCCCATGGCTGCCCGGATGGCCCCACCCCCACCCTGACACTGCTCCTCCCAGGCACAGCCGGGCAAGTGGGGACTTGGAGGTGGCCCGGCCAGTGGGGAGGGCACAGCCACTCACCACGCTCAGGACAAAGACTTTCACCAAATAAAACAAAACCTCAACTTCTGTGGCGAGGTCCCACAGAGGGTGGAGCAGGGGGCAGGTCACAGCCCCCCCATTCCCCCCCCGTCCCCCCTTCCAGGTCCTGTGGAGGAGAGGCATGGTTCCTGTCCCTGCATCCTGGCAAAGGGGCCAACCTCGACCTCAGGCTGGGTGGGGTGTGCAGCCCTGGGGCTTTGCCTTGAGACCTAGGAGGTTGGGGTCCTGGCAAGGTCGGGTGACACAGCAGGGGCTGCTACCACCCCACACCCTAGGCCCAGGAAGTGTCTGCTGCCCCCTTACAGCTGCCATTCCCAGTGTCCCCCAACTTTCTCAGAACTTTCTCAGAGGCCAGGGCCAGGCAGAAGCCCAGCCCGTGCCTCCTGGCCTGCTGGGCTGCCCTCTACTGCCCCAGGGCCTTCAGGCTCCAGCCTGGGATGGGGCGAACCCCACTGACCAGGGTCCCACCAGATGCCTGAGGCCCAGTCCCTCCTGCTGGAGACCCTCACGGCCCTGGCCTGACCCTTGTCCTGGGTGTGTCCATCATGCCCACCTGTTCCTGTCCTGGCCGGGAGGGTAGTCCTCAGGACAGACCTGACGTAGGTCCACAGCTCACCACAGAGGCCAAATAAACCCCTCATGATGCGTGTGGCCCACGGGGGAGTGAAAGAACGGATTTGTGGAGGGTGCAGGGAGGGGTGGAACCCCTCCCAACCTGGGCAAGATTCGGGGGTTTTATCTTTTTTCTTTTTCCAGTACTGGGGATTGCATCCAAGGCCTTTGAATTGTTACATCCCCACCTCACCCCTTTTAAAAATGTGAGACAGGGTCATTAAATTGCTCAGTCTGAGATCAAACTTGCAGTCATCCTGCCTCAGCCTCCCAGAATGGGATTCCAGGCCTGTGCCATCATGGGCCTGAATGGGCAAGTGTCCTCCCTGATTCCTAACTCTGAGCCTGGGTTACCTGGTTTAGGAAGTAGAAATGACCCCTGCACAAGAGCAGTCCTGGGGTTTAACAGCGGCTGAGCTCCTAGAATGCCTGCGGAGGGCAGAACGTAGCTAAAGGGCAGGTGTCTGGCCCCTTGCAGAATTCTAGAATTCCACGGCCTGACCAATCGCCTCCCCCCCCAGATAACAAGACCTACAGCTGAGCCATGGCTGGTAAACTGAGGCTGGTTCTGCCATACCTTCCAAATCCCTAACTGGGGAAACCTGAATCTGAACCCTGAAAATCGGGCCACAGTGGAAGGCTTTGACTTCCTGGGCAAGTTCTCTGCACAGAGCCTCCTCACCGGGTTCCTGCTTGCTGGAAGCCTCAGTGACAGAAGAGGGTCAGACAAGGGCAGGTTTTTCAAAAGTCACGGACATGGGCTGTGAGGGTCACTCCCAAAGCGCCTGGCTGCCTCTCGCCTGCCCGCTGCCTTCGGAGGCCGGCTACATGCCCGCCATCTGTCAATGCTGCTGCACCCACTACTCTGACGTCCCACCCGAGCTCTCCCGTTTCCTCCCCGTCGCCAGCCCTGCCTATAGGGCCTTTCATGGCCCACCCCGTAAGACGCACTCGCATTCCCACGCTACTCTGGAAGCTGAGGCAGGAGGACTGCTGCGACCCAGGAGTTTGAGACCAGCCTGGGCAAGATTGAGACCCCATCTCAAAAAATTAGAAATAAAGGGGCCGGTGAGATGGCTCAGCGGCGTAAGCGCCTGCCTGGCAAGCTTGAGGGCCCGAGTTCGACTCCCGAAACCCACATACGAAAAAAGGGCTGGTGATATAGCTCAGCGGCAGGGGCCTACTGGCCCGCGAGGTCCTGAGGTCGACCCGCGGTACCCACACACACACAAAACTAGAAATAAAAAAGTAAAATGCCTTTCTTCGGCCACTGTGCCTGAAAATCCTTCATTCTGCAGTCTGCGGGAAGCAGCCTGGTCCCAAGCGCTCAGGGCCTGGGGGTCGTTTCGGGCCATCGTGCTCGGTGGCCTGTCCAAGCAGTCGAGGCCAGGATGACATTTTGGTCGCGGTGTGCCCCCCGAAAGTGACCAAGGAAACGGCCTGCATTAGGGCGAAGCTCTAATGGGATTGTAAAGAACCCAAACCGGAACCCAGGAGGAAACACGGGGCCTTGAGTTGGTTACAAAGAACGGACTGGGGTCACCGAGCCCTGCGGCCCTGCCGTCGGCGTCCTGTGACCTTGGCCGAGTCACTCGGGCTCCGGATGGGGCCCGAAGCTCCGCGTGGGCAGCGTCACGGCGGCGGGGACACCGAGGCGGCGGGCGCGGGGCCCCCAGGTCCCGGGACGACTCGCGGCGGAGGCGGCCCCGCCATCGCCCACGGCTGCAAGAGGACCCTGCGGGGCGCCGCCGCCTCCCCAGATCCCGGCCGCCCGGAGGCCACGTTCCTCGGGGCCGGACGCAAGCCGCCTATGGCTGAGGCCTAGGCTCCAACCGGGCACCGAGCGCGGCCACGCTGCCCCTTTAAGGCGGCACTTTTTATTTTCATTTGTTTACTTCTGCATGCGCTTCGTCTTTTACACGGCCGCGTATCCTTCCGCGGCACCGGGCCGGGCCGGGCGCGGACGCCTGACCAGGCTGCACGAGAGCCGCCGGCGCTTCGGCCAGTACCTCTCTGTCCTCGTTCACACTTCAGGGACTACTTTTTAGGAATGCACCATTTTTGCTCTCATTAACAAATGTTTAGGGCCGTCAAAACCCTTCCGCTGAGGTCAGAATACGGCATAATGTTTAAAATGCACCATTGAGTGAAAATATTCTGCTTGGACTCACTCAGGCCGTGGAATTTCCTCGTGTTCCGAGGCAGAATGGTACGGTCCAGGGCCCGCCTCCTCTGCTCTGTGATTGGCTACCTTCCCTCGCCATGACGCGCGACTCTCGGCCAATGGTCGCCCGCGTTCCTCTAGCGAGGGGCGAGCGGTGAAAGGCGGTGGCCCGGGAGACGCCCCCTACGCGTCCTGAGATTGGCTACGTCGCACGGCGCGCGGGGATGGCGGGCCTGAAAGATGAAGACTACGACTCCCGGCTTCCCGAGGCGGGGCCTCCGTTACACATGCGCACAGGCGGCATGAGCGGGCTCCTCTATAAAAGGGGCGCAGAGTGTTGGGAGACAGCAGTTGGAAGTTGGCAGGTGGAGAGGCAGGTTGGGAGGGAGGTCGGGGAGGAGGCGGAAGAAGAGCCATCTGAGGGGAGGAGACAGGAGGCAGGAGGCGGAGGACTAAGCGGAGCAAGCGTCGAGCCAGGGGGAGATGAGTTTGTCTGTCTGCGGCTGAGGCTCCGGCCGGGCCTAGGGACCTGAGCGCGCGGGTCGGAGAGACACCCGTGGAAGTGGGAGGAGGAGGCGCCGGGACTTTAACCCCTTGTGCGCTCTGCGGCGGGGGATTTAACCCTTTGTGGGCTCGGCCCTTGGCGCGGCGTCATCGGTGGCGTTAACCCCTTCGGGTCCGGGTCCTGCCGTCGGACCGACCTCGCCTCCGGCCGCCGCCACCTCGAAGGGGCCCGGCGCGACGCCCACGCCCGCGAGCCACTCGGCGCTGCCCCGCTCTGCACCGCTTAACCCCTTCCCGGCGGGAGCGCCCGGGACGCAGCCGGAGTTGGCAGGCGGGAGGACGACTCTGCGGGACGCTGTGTAAAAGGACAGGACGAGCCTCTGCTCCCTAGAACCCGGGCCCGCGAGCGCCCCGCATCGCGAGGAGACGCCGCCGGCCATGGCCGAGCCGCTGCCGTCGGAGCTGCCGCCCGCGGGCGACCCCGGGGCAGGTGCGGGCGACCCGGGCCCCGCGCGGCCCCCCGCCGACCCGGGCGCGCCCGAGGGCGACGGCAGGTGGCGCTCGCGGGCCTCGCCCCCGGGGGGCACGGGCAGCCCGGGGGCCCTGCAGGACGCGGGCGACGGCGGCGCGGCGGGCCCGGGCGGGGACGGCGAGCCCAGCCCCGAGCCTCCCGCGCCCCCGGGCCCGGACGCCGAGGCCCCCAGGACAGCGTGGGGCCCGCAGCAGCGACAGCTGGGCAAGAAGAAGCACCGGCGGCGGCCGTCCAAGAAGAAGCGGCACTGGAAGCCGTACTACAAGCTGAGCTGGGAGGAGAAACGCAAGTTCGACGAGCGGCAGAGCCTGCGCGCTTCGCGCGTGCGGGCTGAGATGTTCGCCAAGGGCCAGCCCGTGGCGCCTTACAATACCACGCAGTTCCTCATGGACGACCATGACCAGGAGGAGCCCGACCTCAAGACCGGCCTTTGCCCGCGCCGCGCTGCCGCCAAGTCCGACAGCAGCGACGAGGACTTCATGGAGGAGGCGGGCGAGGAGGACGGCGGCAGCGACGGCATGGGCGGCGACGGCGGCGAGTTCCTGCAGCGGGACTTCTCGGAGACGTACGAGCGCTACCACGCGGAGAGCCTGCAGAACATGAGCAAGCAGGAGCTCATCCGCGAGTACCTGGAGCTGGAGAAGTGCTTGTCGCGCATGGAGGACGAGAACAACCGGCTGCGGCTGGAGAGCCGGCGGCCGGGCGGCGACGAGGCGCGCGTGCGGGAGCTGGAGCTGGAGCTGGACCGGCTGCGCGCCGAGAACCTGCAACTGCTGCGCCAGAGCGAGCGGCCACGTGCGCCCGAGCAGGACTAGGGCGCTGGGCGGGGACCCCGGGCCCGCGGGCGCAGTCGGAGGGGACCCGGCGCGGGCGGGCTGGCAGACCTCGCGGTGACGGCACTTGCGTGCTTCCTCCTGTTCTTTAATTATGTGAAACTGAAGGGTTGCTTTTCTTGTTTTCCTTTTAGGAAGCCCCCCCCCTTTTTTAAAGTGTGTAATTTGACCAAGTTAGAATGCATTTTTCTGTTTTAAAAAATTCTCTCCTTAAACGGAGCTATAAGGTGGCCAAATCTGAGAACCATTAAATTCATTCTAGTTATAATAAATTTAATATTTGTAAGTGTAACGTAGTGTCAATGTTATTTGTAGAGCTAATTTTCAGAAGTATTGATTTATGTGAGGACACTTTTGAGGACAGGCAACGAAATGGTTAAGCTGGTCAGTTGCAAAGAAATCTTCAAGGAAGAATTTATAATTTGCCGGGGTTTTTTTTTTCCTTGAATGGGTCTTGGTATAGTACAACATGCAGTTCAGGCAAAATATAAAGAAAGACAGATGTCCGGTATGGAAGTGTGCTTGATTTCTAGTGCCTGGGTTTTCTCCAAGCTGGAGAAAGTGCTGGGTGTTTGGGGAGTGAAAAGTGACCACGGGCAGAAGCTTAAGATTCTGTTCTGCCTCTTGATGGCCATTCAAGTCTATTAAAACTACAGACTCGATCTGGCCGTGCTGGAGCGTGGACAGAGGACAGCAGACAGCCGCATCTCACTGCAGGTCGGTCTCCACTAATCCTCTTCCCTCCTTCCCCTGAGGCGCAGTCCTGGGAGCCTGGATGAGGCGCTTGCTAAACCTCCTGCTGACCAAGGCCGAGCAGTGGCCAGGGTAGACAGACTCGAGGAGCAGGAGCAGCTCTTTGCGTTAGGATTTCAGAGCTAGGGAATGTTGGATCGATAAGGGAAATGGCAGGGGGATTCCAAGGAACTTACCCCAACGGCCCAATATTAAGCTACTTAAATGCAACTGTCCACTTTTTCATGAGGGTTAAGCTGAAATTAGAAATGCCCCTCCCTGCAAGTCTAAGGTAAAGCTGCTTTTCAGGCAGGAGGAGCTTCGGGCCCAGGGTGAGGACCCTGCACCTTTGCCCACAGCTTCCTGGCTCCAGGATTCTGCTCAGAAAATGGCAGGGAGCCCTGAAAACCCATGCCTTGCCCCAAACCAAAACTGTCAGATGAAATACCTATCCCATGGTCAGCCCAGCCCTCCTTCACCTGCCCTGGTCAGTGTCTTCCTGGGCAGTTGGGGTGCTCAGATTGGCAGCACCTTAACTTGGGCCTTAGAAACCGTAGGGGCCTTGGGGCCCATGAACCCCACAAAATTACATGTAGCCTTGTGTTGTAGGTCCTGGGCAGAGGGTCAGGAGACGAAGTTGTGAACTCTGAAGGCTGGAGCCCCTCCTGGGAGAGGGACTGAGCCTCGAAGTGGGCAGCTGGTTTCGAAGCTGCGGCCGGCCAAGTGGTGGGAGCCAAGAGGCAGGAGGCAAGGGGCACAGATGAGGCTCTGGACAGTGCAAGGAGGCGCAACCAGGGCCTCTAAAGCCGGCTGCTGTCCTACCCCAGGTGCCCTGCTGGAAACACTGTGGCCAGTTTTTTCTTTGGCCTAGAAATTAAACGACTACTTTGCAATAGTTTCCTTGGTGTTATTGGTTCTTCTCCTTATGATGTCATGCTGCTGGGTGAAGGTAGCAGCAACAGTGTCCTCTGGCTTTGTGGTGTGGGCCCTGCTGCCACCTCACCGTGCTGCAGGAGGCCAAGGTAATCACCTTGGATTTTACATCCTCCCAAGGAGGATTTAACTAGGAGGAAATTACTTCCCCTACTGTTAGAAACATGAAATTTCTGAAATGAATCTTTTTTTTTTTTTTCCTGTGGGTACAGGGGGTCAACCTCAGGACCTCGCGCACCAGCAGGCACCCGTGCCACTGAGCGATATCACCGGCCCTTTTTTCGTATGTGGGTTCCGGGAGTCAAACTCGGGCCCTCGCGCTTGCCGGGCAGGTGCTTACGCCACTGAGCCATCTCACCAGTCCCTCCAAAGTGAATCTTAGACTGTGGATGAATTTATCATCAGAAAAAAGTGGATGTCCTACTTTTAGGAGACAAATTCAGTCCACATTTTTTTATTTTTATTTTTTTTGTGGGTACCGGGGAGTCGACCTCAGGACCTCTTGCGCCAACAGGCACCCGTGCCGCTGAGCGATATCACCGGCCCCTTTTTCGTATGTGGGATCCGGGAGTCGAACTCAGGCCCTCGTGCTTACAAGGCAGGCGCTTACGCCGCTGAGCCATCTCACCGGCCCCACATTTTAAAATATATACAAATATGTTTAAAAATACAGGGCCGGTGATATAGCTCAGCGGCCTAAACGCCTGCCTAGCAAGCAGGAGGTCCTGAGTTCAACTCCTGCTACCCGCATTAAAAAAAAAAAATACTAATGTTTAGTTTTGCCAGGTCTGGTGATGCACAACTGTAATCCCAGCACTTGGGAGGCTGAGTCAGGATGGTAAATTTGAGGCCTCAAAACAAAAAATTGGATTTAAGTAACTCTTAAAGGTAATAAATTAATAAAGTACCAATTCATATGTATGATATGCTAATATGATAAAGTATTAGTATTAGTAAAATTTATGTTCCTTGAGTTATGTAAATCCGTCTGAATTTTGCTTTAAAGGCACTGACGTTTTACTGTATTGCATTTATGTTCTTACAATGATGAAAATTTCAAAAATCTGTTTCAACATTTTCTGCACTGAAATGCTTAGCCTCCTGCTCCCCGACAGAGACAAGATGCTGGGTTGCCTATGGTAACGGTGGGTTTCGATGACAAACGATCTCCAGCCTCCCCAGCTTTTCACCAAAGACCTCTGCCCAACATACAAACTGAGCTGCTCAAAAGACGGGCTTAGGAGTTAGCAACGTCGATAACGTCGATATGTTCCGTCTCACACTGGGGCTCGGCATCCAACCCGGGAAACTGCTCTCCAACTCACAGCAGGAGCTGCCCAGGACTCCGCCTCCTTGGAGTGGGTAGGCTTT
The DNA here is from genome assembly GCA_028451465.1 of Erethizon dorsatum. Lineage (NCBI taxonomy): Eukaryota > Metazoa > Chordata > Mammalia > Rodentia > Erethizontidae > Erethizon > Erethizon dorsatum. The sequence continues at coordinate 63,696,172 of CM051826.1, forward strand.
TCTGGCCAGGCCCATAACAGAGCCTTAGGGAGAGACAGCACCCTCTAGATTTCAGGGTTTTAGGGATGAGAGCCAGGGAGTCCCAGACTGGCTTAGTTCTGAAAAGTTGGGTAGACCGCCTCAGGAGAGGACGCATATTAACAGTCAGTGGAACTAGGAGTGAGGAAATTGAGTCCTGGTCCTGCCTTTGACCTAAACCAACAGCACAGCCCTGGCTGAGTCTCAAATTCCCTGAGCCTCCCCCTTCATCATCAAACAGCTGCTGTATGCTATGCTCCTGTTAGGGCAGTGAGGGTTAAGTGAGAATGAGAAGGTCCAGGTCAAAAGTACTGTACTAGGTACTACCAGCATGATTACTGACTCTGCCTAAGACCAGAGCAGTTACCTATTTGATCAGTGTTTTAATTTCCACCTCATCTAGAATAAAATGAAAATCCTTTGCTTGGGGAAATGTAAATAAATACACCTTACACTGATGACTTCAAAAGTGAAGAAAAGATGGCCAGATGCGGTGGTGAAGAGCTGTGATTCCTGCAGTCTGGGAGGCTGAGCTTGGAGACCTGCAAGTTCGAGCCCAGCCTGGGCAATTTAGTGACTTAGCAAGATGCTGTTTTGAAAATAAAAAAGGGGGGCTGGTGAGATAGCTCAACGGCATAAGCGCCTGCCTGGCAAGCGTGAGGTCCTGAGTTTGACTCCCGGTACCCACATACGAAGAAAAGGGCCGGTGATATCGCTCAGTGGCACGGGCGCCTGCTGGCACGCGAGGTCCTGAGTTCGACCCCTGGTATACAAACACACACACAAATTAAATAAATAAAAAAGGGGCTAAAGATGTAGCCCAGTGTGGAGGCTTTGGATGCAATCCCGTTTACTTATGTATTTATTTGTTTTTTTTGAGACAGGGTCTCACTATGTAGTTCAGGCTGGCCTCGAACTCAGTGTGATTCTCTGCCTCAGTCTCCTCAGTGCTGGGACTACGGGCATGCATCACCACGCCTGATACCAATCCCCAGTTTAAAAAAAAAAAGCCATCAGGGCAAGGTGGCACAAGCCTGTAATCCCAGCTACTCGCAGGCAGGAGGAGGATTGCAAATTCAAGGCCATTTAGCAAGACCTCATCTCAAAATGAAATCAAAAGGACAGAGATATAACTGGATGGTAGAGTGCTTGCCTAGCATGTGTGAGGGCCCTGGGTTCAACCCCTAGTGCTGCACCAAAAAACAAACAAAAACAAAATCCACAACAAAGTCTGCCCTCAGAAAATCAGGGGCTGGCTATAGCTAGTCAAACATTAGGTAATACCACAGACATTGTCCCAGCCACTTACACCTCTGATATTGGCAGCGAACATTCCCAGCAGTGTAGTGGAAAGCTGGTCGTAGTCAAGGCAGCACTGATAGCTGTGCTGCTAAGTGCAGGCGAGCTCATGGGGACTTGGTTGTTTTCTGGGGGGGGGGGATCATTTTTCACATTTACACAGGTAAAATCACTGGAATAAAAGTTCCACTTTATGGTTGTGGTGGCACATTACTGTAATCCCAGCTACTTGGGAGGGTGAAGCAGGATGATTTCAAATTTGAGGCCAGCCTGGGCAACTTCTACCCTGATAAAAAAAAGTCTGGGGATTAGTTCGGCACTCCCTGGTTCAATCTCCAGGACCACCAGAGACAAAAATCCATTTTACTCTTCCTGCAAAGTGTAAATGATTGTTAAAAATGAAGTATATATATATAATTTTTTCATATATACACAGTAAAAGCTTGGGTTGCAACTTGTTCTGCAAGTGTTCTGCAAGACAAGTAAATATTTCTAATAAATTTTAACTTGATAAACAAGCAATGTTTTGTAATACAAGTAGCATGTCACATGATCACAACTGAGCCAATGGCCAGCAGGCCCCCCATCTCTATCTCTTATCTCTGGCTGCGGAACTGAGGGTGATTATCTCCCAACAGCAAGAAGTTATGGAGGAAATCTCATCTACAAAGGAGGAGAAAGAGGCAGAGGAATCCTTCACTTCAAATGAGATTAGGGAGATGTGTTAAATGTGGGAAACTGCAAAATTTGTAGAAAACACTATCTGAGTAAGGCTGTAGCAGTGTGAGCGATGAATCTGTTTAACAACATTGCAATGTCACATTTCCACAAAATCCTCAAAAGGAGGCAAAAGCAAGTGTCATTGGATCGGTTCGTTGTTAAATTTTCACGAAAAGATTCCATTGAGCCAATAGATAGCGATTCTGTTAATGATAGTTAAAGTCGTCCTACACAATAACCCTCCTTTCTTGTCTCCCTCACACCAGCCACAGAGGTTTTCCTTTTTGGGGGGTGGTTTGAGACTGGGTCTTGCTGTGTAGTTTAGGCTGGCCTTGAACTTGTGTCAACCCTCCTGCCTCAGCCTCCCAAGTGCTGGGATTACAGGCATGCACCACCATGTCTGGCCATGAAGGTTTTCAAAGGTAAATGCAGATTTTTGTCCTTTATATTTTGTATTTTATTTATTTATTTATTTTGTGGGTAGCCGGTGAGATGGCTCAGCGGCTTAAGCGCCTGCCTTGCAAGCGCGAGGGCCCGAGTTCGACTCCCGGATCCCACATACGAAAAAGGGGCCGGTGATATCGCTCAGCGGCACGGGCGCCTGCTGGTGCGCGAGGTCCTGAGGTCGACCCCCCGGTACCCACAAAAAAAAAAAAAAAAAAAAGAATGCCATTTAGGCCCAAGACTTAAAAAAAAAAAAAAAAAGAAGAAAAGAAAAACATTATTTTGTGGGTACCAGGGGTCGAACTCAGGACCTCACACACCAGCAGACACCCATGCCGCGGAGCGATATCACTGGCCCCTTTTTTTTCGTATGTGGGTACCAGCAGTTGAACTCAGGACCTCGTGCTTGCCAGGCAGGCGCTTATGCTGCTGAGCTCTCTCACCGGCCCTATATTTTGTATTTTATTATTTTGTATTATATTACAATATTGTAATCATTTTTATATGAGTATTTTTGGGTTGTGGAACGAATCATCTGACTTTCTATTATTTCTTCTGGGGAAATTCACTTTGATATACAAGTGCTTTGGATTACAAACATGTTTCCGGGACAAATTATGCTCCCAAACCAAGGTTTTTACTCTATGTGTTTTTTTTGTTGTTGTTATTTGTTTTTTGTTTTTGGTGGGACTGGAAATTGAACCCAGGACTTCTGCACTGAGCTACATCCCCAACCCTTTTTTAATTTTTTTTTTTTTTTTTTGAGACAGAGTCTTGCTAAATCACTGAAGTTGTCAAGAGTGCTGAGATTACAGGCATGCACCACCACGTCCAGCTGAAATATATATATATATATATATATATGTAATTTTTTTTTTTTTTGTGGGTACCAGGGGTCGAACTCAGGACCTCGCGCTTGCCAGGCAGGCGCTTATGCCGCTGAGCCATCTCACTGGCCCTGAAAAACAATTTTTAAAAAATTGTAAAATTTTTAAAATCGTAACTTTACCACTGAGCTAAATCCCTGGCCAGAAAAGTAATTTAAAAATAAGCAGCTGGGCATGGTGGCGCACACCTGTAATCCCAGCATTAGGGAGGCTGAGGCAGGAGGATCACCCTGAGTTTGAAGCCAGACTGGACTACATAGTAAATTCGAGGCCAGCCTGAACTGGCCTCAGTAAGACCTGTCTCAGAAAAGATAAAAACAAAATAAATAAAGAAGCTGGGCGTGGTGGCGCAGGCCTGTAATCCCAGCACCTTGGGATGTTGAGGTAGGAGGGTCACAAGTTTAGCCCAGCCTGGACAATTAAATGAAATCCTGTCTCAAAAAAAAAAAAGGTCTGGGGTGTACCTCAGTGTGAAAATCTTGAGTTCCCTACAGCCACCAGCTCCCCACCCCACACCAGTCAGATTCAGACCCTGACCAGGAGAACTGAGGACCAGAGGGGACAGTCAGTCACACTTTGCAACTTGATCCAGGAGGCAGACAGCAAATCTTTGGCCAATATTTGCCAGCTGTCTCGAATACTGGGAAGCTTACCATTCTGCTGCTTGTTGAAAAACACGAATGTGGAGTTTTAGACAGATCAGTAACTTAGCATTTACAAATCTTCCAGAATAAACTATCTCTTGGGTTATACTTGAGAGAAGGGTTGGGAATGACAATGATGTAAGCACTTGGGAAACTGCAGGAATAATCCTGTAATCCACTAATAAACTTTTGCCTGCCAACAAAACTCAAAGGGCTGAGCCACTACAGGAAATAAGTAAGTCTTGAAATAGCTAATGTGACCATTCCCTCAGTGCAGTATCAAGAACAGTTACATTGGGCTTAATCTTTTATTTTTAATTTTTCCTTTTTTTTTCAAGAAGAGTGAAAATTGCCAGGCAGGGTGGTACACATCTATAACCCCAGAGCCGGGGAGGCTGAGACAGGAGGATCAGCATCAGTTAGAGGCTAGCCTGGGCTGCACTGTGAGCCAATCTCAAAAAACCAAGAATAAGTAATCAAAACAAACAGACAAACAAACAAACAAACAAAAAGAAGAGTGAAAATTGGACAGGGAATTGCAAACTCTCGCCTGAAGCCTTATTCTTGTCAACACATCCATGGATGTGTGTGAAGCGCTAAAGGTCCAGGTCTGCACTGATCACAGACGGTTCCTGAAGGAAAAATGCAAGGACTCCAGGTGTTCTGCACCTGAAAATCTGGGGAAATGGCAGCAGCACCTGGTTTGTAAGATATCTAAGTAAAACTTGTCCTAGCCTCTAGAGGAAATTAACTCTGAATTCTGAAGCCTGCTTTACACATGTAATTCTTTATTGTTATTTTTTCTTTATTTTTGAGACAGGGTCTCACTATATGTAGTCCAGGCTGGCCCCAAATTCACTATGCAGCCCAGGCTGGCCTCAAACTTGAGGCAATCCTCCTGCCTCAGCTTCCCAAGTGCTGGGACGACAGGGCGTGTGCCACCACACTGGGCTTACACATGTAATTCTGCACACCCAGCTAACCCCAATACAACTTTCAGGCAAAGGCAAACAAGCACACTTGGGGCTGGAAGGATTATCCAATAGGCTAGTTCTGTCTTCCTATGTGGTTTTTACTAAAAGGGTAGTATGGCAGGCGTGGTGGTGCACACCTGTAATCCCAGCACTAGGGAGGCTGAGTCAGGAGAATCTCAAGTTCAAGGCCAGCTGGAACTACATGGTGAGACCTTGTCTCAAAAAAACCTAAATAAATTGAGGTGTATTTAGCAAAAATGTATAACATTTGAGTAACTTAAAACAAGAAAAGATAAAGAAGGGAGAAGATGGTAGTAGCTAAGCACAGGCAAGTAAAAAATTAACTGTGGAAACTGAATAGTTCAAAAGCAAGTTATCTTCAACCTGAAGAGGAGTGTTACAAAGAATCACTCTGGCTAGGTGCAGTGACACGGCCTGGAATACTATTTGGGAGGCTGAGGAAGGAGAATCTCAAGTTCAAGTCCTGGGAATGTAGTTCAGTGGTACAGCACCCCTTAGTTCATCCCCAGTACCAAAAAAAATTTTTTAAGGGGCTATAGCTTAATGGCAGAACACGTGGCTAACATTCATGGGCCTAGGTTCAACCTCCAGTACTGGAAAAACAAAACAGAACAAAACAAAAAAACCCACAACCAAAAACACTCCTCCTTTCCAGGGAGCCTGCTCACACTGGATGCCAGGAGTGGGCCATCAGGGAAATGTGAACATCCCAGACTTCACAGTACCAAGACTGAGGCCACACGGCCTGCGTGGACAGTCATTCTGCTGCCTCCCCACTGCCCTAATCACTTACGGAGGAAAAGTTGTAAAGTCCCCAAACAATGAAGTTAGAGGGAGTAAATGTTTACACAGCTACTGGAGGTGTTCATGAGGGAGGCTGCATGGACACCATTTTCGAATCAGCAATCAGGCAGGCAGGGTATGTAGAATTTGTCCTAAGGCACAAAGCAACTATCTGCAAGGGGACTGGACACGAGGAAGTGAAGGCCGAACACAAGATGCACAACACACCCAACAAATGACCAGTCTGGCCTCACCTTCAGGGTTTGGCCTCTGGCCAAGCCAACAAAGGGGCAGCACCTGCAGAACTAGAACTTAGCGCTTCTCACTTCCACTGCCAAATTGGATTCATTCCCGACTTTTCTTATCAAGGAATACAAAATCTTATGGGTCAACTTTAAAGATGGTAAGTTTTCATTTATAAATGAGTAACACATTTCTGTGCCTGGTGCACTATTGCCATGTAGAGCATCCTAAGGCTTAGCCAGATTACTTCACAATGGAGGATGAATCACTGAGTTAGGATCCTCCTCCAACAAATTCTTAACAAAAGAATCACAAGGATTACCCCTGAAACCCCTTTCAGCTCCTATGACTACTCAACTTGCCTCCTACTAAATTAGCTCAGCTTTTCCTAACTCATCTCTCAATCAGTGTAAAGTCAAGTCATTTGGAATAAGGGGTGCATGGGAGAAATCTTGGCCAGAGCCCCAGAGGTCTCCAAGCAGTGAGCTGAGGTTTCCATGGACTCAATCTAGTTGTCCCAATGTAAAGTTAGTGTGCCAAAATCAAACTACAGATTGAATCAAGTCCACCCAAGGTTCGATTAAGAGAAGATGGTTCAAATTTTGGAATAAGAACCATAGTTGAGCCGGGTGTGGTGGTGCACGCCTGTAATCCCCGTACTTGGGAGGCTGAGGCAGGAGGATCACTGCGAGTTTGAGGCCAGCCTGGGTTACATAGTGAGTCCAGGCCAGCCTGGGTTACATAGTGAGACCCTGTCTCCAAAGGAAAAAAAAAAAAAAGGTTGTTGAGTCTATTTCTGAGATTTTTCTCTGAGAACATCGGAAGGGTGAAGAGAAAGTGGTTAAAGCTACGCAGTTGTCACTCGATTTATGGACACGATGTTATTAACAGGAAAGGCAGCGCGTCAATTCTAGGGATTCGAAGGTTCTCGGTCTTAGGGCCAAAGCCTTAGGAATGATTCGACATCGTGGCTGGTAACGAGGTTCATCGCAAGGTCCCCAGGGATGCTCCCCGCCGAGGCGCCATCCTCTTTTCTCCCTTTTTCCTTTTCCAGTCCTGGGTCCTACCCAGGGCTTCGCGATGCCAGGCAGACCTACATCCCCAGGCCACCCTCCTGCCTTCGGGGCCTGCCTGGACATAGCTTTAACTGACACTGTGGCAACAAAACTATTTCTGAAGATATCCCTGAGGCACAGGCCTCTCTGGATTAGATTTCAAACAGGAGGAAGATGGTTTACTCTGCAACTCAATGCGCAAACTTCACAGCAAGCCTCCCTCGCTGTGAAGCCGGCACAGCTGTGACAAGGCGAGCTGATGGTCACAGCAGGTCCCTCGCTTGACGCTATGACACGAAGTCGATCAAAACAGCCAGGCCGCCTCGAAGCTTCCGGATCGACAAAAGAGGTGCCCCGGTGACAACGCGCCCCCTTGTTTAGTTTGTGAAACAAAGTTCTCCGAACTGGGACGATGGTACAGCCTCGCAAACCGGACTCGTCGTTCTTCCCTGGGCTGCCACTGTTCGGAAAGTTTTGGTAAAAGTTACGGCTCGGTATTGAGAGGGACACAGATGTTTCTGCAGCATCCGCTGCGCTTCCCCGTGTCCACTCCGGGGCCGCGGAGGGCAGGGCCGGTCCTCGGCGCACTTCCCGGGGCCGCACCCAGGGCGCCGCGCGGGTGTGAGTAGCCGGGGGCCGTCCGGGCTGCCCCGCCAGGTCGCCGACACCGTCCTCGCAGAGGAAGGCGGCGGGGCTGCGGGGCGGGAGGGCCACGCCCCGGGACCCCCGCCCCGCCCCGCCGCGCCCCGCCCCGCCCCGCCGCGTCCCGCCCTGCCGAGCGCGGATCGAGTCTCACAGCGCAGAGAGTCCCTCCGCGGCCTCTCCCAGCTCAAGATGGCGGCGACAGGCCGCGTCCTTGGATCCCTCTGCGGCCGGGATCCCTCCGCGCTCAGGTCCCGCCCCCCCGCCGGGCCTACTTCGTGCTCAGGAAGACGCGCGCCCCCAAGTGGAGGGGTGGGCCCATCTTGCTCCTCCCAGCTAATCGCGGACTAAGTCAGAATATTGGCAGGCGCTGTGACCAATCAAGGCAGGCAGCAGGGGGCAAGCAGTGCCGCCCGCGCAAGGACCCACGGTGGCCGAGCTGAGCCTCGGTCGCTTCCGGGCCGGAAGGACTACAGTTCCCGGCAGGCCGCGCAGCGCCGTCCCCCCTTGCGGGTCTGACCTGTTGCCCCTGTAGGCAGAGGCCGGACTCAGGCGAGGGCATTGGCCAGAAACGCAGTCGGGAGTAATTGTGTGCTTGCCCTTGACGGCGCCTAGGTCAGTCACAACTTTGCACAGCCTCCCTGCCCGCTGCCGCCCCTAGTGCAGGAAATCCGCACGGCTCAGCCGGCTTCCCGCCCAGCGGCCTGGGGTGCGAAGGCTTCTGTTCCCCCTTCCCTGTGCTTCCGGTCCTGATGGAAGGAGGAAGGCGGGCGAAGGACTCGGCCCAGGCCCGGCCTCTCCGGCGGGGGAGGAAGCTGCTGACCGGGCGAGCCCCATGCTGGCCAGTGGGAGCCGCCGACCCACCTGCCCCGGCCTCCCTTTCAGGCCCCTACCCCTTGGGACATTGGGGGACAAAGGTCAGGCCCACCGTCCCCCCCACGCGCACCCCAGGCCTAGGGGCGTCTGGGAGGAGAGTGCGGGACGTAAAACGGCCCCCCAGTCCCATGGGGTCCTTTCTACTGGAGACGTGGAAGAGGGGCTGGGGGGGTTGGGGGCCCTTGGAAACGAGGGGCGCGGCTCTGCCTGGGCAAAGCATTCCTGGGCAGGAGGTTTCCTCCTGAGTATCGGCCTTAAAGACTTATGTGTCTGTTGGCGTTGAAAGCAGGTGTCATGCTTAAAGGCATCTACTGGGAGATTGGGACGGAGTCAGTGGCTCTGGAGGGAGTCGGTGTGGGCCACGCCAGCCACCTGTGTGTCCTGCACGTGGCGCCCGCCAGCGAGGACTGGGTCCCTGTTGGTAGAGTTGGGAAACTAGTATTTTAAATGAGTCTCTACTATGCTCTGGGCAACAGGCCAGATGCTAAATGTGTGTCATCTCATGAACTCCAGGTAACCCTTCAGGTAGCAATTATTTCCACTTCACAGAAGCTGAGGTTCTGAGAGCTGAAGTACCTGTCGCAGAATCACGCTGCTTACGCACAACGGACCAAGGCTTAAACTGAGGGACTCATGTTGTGAGGGCACCAGACTTGCCTTGATCTCAACCACAAGTAACTTGGTTGAATATTTGCTTTATCTCCAGGATGAGAGCCCAGTCTGGAGCAGGAAAGAGAATTTTTGGTTCAGAATTTGGGATGGAGGTGGTAGGAAGGATATAACCCAGGAGAGAGGCTGTCAGGCCCTCAGAATACTGACCCTCCCTGCCCTGTACACATTCTTCTCTCTGGGCCCACAGCCATGGGGGCCCACAGCCATATATCAGAGGGCTGGAGGCCAGAGAAGCTTCTGCGCCCCCTTGCCTGGCCCCATCCAGTGTTCCTTGGATTTGATTAATGTGGATTTCATGGCACGTTAAGGCTGGAAGGTTCAGAGAAGGCAAGTGACTAGCCCGGCTTATCTGTGATAGTGATGTGGTGGTAGAGGAAGAAGCCCTGGGGAGAGAAGCCACATGTGGGTTGGGGGAAGGATCACTAGGGGACATCAGCTGGGGCTGGGAGCAGGGGAGTGATCGTGAGCACACAACCATCCAGATTTGGCATCCCGGTGGCCTTGCCTGTTTGGGTGGCACAGCAGGTCTGCCTCAGTGGACCCGCACTACTCTCTGCTGGTGACAAGGTTTGGAAATCTCATAGGTGAGGTAACACACACACAGAAAGGCATTCACACTCCAGATACCCCCTTTCCCTTGAAATTTTCCTCTGCGCACTCTGCTTGGAGGGGCCTATGCTCACCTCAGAACCATGTTGTGTTTATGAATCAATGCCAGTGGTGGAGGTCATTAGAAGTTACCAGACCACAAACACAGAGCATTTCGTCCTCTGCCCCCCTCTCCGGTCCTTCCACCACCCCACGCAGAGGCGATGCCCAGGTGGACATGCTCATATCAGGTGCCTCCCCCTCTGCAGAGGGGCGTCGGTCCTTCCTCCCCTTGGTGGACCTCTTTCTGCACTTGTGGGAAGGAATGAGCTTCCACCTGGGGCGAACACTGCTTCGCCCTACAAGGACACACGGAGTCTCCAGCACCACCTGGAGTCCACCCTCCTGAGCTTTAGGTCCTGTAACAGATGAGCACTGATCGAGGACTTGGCTTGCACTGTGCTGAGGGGTGGTGTGGTGACTCGGACAGACCAGACGTTCCTGGGGAAGGAGGACAGGTGGTACACGGTGACGTGCTGAGTGCTGTGTGGTGGGCTAACCGTGTGACAGATAGTGACAGAGTCACTGGGAGGGGAGGTGGAGGCTCCCCAGAGAGGTGACTTCAGCACTGAGCCTTGCAGGATGAGAAGAGTCAAATACAATTTGTGGGGCCCCTTATTCAGAAGCTACTGAGAAGGCCAAGGCAGGACAGCAGAGCCCCACGCTGAGTGTGGAGCCTTTCTGAGTGTGGCTCTGTAGATCCACAGTGGTTCCTGCTCTGTACAAGACTAACTTTCCAGGGAGCAAGTAAAGCAAGCACCACTGGGGATTTTCCTTTGTTTTTTATTTTTGAAACAGGGTCTCACTATGTAGTGCAGGCTGGCCTTGAATTTGACTGTGTGTCCCAAGCTGGCCTTGAACTCACAGCCATCCTCCTGCCTCAGCCTCCCAAGTGCTAGGATTACAGGTATGTGCCGCCACACCCAGGTTTTTTGTTGTTTGCTTTTTTTTTTTTTTTTTTTTTTTTGAGTAGGATCTCACTATGTAGTTTAGGTTGGCCTTGAACTCACTATCTAGCCCAAGTTGATTTTGAAAGTGGGATCCTCCTGTCTCAGCCTCCTGAATGCTGGGATTACAGGCCTTTGCCACCCCGCTTCACCCATTTGGGCTTCTGATCAAGCAGGTGCATCAGGAGCCATCACCCATCTGGGGATGCTCCTTCTCCTTCATTTGAACAGTATTTATAGATAAGTAAATAAATTACCATGGGGTGGTTCCTGTGTGCCTTGGGAGTTGAAATTATCAGTGGACTACTCAGGTAAAATGCTGCCCTGCTTTTGAGTCTGCCTGGGGAGGGCTGGGGGACACGCAGTAGACAGCTGAGTGGTAGCCAGGAGAGCTGGGTGTCAGGGAGGGATCACCCCCAGGCTCTGTGACCAGTGCTCTCCCCACCTCTCATCTTCTAAGAGGCCTGAGACCCCCCAGCCTCGGGACTGTTCCTCTGCTGCTAATACCCCAAAAGCAGAGCCCCTTGGAGGGTGCAGACCTTGCCCAAGCTGGGAGTGTCATCCCTGGACTCCAGTCCTGAGGCTGCCTGGCAGAGGCTACACTGGACCTACCTGGAGCTGGGCTGGGCCGAGGGGCAGAGACCGGTTGTGCGCAAGGAGGTGATTACCCAGGGCCAGCCCTCATGCCCTGCACCACTATCCAGTTCCTGATGAACGACCTCTCTGTGCCCCTCGGCATGTGCCACCCTGGCTCCAGCGGGGAGAGCGAGGCAGGAGACAGGGATAGGCCAGACCCACGGTGAGTTCCAGCAGAGGCCTCTGAGCACCACCACCCCAAGAGCCTGCAGGGCCGCAGTGAGCAGGAGCTGGTGCAGGCCACCTGGGCCTGGGGAGGCTGAGAGTATGGGCTGAGGGGGGGCTGAGGAGCAGGCATGGAGGCCGCTGCTCAGGTCCAGAGGGGCCGTGGCTTCAGCAGGAGAGCAGATCATGGGGCTGAGAGGGCCGCTGCAGCCAGAGGGACAATGCCCAGATGGACACGCGCCGGCCAGGAGATGGGTGTCAGAGGATACCACTCGGCACCTGTCCCTCCCAGCAGCTTTGGATTCCTCTCCATTTCCACATCTGGGCCTTTGATGTCATCCTCCTTTTGTTTTACAGAGAAATTAAATAGTTATAGTGAGACCCAAGGGGATGGCTAGGATTGCCTTCACCAGGGTGTCCAGGGGAATCAGAGGCTAGGGCCCTGTCGCCCCAAGCCTGGGAAGACCTGCAGGTCCCTAGAGGGCCTTGTTGGGATCCCCTGGATTTCTGGACCACAGGAAGGAGCTGAGGCTGCAGCCCCAGGTTTGTTGGATGCTGCAGATGCTGGGTGGCTGTGGGGAGCAGGCTGCCCCCTGGGGGAAGAGAGGGAGCTGGGGCTTTGGGAAAGGTCCAAGCCAGGGCTGCAGGCCTCCATTTGGGCCCCTGTGCTCTCCACAAGGGGCCAGGAGGAGAGGGAGGCGAGCCTGGGGCCTGCCTCCTGCACACCCTCCTCCTCCCGGCCCTTCTGAGCTGGTCACTGACCTCTGAGGGGTCCTTGTCTTGGCCCAGGGTGTGGGGGAGCAAGGGCCTGGGGATGGGAGGTCTGGGCTGTTGGGCAGCATGCACAGGCGGGAGCATGGGACAGAACTGTGGACAAGCCGTGTTGCCAGGACTGCTTTTATTCTGCTGGTCACACCCAGACCTGGCCAGCACCTCTATGTCGAAGCCAGACGGGGAGCAGCTTCTAGGAAGGGACCGGTTTCCAGAGGGTGCTGTCCACCTGGGATGTCCCTGAGCCCTGCTCCACCCTCTACTTGTTCCTGGGGACCCCAGGCCCTGTCCCCACCGGCACAGGGGAGCCCAGGATGAGAGGAAGCTCTGAGGTTGGCTCCCCTGAGGGTGCGGCCTGCAGCCTGTGGCCTGGAGCAGGCAGGGCAGGGACAGGCTTGTCTACCCAAGGGCAGTGTGCATGCATGTGCATGTGTTTGTGCACGTGCACATGTGAGTGTGGGAGGGCGGCAGAAGACTCTGGAGGGTGTGGGGCGGGTTTCAGGGGGTACCCAGCAGCGGAAGGGGAGTGTGGCTGCCTGGGCCCTGGCGCTGACCCCCCAGAAGGGAGATAAGTCCCCCACAAGCCTGCAGGGGCTGGGGTGTAGAGGAAGTGTGCAGGGCCAGGGGGGTCCCCACCCCGCTGCTTCCTTGCCCTGGCCTTGCCCTGGCTTTGCCCTGGCCGGAGCCTGGGGCAAGGGGTGGGGGCCTCCTATTCCCTCTGGCTGCTGGTCTCTTCTCCAGGGAGGGGACCCCTGGGTGCTGGCTTTGCTCCCTGCAGTGCAGGACACCCCCTCCCTCACCCTGGGCCTAGGGCCCTCCGGATCTACCACTGCCCAGACCCTCAGTCATTTGCTCTCCAGAGCCTCTCGTCACCGGCCAGGGAGGCAGCCCAGAATGTCACGTGACAGCCCTGCTCGCCTGGGACCCCTCCTCCCTGGCAGGGCCTCCTCAGCCTCAGCCTGCCTGCTGCGTGGCCAGGGGACGGGAGGAAGTGGGGGCGGGGACGGGCGGGTGCAGAGGAAGCCGGGTGGGAAGCAGCCAGGTCCCAGGACCCTGCTGGGAGCCAGAGGGTGGTGTGGGCCCTTTAAGTGGGGGTGCCAGGCAGTGCCCTCCCTGCCAGCCCCTTTCAGCCACACTGAGCAAGTGCAGAGCTGTGTAGAGGGGGTCCCACCCTGACTTCCTGGACCTGCACCCACTCTCCTGGATCCCGGGGTTTGGGGGCTGCCCACTACCTCTGCCAACCTCACTTCCCGAGGGGATGGAAGCCGATCGTCCTGCTCATCCTACTGCCTAGTGTGGCCCTGTTCATCCCCACGGAGCCAGGCCTTTAGGAAGGAAGAAGCTGCTGGCCTGAAAATCAACCCAGTGCCTGGGGCAGCCCTGAAGTCCCTCCCCACTTCCCCAGAGCCCCTCTTTAGTCTCCCCGCTTCCTGTAGGTCTGAGGCCATCCTTTGGGCTGCAGCTGCTCCTCTGCAGTGCCCCCCCAGCCCTGGCCACCTCTGGTCACCCCTGGCCACCCTTGGCCACCTGCCTTCTCCCTCCTGCAGCCTCCAGCCAAGGTGCCATTATTCCTTCTGCATGGGGTGCTTGGCCTCCCAGGAGCAGCTCCGCTGTGTGCACCCCGCCTATTGGGCTCCTCACTTCAGCCCAGAGGACGCCTGGCCCTGGAGGGCTGTCCTGGCCCCTGGTCCTTGGCCCTGTCCTTGCTCTCTGTGTCTGTGGGTCAGCTGTCCTGGGTGTGCTCCAGGCTTTGTCCAGCAGAGGCGGCAGGCCTGGTGCCTGTGCTCGTTTCCATGTCCCTGCTACGGCTGTGTTGAGGAGCACTGGACAGAATTCCAGAACCTGGGGTTCATCCCTGTCGCTCGCTCACCAGTCCTGTTTTGCAGTGGTTCCAGCCCAGACCCTGGGACCCGGGGCCTGCCCTGCCTGTACTCCTGCTCCTCCAGGCCAGGAAGGTGGCCCCAAGGGAGCAGCATGAGTCATGCTGTGCAGCCTGGGGTCAGACACTGGAGGGGAGTAACTCCAGATGAGATTGAGAAACCTGCCTAGGGCCACACACCTCGCTCTGGGATAGTGGCCTCTCCGGTCTGCAGAGACAAGTGAGTTAGGGGGGCAAGGTGCCATTGCCGGGGAGGCAGCTGTGACTGCTTCCCTTAGCTCTGGGGCCACAGCTTGTGTGGGGCTGCGGGCAGTGAGGCCCCCTCCCCTCCTGAGGAGGAGATGCCGTCCTGTCCTTCGCCCTGTCTCTGTGGCTGGACATGCATCCTTGCCCCAAACAGCAAGTCCTCATGGATTCGAGAAGGAGGGGACCTGCACAGGCCTGGCCCTGTATGCCACTGCCCGAGGGCTACACACTGCCCCGAGACCCTCCAACCTCACCAAGCAGGATGCCCACCCAGATGCCCAGGCTGCTGCACCCTCTTGCCCCCGGGTCTGAGGACGTCCCAAGAGATCAGGCGTGAGAGGGACCCTGAGGCCTGCATTCCACTCCTTCCAGCACCCCATCTGTCCTCCTGGGGACCTCACACCCAGGCCACCCTTGTGCTGCCTCCAGCTCTGGTGGGGTACCCAGAGGAGCTCCCTGGTTGTCCTGGAGCCATTCCTGCGGCTGCCCCCCCAGCCCTGTTCAGTGCTGCACCACCCTGTGGGCCTTGAAGGAGGGGTGCCTTTGTCCTCTGTGCCCCAAGTGTCCTCACCTGCACCCCATTAGCTGTGTCTGCAGCTGCCCCTCCCTAAGGCTCCCTTTCCTCCCCCTCATCCTGGCAGAGCCCCCCATATGACTCCCTGACCCTCCTTCCATGGATTTTAAATGTATTCTGAAATTTAAGAATATCCAGAAATTAGCTGGGTGTGGTGGCGGACACCTGTAATCCCAGTACTTGGGAGGCTGAGGCAGGAGGATCGCCGTGAGTTCAGGACCAGCCTGGGTTACATGGTGAGACTCCACCCCCCCAAAAAAAAAAGTAGCTTGTCCCAATCTCCCCTGAAAGCATAATTTATAGCTCTGTAGATAGAGATACATAGAGGTAGGCAGACATGTGGTTACAGATCTTGGTATAGATACCTGGGAAGGAGACATCCGATTTTAGTATATGTGCTGCCAAATCGAACACAAGGAGACATCAGATACAGTTCCAGATGTCAGTTAAGTCAATGCCCATCTTTAGGCGGGATTAAATATCTTTTGAAGCTGGTCATGGTGGGACACACCTACAATCCCAGCTACATGAGAGGCTGAGGCAGGAGAACTGAAGGCCAGCCTGGGCAATTTAGCAAGACCTGGTGTCAAAATATAAAAAGGGATGGGCTCCAGCTCGGTGGTAGAGTGCTTGCCTAGCACTGTGTCCTGGGGTCAATTTCAAGTAATGCTGAAACCAAAAACCACAACTCTTGTATGGATTTTAACTTTTAGCAGTACTGGGTATGAAACCGAGGGTCTCAAAGTGCTAGGCAAATGCTCCGCCTCTGAGCTGTGTCCTCAGCCTTTTCTGTTTTGCAACGGGTTCTCGCTAAATTGCCCAGGCCAACCTGAAACTCATGACCCTCCTGCCTCAGCCTCCCAGGCAGCAGTGATTGCAGGCATGTGCCATCATGCCAGGCCATATCAGCTGTTGGTAAGCATACCATTAGGTGACATTAATTACATGCACGCTGTTGTGTGACCACCAGCACCATCCATCTCCAGAGCTTTTCAAACAATCCCCTGTCCCTCCCCAGGCCCTGGCAAGCGCTGCTGGGGTTTGTGGGAGCTCTTGACACCACTGCTCCCTGTTGCTGACACCCTTGCTGGAGGCCAGGTCGCAGCCTCTGGTGTCCCTGTGTCCCATAAATCCTTGCTCCTTGACCTGGTGGCCTGCTGGGAGCACCCTGAGGGGCTCTGAAAGCCCCCAGTGCTTGGGTGCCCTCACTGGAGGCTGTCCTGGGCTGGTGCTGGAGGCTCCTGAAGGCTGAGACCGGAGCTGGAGGAGGGGTTCTCTGCCAGCTGACTGGCTGGGACGGTACAGGGAGCCTCTCCTCACCACACCCTGGGGACCCCGGGTCACATGGCCCCAGGCAAGCCCTGGAGGGTGCACAGGAGGGAACCACAGAGCTCAGGGTGAGGAGGAGGAGACCCTCAGCAAGCATGGGCCAGGCCAGCTCTCTGAAGATGCCTGGTTCCTGTCACAGGGTTTGCTGGGCTCCTCAGAAAGGGAGGTGCTGAGGCCACAGGATGGTTGCTCAGGGCCACTGGCAAACGGGTTCTGGAATTCTGCTCAGTGAATCACTGTTGCTTCATTGCCACACAGCACCATGGTGTGTGTGTGTGTGTGTGAGAGAGAGAGAGAGAGAGAGAGAGAGAGACGATGACTTCTGCTCCCTTGAGCAAGGTGCTTCTGCACTGGGGTCCCAAGACCATCTTTGAGTGGCATTGGTGTAGTGAGTGCTGTTAGGAGTTTGCTAGGAGGTTCCGGCTAGAAGCTGGGCTACTACTTTTTTTTTTTTCAATACTGGAAGTTGAATCCAGAGTCTTGGCATTGAGCTATATCCCTAATCCTTTTTTATTTTTCAGTTTGAGACAGGGTCTTGCTAAGTTGCCCAGGGTAGGCTGGAACTTGCAGTCCCCTGGCCGCAGCCTCCTAGACTGCTGGGATTACAGGTGTGCGCCACTGTGCCGGGCTCCTTGTGCCCTTTTTTTTTTTTTTTTGTGGGTACTGGGGTCGATCTCAGGACCTCGTGCACCAGCAAGAGCCTGTGCCGCTGAGCGATATCACCGGCCCTTTTTTCGTACGTGGGTTCCGGGAGTCGAACTCGGGCCCTCGCGCTTGCCAGGCAGGCACTTATGCTGCTGAGCCATCTTCACCGGCCCCCCTTGTGCCCTTTGATTTACAGATGCACAATTCCAATTCCCTGTCCTCACATAGCCTCTTCCCTTTGGACCTCTGAGTCCAAATGCACCCTCCCCCATTTTCTTTTTTGAGACAGGATCTCACTATGGAGCCCAGGCTGGCCTTGAATTTGCAGTAATCCTCCTTCCTCAGCCTCCTAGAGTGCTGGGATTACAAGCGTGTGCCACCACGCTGGCCCAAATCCCCCTTTTAAGAGGACCCCCAGCCTGCTGGGTTACAGCACATGCTAAGGACCCCACTTGAATTTGATGAGGCAGTAGAGATCCTACTTCCAGACAAGCCTGCGTTTTGAGGTACAGGGGCTTAGGACTCTGATCTGTCTTTGGGGGGGCCTCAGCCCATAGCACCGCCATCCAGCTGTGCCAGGCTCTGGGGCTGCACAGAGTGGCCCTCCTGGTCTTTTTCCGGGTGGTTTTCTGGAGCTCCGGCTTTGTTCGTGCAGTGCCTTGAGTGTCCTGGAGCCTCGGTTCACAGGTCTCTTGGCGCGAAGGGCAGATCCTACTCCATGAGGGGAGACGGAGCGCTGAGCATGGAAAGGGCTTGTGCAGGGCCACAAGCCTGCATCCTCACCTGCAACGACGCCTCGCGCTTGCCAGATGCCAGCTGCACAAGCTCCACACACCTTGTCCCAGTAGATCCCCATGCACTTCCCACAAGTGTTGATGTGACAGCCCAGTGTCACGTGGCTGAGAGGCGACCACAGGGGACCTGGACCAGACAGTGTTGTCCAGCACAAGCTCCTCACCACCACCACGTGGTTCATGAGGGAGAGACACAGCCTGTCACCAGCAAGTCAAGTGGATTGCTCAGTGATTCTACACGCACACACCTGTCTATCTGTCTGTCTCTCTCTCTCTGCCAGAGTGCTGGGATGACAGACATGTACCACCACACCTCCTTGTAGTATTAACTTTTTTATTTTTTTGAGACAGGGTCTCATTTTGTAGTTCAGACTGGCCTTAAACTCAGTATGTAGCCCAGGCTGGCCTCGAACTTGGGGCCATCCTCCTGCCTCAGCCTCCTGAGTGCTGGATTTACAGGCCTGCACCACCATACCTGGCTCTGTACTGTAAACTTTTAATTGAAGTGTATCACACATCACAAGCATACAGCAACTCACTAACTGGTGGGAAAGGAAGAACCACTAAGCAAGTTCTGTTCATACTGAAAACATTCTATGCGCACAGAATGACACAGCAACTCATCTCTGAGATATTAACCAAGGAGAATGTCCAGGCACCAGAACAACAGCCGAGTGCATGCTAGACTCTTTTTTTTTTTTTGTGGGTACCGGGGGTCGACCTCAGGACCTCGCGTGCCAGCTGGCGCCCTTGCTGCTGAGTGATATCACTGGCCCTTTTCTCGTATGTGGGTTCCGGGAGTTGAACTTGGGCCCTCGCGCTTGCCAGGCAGGCGCTTACGCCGCTGAGCCATCTCACCGGCCCTAGGCTCTTGATTGAGACGGGTTCTTGCTATGTATCCTAGCTGGGTTTAAACTTGCAATCTTCCTGCCTCAGCTTCTCACTTGACATTGAGATTGACTTGACTTGAGATTACAGGGCGTGCACCACTGTGTATGGCTGCCAGATATTTTATTCAAAACGTTTTTCTTGGGCCAAGGATATAGCTCAGTGGCACAAGCACCTGCCTGGTGAGCGCAAGGTCCTGAGCACGATTCCCGATACCAAAAAAAAAAAAAAAAAAAACCAAAAACGTTTTTCTTCCCTTTTAAAGTTAAATTCTATCTGGGCTCTATATACATATCTTGTTTTACTCCCACATCAACTCCACGAGGAAGATTAAGGGACGCCCCCTTCATCCCTCCCTGGCTCCTCACTGGGTTTGACCCGGGGCCTCCCCGATGCCAAGAGTATTGTGCCCTCGAGCTACCCTGCCGGCCCCAGGGGCCCTTCTGGGCCACGCTGGAGGCCAGCGCAGGTCCCCAGGACTGCTGGTCCCCCTCGCTGTGGCCCGAGGCCGGGTCTGCTGCAGGTTAGGGTTTCATGAGGGTCAGCCGTGGGGAGGGGGCCCACGCGGGGTGAGGGGAGCCCGTTGGTGGGGAGGGGCGCAGGCGCAAGAGGATCAGGGGTCTCGGCTGGCGCCATCTCAGGTCCTCTTGGGGTTTAAGGTTCCTGCCGGAGTCAGTGGAATTGCTGGTACCCGGCGCGCAGCTGCGCTCAGAGAAAGGCTGCGCAGGGGATCAGTGACCTGCTGGTCCTTCCTGGAGCCAGGCCAGGGACAATGACCTCTAGGCCCACCGAGTGCAGAGCAGTGCCGCAGCCTAGCGGGACCGAGCCCTGCACCCAGCGGCCTGCGCGGGAGGAAGGCGGTGGCGCCGCCGGCCGCCCTGCTCCCTGGGCCCAGCAGGGCACCGGGGCCCGGCGACAACAGCGCCGAGAGAAGGGCCCGCGTCGGCTTCGAGCGGCTGGGTCCTCGCCGCGACACCCAGGACCCCGCAGCCCCTCCGACCCCTCCGGCTGCGTCCGCGGGCTCCGGGGTCCGCGCCCCGCGCCCAGCCCCACGGCGCCCTCTGCCGGCTGCCCGCCCCGCGGCCGCGTAGCTTTCCCGGCCGTCCGAGAGCGTCCTGGGCACCTGGCGCCACCCGAGATCCCAGTGCCACCCCATAGTCCCAGGACCCCGACCGCGGTCCGTCCCGGAAGAAAGCCTCTACCTTCGGAGGCTCCTGGCACACGCTGGGCGAGCGCTGGCCACGGGCTGTGCCCCAGCCCCTTCTGTTCTGAGACGAGGTCTTGGCGAGTTGCCCAGGCCAGCCTGGACCTTGGGATCCTCCTGCCTCAGCCTCCTGAAAAGTGTGCGCCACCACACTCTGCTGCCTGGTGTCTCTGCACTGATTAAAGTTATGAATCCTTGGTAGGAATCTGAACGGTCAGTGAGATTCCCACTTAAGGGGTTCACAGAACCCCTGAACCTCTGAGGATTAATTCGGGTTGTTTGTCAAAAAAGTCAGAATTTTAGCCGGTGGAGTGGCGTGCGCCACAGATACTTGGGAGGCTGAGGCAGGAGGATCACAAGTTTGAGGCCAGCCTGTGCAATTTAGTGAAACCTTGTCTCAGTAATAATAATAATAATAATAATAATAATAATAATAATAATGACAATAATTTTTAAAAGGGCCGGGATGCAGCTCATTGGTAGAGAGCTTGTCTAGCGTGGCAAAGCCTGAGTTCAGGCCCCGGCACCAGTAAGATTTTCAGGCCGGTTAAGGTCCTGCTAATTATACTGTGGTGGTCTAGGCTCAGCCTCTTTCTCTCCTCCTCCTCTGGCCCCTGAAACCCAGCAGCTGCTGTTGAAAGCATTCCTGATCCCACTGGGGACAGCCAAGCTGACTCCGTCCTGCATCCTACCCTCGTGCCTGCTGCCTCCCGGCACACCCCGGTCTCCGCCATCCTTGCAGTCCTGCAGGAGGTGGCTGTCGGGATGCTCTCGAGGTCCTGTCCTCTGGACTCTGTGCCCCAGCAGATGCCCCGCCCACCCTGTCCTTGTCCTCCTGTGGGACCTTGCTGGCCCACAGTCCTCGCGGGCTCCACAGCTCTGCTGTCCTTCAGCATATGGGATGAAGGGGCAGCCTTGACCCCGCGCCCTCCTGCAGCTGACCCGGCGGTGCTGCCGTCCTCTCCCCTCTTCCCCATCCTGCCCATGGCGACCCTGTCATCTGTCCAGCCGGAACCCTTCCCTTCCAGCCACGTCCTCCTGGAAGGTCTCTGTGCCTCCCCTCTGCCTCTTCTTCCAGGTTTGTGTTTAGGAAGGGTGCTCCACTGGTCTTCCGACTCCCTTGCCCTCCTTGTGTGCCCTTGAGGGGACATCTCACGTGGCTGATTGAGTACCTCTGCCAGTCCTGACCTGACCCGAGGGCACTGGGCTCAAGCTCCTGTCCTCACTGTGCCCCCATCCTCTGAGGACTGGGCCTGTGACTCCTCCCAGAGCCCCCAGGCCTGCAGCGGTGTTCACTGCAGTGACACCAGGTGAGCAGTGTTTCCAAAGCCCCTCCACCAGGCCTTTCCAGGCGCCGGCTTCTGTCTGTAGCTGCCACTTGCTTCCTTTTCCACCCCATTTGTCCTCGAGGCCAGAATGCTCTCTGTCTGCACTGTCCAGTGTGCAGCTGCTGACCACCGGTGGCCCCGAGCACTAACGTGTGACTGAAGAGCTGAGTTTTCAATTCTGCTTCGTTTTGGGCTGAGGTGCAGCTCAGCGAGTAGAGAGTGCTTGCTGTTCCCCAGTGTGTGCAAGGCTTCAGCTTCGATCGGCAGCACTGAAAAAAAATCATTTTGAAGAATTGAAGCCTCAGCGACCACTGTGGGTGGCAACCGTACGGACCCACGCTGAGCTGGCCCTCTGAGGTGCCTGATCTCTGGCTGCTCCCGGCCGCCCTGCCGTACCCCAGCTCTCTCCTGCTGAGTGCAGCAGTGTACTGGGTGCTGCCTGTGGGTGTGGACGTGCTTGGAGCGTGGCTGAGGTGTCCACTGAGGGGCAGGGGTCCTATGATGCAGGCAGAGCTGAGGCAAAGAGAGAGCAGGGTCTCTCCCTAGACGGCCCTGTCCAGTGCAGGGCTGCAGTTCTAGAATTTTTATTTGTAGTCAAAAGAAACAAGATGCATTTATTTTACTAATATATTGTATTTAACACTAATTTCCCAGAATATTCTCTGTTCGGTGTGTATCCAATATAAAACTTCATGGGGTGCATTAGTTTTATACTAACTCCATAAACCCCGCGTGCACGTCACCCTGGCGGCACTTCTTCGTTAGAAGCAGCCCGTGCGGAGTGGACAGCGCGGGCCAATGCAGGCAGGAAGAGGCCACGTGATCTCATGAGTCGATGATCTCAGGGTGGTGGACTGAGGACTGAGTAAGCACTGGGCTGACGGCAGCCCCTCAGGGGGACTCATCGGGTGGGTCCAGTCCTGCGGGGTGATGTCTTTGGCAAGTCTCAGTCTTCCTAGACCTGCACTGACTTCGAAACCTAACCAGTTATCTCTGATTGCCAAACCCGGGCAGGTTAAATATTTCAGCTGCTGTTGTGTACAACTTCAGATTTGCAGCAGGTTCTGATTCTAGGTACTTGGCAGACGTGGGGAGGGACTGAGCACGGGTACTTTCCACACACACATCGCATTGGCAAGCTCGGCATTCAGGGTCAGAGCCCTGCCCCAGGCCTCTGCCTTAGGAAACTCCTAGAGGCCAGGCTCAACGCTGGGAACCAGGCGCCGCAGCCGTGGACACTGCCCTGGTGAAGTTCCTGCCCTTCTGTGTGGAGGCAGCACTCGCGCACACGATGTAAACTCACAGGTAAGACTCGGTGGCAGCGGTGTCCATGCCCCATGCTGTGACTGTTAGCCACTCTTCTGCTACCCCAGCCTGCAGGGCCCACTCAGTGTGGGTTTGGTTGATGAATGAATGAATGAATGAGTGAACTCACTAGGTTTAATGAATGTTTACCTCCGTGTATGGTTGTTAAAGACCAACAGATTGAATGGAGCAGAGTTGTTTATTTGAACCTAGCTTTCTGGGTCCTCTTGAAAGTACATTTGCCAGAGGCAGAGTATAAGTTATGGTTTGTGTCTGGATGTCCGCACAAAGCCTCATGAGGTCATGGGGGGCTGGCTTTTCGGAGACAGCTGAATCTAGAGTTTGTGATTGATTCTTTGTCTAGTGCTGGGATTATGGGTGTGAGTGCTCCACCTGCCCTGGGGCAGGTGGCCTGCATACAATAAAAGGGAGGGAAAGAGGGTTGCTCTATGTTCTTCCCTTTTTGCTCTTGTTGCTTGTGCTATTTTCCACCACCATGAACTGTTGCCCCTCTGCCATGCCACCCTGCCTTGGAGCCAGCTGATTATGGACTGAAACCTCCATGAACTGTGGGCTAAATAAACTTTCCTTTAATTTTTGGGGTTGGGTATTTTGACTCAGCAATGAGAGAAAAGAAAGCAAGACAGTATAGAAGCCATTTTATCTATTGCTTGATTTGTAACTTTTAAATGTTTAGATGCACGTCAAGGGGGCATGGGTGGCTTCTTGCCTGGACCCACGTGTCAGGTTGGGCTTGGGGTCTCTTTGTCTTCCATAGACCTCACTTCCTGCTGCTGCCCCTTAGGTGTGACCAAGTCTCTCCCGTTGCCTCTTGTTTCTGCTTTGCCTGAGGACAAGTCGCCCAGCTCTGAGCCCGGCCCTTCTCTGTAAGCACTAGGGTGGTCAGCACTGCATGCCCTGAGCTGGGGTGACCTATAAGGAAGTGCAGTGCGGCTTGAGGGCAGCCTACAGGAGGATGGCTTCCCCGGTGTGCACCAGGGCCAGAACCCCCTCCCATGGCAGCAGTGTCCCCTTGTCAGGGCTGCTCTGGCACCAGGGAGGCCCTACCTCCATGGCTGTGCCCAGGTTAAGGTTTCAACCCATGGGCTTTGGGGTACAGTCCAGTGGGGTGGAGGGGATACCACCCTGACCATCACCACAAGGGTCAAAACAAGGAGACCAGGTGTTCAGCTGATCTCTTCCCTAGCAGCTGTCAGTACCACTCACCAAATACCTGCTGTGTACATCTTGGCTCTGCTCCCCATGGGATGCCCCAGGCTGAGGACAGGGATGTGAGGGATGCTCTCAGGAGCTGGGGCATCCCTGTGCCCTACTTCCTTTGGCCGACTGTTGGGCGTGCCCTGTTTCCCTCTTCCTCCAGGGCTGGCAGAGCTGGTGGAGGCAGGGGACAGATAGATGGGGAGTGAGGTGGGGTTCCTGGCCTCTCAGCGGGGACAGAGGTGACTAGTGCCTGGGGCAGACTGTTCCAGAGGTGAAGACACTGATTCAAGGTTCAGATCTGGGTTCGCAAGCCCCTGTAGCGGAACCTGGGCAGTGGGAAGAGGGCGAGGCCACCTGGTTCAGTCCTGGCTCTGTACTCGCTGACTGCGTGGCCCAGGTTCCTCCTCCCTGGCCTCATCCTGAAATGGAGCCAGGTGACCCAGGTCCTGGTGATGCTCCTGTGGCTCGTTTCGACCTAGTGGTCACCCCGACTCCGCCCACCCTCGTCCCCAGGCTGACTCTGCAGTTTGTCTGTAAGCCCACCCCAGCTGTCCTGCTCAGGAGGTCTTCAACCTGAGTGCAGAGCACCTTGACGTTTCTCGAATTCACGGGGTTCTCTTTTAAAAAAAAAATCATAGATTTCTAGTTTCTTTTTTTTTTTTTTTTCTTTTGTGGGTACCGGGGGGTCGACCTCAGGACCTCGCGCGCCAGCAGGCGCCCGTGCCACTGAGCGATATCACCGGCCCCTTTTTTGTATGTGGGTTCCGGGAGTTGAACTCGGGCCCTCGCGCTTGCAAGGCAGGCGCTTAAACCGCTGAGCCATCTCACCGGCCCCCAGATTTCTAGTTTCTGCTAATGGTAGAAAATGTGGTCTGATTCTTGAATTGATTGAGACTTGCTTTATCATCTGATATGTGGTCATTTTGGTAAATGTTCCACATGAGCCTGAAAGCAAAAATATGTTTTAAAATTGTCTGGAGCAGAGAACCCACTATATTTTGTTAGCTGGGTGCAGTGGTGCACACCTGTAATCCCAGCTACTTGGAAGGCTGAGGCAGGAGGATCGCAAGGTTAAGGCCAGCCTGGGCAACTTAGTGAGATACTATCTCAAAATAAAAAAAGGGCTGGGGATGTACCTCAGTGGTAGAGTACTTACTTAGTACAGGCTCAATCCCCAGTACTATAAGAAAAAAAAAAACTATATATATATAGTTTCCACCAAAAAATGTATATATGCTTCAGGAAAAGAAAAACTGAACATATATTATAGATTAAAGTTGTTTATTGTATTGTCTAAATCTTCTATATCCTTAGCTGATTTTATTTATTTATTTATTTATTTATTTATTTTGGTGGTGGTACTGGGGATTGAACCTAGGGTCTTCACAATGAGATATATCCTCAGACTTTTTAGTTTTCATTTTGAAACAGGGTCTCACTAAGTTGCCCAGGCTGGTGTTAAATTTGTGATTCTTCTGCCTCAGCCTCCCAGAGTGGTGGGATGACAGGTGTGCACCACTACACCCAGCTTGCTTACCAAATATTTCTTTTTTTTTTTTTTTCTTTTTTTGTGGGTACCGGGGGTCGACCTCAGGACCTCACGCGCCAGCAGTCACCCGTGCCACTGAGCGATATCACCGGCCCTTTTTTCGTATGTGGGTTCCGGGAGTCAAACTCGGGCCCTCGCGCTTGCCAGGTAGGCACTTATGCTGCTGAGCCATCTCACCGGCCCTCTTTCTTTTTTTTTGAGACAGGATCTTGTTATGTAGTGCAGGCTGGCCTTGAACTCACTATGTAGCCCAGGCTGGCCTCGAACTCATGGTAATCATCTTGCCTCAGCCTCCTGAGTGTTGGGATTACAGGCATGTGCCATCACACCCAGCTCCTTACTGAATTTTTTGCCTGCTTGATCTTACAATTCCAGAGGTAGGTGATTTAAATCTCCCATTACTTTGGTGGAGTTGTCCATTTTTCCCACTATTACTTCTGTTTTTGAGATAGGATCTCGCTATGTAGTCCAGGCTGACCTCGAACCCATGGCAATCCTCCTGCCCCAGTCTCCTGAGTGCTGGGATTACAGGCATGCACCACTATGCCTGGCCTTTTCTTTTATGTTCTGTGGTGTTGTGTGCCAGGCTCAGGAAGGACACTCGGTGTTGCTAGGTCAGCCGGGACCACAGAGGCCCTGAGTGCTGAACCTACCCACTGAGACCCTGCTTGGGCTGTGGCCAGGGCCTCTGTGTTGGGTCCCTCAGGATGCAGCTCTGGAGGAGGTAGTCTGGGGGCCACACAGCAAGGATGGTGTCATGACAGCCACACTTTTCCAAGGGGGGTACAGAGTCACCCTCCTTGGTTAGACAGCAAGCAACTTGCTTTTATTTTACATTTTTTTTTTTTGTGGGTACCAGGGGGTCGACCTCAGGACCTCGAGCGCCAGCAGGCGCCCGAGCCGCTGAGTGATATCACCGGCCTCTTTTTCATATGTGGGTTCCAGGAGTCAAACTTGGGCCCTCGCGCTTGCCGGGCAGGCGCTTAAGCCGCTGAGCCATCTCACCGGCCCCCTTATTTTACATTTTTGAACGGGTAATAATTCTACAATTCAACAATCAAAATGATGGCCAGGTGTGGTGGCCCACGGGTGTAATCCCAGCACCTTGGGAGGCTGAGGCAGGAGGATTACCACGAGTTGGAGGCCAGCTTGGGCTACACAATGAGTTCAAGGGCAGCCTGAGCTATGTAGTGAGACCTTGTCTCAAAAACAAAAACAAAAACCAAACCAAACCAAACCAAACCAAACAACAAAAAACCCCCAATCAAAGTGACATAGAGAGGAATGCATCGGGAAGTTTACTGCCACCCTGTCCCCAGAACCCTTTTAGGTCACACTGTCCCTACTTTTCCCATGCAAATTCAAACAAATACAACATGTATTCTTCCACCTCACTTTGGTTTTTTTTTTTTTTTTTTTTTTTGGCACTGGGGATTGAACTCAGGGCCTTTGCACTGAGCTATGTCCCCAGCCTGTTTTTAAAATTTTGAGACAGGGTCTCACTGAATCGCCCAGGCTAGGCTCCAAGCTGGGATCGCCCTGTCTCTTGGGATTATATCCGTGGGCCACCACAGAAGTGTGGTCACCACTTCTCTTGTTACGTGGGAAGTGACATGGTTTATGTACTGCTCTGCACCATATTTTGTCTCAACGCCCATCCTACACTTCTTTCCGTCTCTCCTGGATGCTCTTTTTAAATACGATTGTGTAGTTTTCCATTGTGGGCTGTGTCATAGTTTGTTGAGCTCTTCGCTGTCCAATGTAATAGCCACCTATGGCCATTTAAATTGAAATTAAAATTAAGTAAAATTTAAGATTCATTTCATCACTTCCACTGGCAACATTTCTGTGTGTGTGTGTTTACTGGGGATTGAACCCAGGGCCTTCACACTGCTACATCCCAAACAATTTTAATTTTGAGATAGGGTCTCTCTAAATTGCCCAGGCTGGGATTAAATTTGCAACCTTCCTGCCTCAGCCTCCCAGGGTGCTGGGATTGCAAGTGTGTGCCACTCCCCCCAGCTACCAGCGGCATTTTGAATACTCAGTAGCTACCACACGGCACAGCAAGGCAGAGCACATTCTACCACTGCAGAACCGGGGCACCTGGCTGATTTTCTGCCTCTGGCCATTTTAGGGATGATAAAGCCCATCCTGGCTGAGCTATATAGGGAGACCCTGTCTCAAAACAACAACGACAACAACAAGCCCACCCCAGCACTGGGCCTTCCTCAGCTCCTGCTGCGGGGGGGTCAGCAAGGGGAGCGCTCTGGGGCTTGGGACAGCCCTCCCGGCCAGGTCAGTCCTAACCTTCACCTCCTCCAGGTCTGCTACAGTGCAGGCCTCTTCCTGGCATTCGTTTAGCAAACGCTTTTCATTCTTCCCTGGTCCTGGAGGTAAACCCAGGGCCTTAGCACTCAGCCGAATCCATGGCTTTTAAAAATTGTTTATTTTGGGACAGTGTCGCTAAATTGCTCAGGCTGGGCTTGAACCTGTGACCCTGCTGAGCCTCCCAGAGCTCTGGGTCACAGGTGGCACCACTGTGTCCAGTGCAGCAAGCCCTTCCTGAGATCAAACTGGGTACGCAGGGGTGGAAGGACATGGCCCCAGCCCCCACCTCAGAGAGACCCACAGTCCATAGAAAGGTCAGACCCCATCACCAGGGCTGCAGAGGCTCACCCGGACCTGAGGCCTGCCACTTCCGCATCTGTGAGCATGCGGGGGCCACAGGGACCTCATCCACTGCAGGGGTTGCACACTGCAGATTTTTAGAGGGCAATTCTGTGAATATCTAAACTTAAAATCATATAACTTTCGGCCCAGCAGTATCATGTTTATAAATTTATCTTTCACATGCTCACAAAAGTGTGGACAAATATGTCTACCAAAGAAACTTCCTGTAAGGAGCGTCGTTTGTGGTAATGAAGGCTGACACAACCTAAACGCCCACCAGGAGGGGAACAGAGAAGCGAGCTGTGACACTTGGTGACAGCGCAGACCGGGCAGAAAGTGAGAGCAGCAAGGTGCCATCACAGGCACACTGCTTGCTTATACCCGGAACATCTGTAGAAAGAACACTGACACCGCTACCTTTATTCATTTATTTTATTTACTTTTTTTTTTTTTTGCTGGTACTGGGGATCGAACCCAGGGAGTACATCTTCAGCTCTTTTTATTTTGAGATGGAGTCTTGCTAAGTTGCCCATGCTGGCCTCAAGCTTGCTGTATCCTTCTGCTTCAGTCTCCTGGGTAGCTGAGATCACAAGAATGTGCCACCATGACCAGCACCGCTCACTTCTCCCTACCTCCCTCCCTCTTTCTCTCTTTCTGGGATTGAACCCAAGACCCTCCCACTGAACTGCATCTCCAGCCCTTTTTAAGAATATGTTCTTATTTTGAGACAAGGTCTCCCTAAGTTGCACAGGCTGGACTCAGGATCCTCCTGCCTCAGCCTACCAGAGTACTGGGATTACAGGCATATGCCATGTGAGGACCCTTTTCATTTTTTATAGACATCCACTGAGTAATGGTGAGGGGGAATAAGTGAGGGAGATTCCTAGGGAAACCTCAGTGTACAATCCTTCCATCGGAGGTGACAAGGTGACAACGCAGAATGTCACCCTGCTGACCCCATCCATCCTCACTGGAAGCCAGGCCGAGTCTTGGGTGTCGTACCGCCTGTTTCCAGAAGAGGGCAGCACTGGCCCTAGCGTTGGTCCCAATCTGGTCCCCCTGAGGACCGAGGACGGAAGGCCGGTCCTGCAGGTCGACCTAATTTCACAGGCAATAACCCACTGCGTCCTTTCTGGTAACCCTGGTCTGACCAGCGCTGGGCTTGCTGGCCTGAAGAGGTCCGCCTCGTCCGGCCTCCTTTCGGCGGTGCTCTGGGCAGGACCCCGCGGGTTGAGGGCACAGCCCGCAGCGACTGCGCTGAGTCCCGGCGGCTCTGACCTTCGGCTTCAGGGCACACGCCCACCTTCCCTGTCTTCGGAGACGCGCTCTGGGCAAGAGGAGGCAGGGACACGAGCAGCCGAGCACGGGGACGTTCTTCTCGGGCACAGAAGCCCCAGGGCTACGCACAGCAGTGGGCACACGGCCGGTGCTAGAGAGCACTGTTGTTGGATTGAAAAAGACACAGCCGCTGGGGGCTCAGTGACTCAATTCCTAAAATAAAATACTGAAAGGAGGTCCTGGCTCATTTCAAAGGCAGGGTGTCCCCTTCCTAGCAGGCCAAGGAAAGTCTTGCCTTGACCACAACCCAGGACCCCTCAGGGTAGTAAACAGGGACACATTTCTGCTCACCTGGGGTGCAGTGGCTTGGGCAGGAGAGAGGTCAGGCCGGGCCAGTCCGGATGCCTGGGTGCCCGCACGAGCGCTGTCCTTAATTCCCAGCTCTGGCTTAAGCCCAAGGGGGAGGCCCTGAACTGGGTCCTCCTGGCCGATGGTGGGCAGGGAGAAGGCCCGGGGCTCACGGTTTCCAGCGCCCTATGATGTAGACAGGGGTCAATCGGGGTCTCCACAGATGAACTGTGAAGGAGAAGAACAACTCAATCTCAAACCCAGCATAGAGGCGGAGCCCTGTGGTCCCCTGGATGGGGCAGTGGGGACCAGGACGGCGACCTCCAGACAGCGGACTCTGCACAGGCGGCCCGAGGAGGGCGCTCTGCCCTGGCACAGCCTCTGCGCCCGGGGCCTGGTTCCCACCCAGAACGAGGACAGCACACCTGCCTTCCCTCCGCCACACGCACACAGCAGAGATCGCTGTGCCCCAAGGTGGGGGCGCCCTCAGGCCAGCCTGACCGCGGCGAGGAGCCCTCACCCTGCTCTCTGTGGCGGCAGCTGGTTTCACCCTCAGGCCCTCGCCCCGCGTCTCCCCGGCGGTCCCAACTCTCCCACGGGTGTCCGCAGCTTACGAGAGCCGCGGTGGGACGGGCGCCGAGGGTCTCGCTGGCCGGGCTCCTGCCGCACCCCGGGGGCTCCATCTACACTTGGCGCCCTAGGAGGAGAGGCTCGCGCGGGGGCCGGAAAGGGGTCCTCTCCTCGCCGGAGACGCCGCGCTCGCGAGTGTGGACGCTTCCGCTCGGAGGCCCCCGCCTCGGCCCGGCGCGGCCGCGCCCTACTCCCGGCTGCCGAGGGGTGCGGTTCTAGAACCCGGGGGGCCCCGAGCGCAGTGCCGCCTGGGCCTCGCGGGGTCGCCTCGAGCGCGGCAGGTGCAGCGGCCGGGCCCGCGCCTCCTCCTGCTCTCGGCGCCATGGCCGCGGGGATCCCCACCCCGCGCCCCGCGCTCGCACCCTCGCCCCGGCCGTCCCGGCCGCCCTGGCCGGCAGCCTCCGGGCCGGCGCCCCCCATGCACCGCTGCCTGGTGCCCACTCACCCCGCCCTGACCCTCCCCCATCTGAACCCCTCCCCCACCTGAACCCCGCAACCTGCGCCCCGAGCCCCGTCCCCCCGCCCCACCCCCGCAGTCCCCGCCCCCGCCCGCGCGCGCCCCAGCGGCCGCTGCAGAAGTTGTGCGCCGCGGGGGGGCCCCCTTCCTGCCCCCACCGGAGCCCGGCCCGGCCGCCCCGACTTCCCCCGCGCCCCGCTTCGCCCGACGCTGGCTCTGCGCGCTTGCAGGCGGGCGGGGGCCGCCATGGGCAATGCGGCCGGCAGCGCCGAGCCCCCTGTGGGCCCCGCTGCGCCCCGCGCCCGGCAGCCGATGCCCGCGGCCGGGGAGCTGGAGGAGCGGTTCTCGCGCGCGCTGGTGAGTTGGGGGGGCGGCGCGGTCCCCAACTTCCCGCGGCGATCGGGCGGGGTGCGGGGAGCCTCCTGATGCTGGGTACAGGCGGCTGCCGGAGCCGGGATGTCGAGTGCGGGGGGGCCTGTGTCCCCTCCCCGCGCCCAGGGGTGAGGCTGGCAAGGGCTGCCGGGTTCGGTCCCTGCACTTGCGGCAGAGCAGAGTCTGGACACCGCCGCTGCCACTGTCGCCTGGCGGGACTTGGGGTCCTGAGTCCAGGCCACAGGAGGGCGCCTGTAGCAGTTGGCTGGGTTTGGAGGTCCGGTCCCGAGGCTGGGGCAGGGGGCTCTTTTCACTTCCCTCCCTGGCCTGCCTGGCCCCAGCTGACTGCCCGGTGTCATTCTGCTGTCTGCCCTCCCTGGCTGGACACGGGTAGTGGCAAGGAGGCCAGGCTGTCCCCAGGCTGTGCTGCGGTTCTGGGATGAGGACCCAGGGGAAATAGGCGGGGATGAGGTCCCCCCCCCGCATTTTTCTTCCAGCCTGCTGGTCGCTGGGTCCCTGCGTGGCCCCAAAGAGCAGCGTCCTCAGTTCCTGGGACTCTGGCTGCTGTCCCCTCCGGGAGGGCGTGGGATGGGACAGGGCTGTTGCTGGGAAGGCTCTTGTGTGGTCGGGGGGCCTCCTCGCATCTGGCTGCTGCGGGGGGTCCCTTTCCACCTGCCTCTCCCTCCCCTCCCCTGACCAAATCTTGGCAGGGCTGGGCCGGGCAGATGTTGGTGGTGGTGGTCCCAGGCCCCCGGCAGCCTGACTGGGGCATGGTCTGCCCCCATGTGTCCATGGATGGGGAGGCAGGCTTTGGGGTGGGGTCCAGGCTGCTCCCCATTATGCACACCCATGAAGAAGAGCTCTGTGAATGATTCAGATGGTGGAAAAGCCAGAGTCCGGTCCACTGTGCTGCTGGCTTGTTGGACATGACGGGTTGTGGCCATGACTGGCTCGGTCTGCGTGGGATGCCCCAGGAGTCCCCGAGTACCTGACTGGAGGGGAGGCTCAGCGAGGGGTTTTAGGAGTGCTTCCTAGAGAGGGGTGGTGGCTGGACAGCAGTACTCTGGGCCCCTGAAGTCCCCAGGAGCCTGGTGAGGGGCAGGAGGAGCCCAGCCTTGGGCCGCCTCTCTAAGGGCCTGGCTCTCCCCTCCCCACTCACCCTGGGTGACAGCCTGACCTCTGCTCGGGCACCCAGGGCTCCCAATCTCCATGGGATCCCACCCTGGGGCTGGGCTGATCCTGTCCCTCCTCAGGGTCTAAGAGAAGTGGAACCTCAGGCTGCTCAGGGACCCCCACGCTTAGGGATACCCCAGGCCTGATGGGAGAAGCACAGTGCTACCCTTGGGGTACCATGACACCAGGGGACCCTTTTCTGCCTGGTGGAACAGCACCCCAGCACCCAGAATGCCCCTTCTCTCCTAGCTGTGGTTGAGGGAGGTGTGGGGAGCCCTCCTCCCATGTAGTAGCCACAGTGGGACACTCCCTTTCCAAGAAGGCTGTGGGAGAGAGGGTGCTCCTGATTCAAGTAAAGTGGGAGGAAAGAAGGTTGAGCCAGGGTGTGTGGCTGCTGCCTTGGCAACCGTGAGGAGGGACGGCTGGCTGCCAGGGACAGGGATGCTGCTGGTGGGAGCACCTGCCAGCCGGCCCAGCTCTTGCCTCTCCTACACCCTGGCCCAGGCTAGGCATCGTCCAGGCCATCCAGGCTTCCCTAAGGGACTGGGATGCACCCTCTCTCAGCTTCCCTGGGTATAGCTGGGTGTAGGATCCCAATCCACTGAGGCAAGGGGGGCCCAGGGTGATGTCCTTGAAGGGCCTGAGCTATTGAGGGAGCATCCTATTTGTGCTCTTGGCCAGGCAGTGTGGGAGAGTTAGGTGTGGCCCTGGGTGTCCTGTCCCCACCTCTGGGGCCAGGTGAAGAACAGGGGTGAAGTCTTCTTTGGGCCTGCCTATGGCAGAGGTGGCCCCTTGGGCAGCTCCTCTCTGGGGTGGGGTAGATGGAGTTGGGTGTGTGTGGCTGTGGGGCACTCAGCCCTGGGCCTCCTGCCTCAGGAGTCCCCCATGAAGGGTGGCAGTGGGTTAGGCCCTGCAGTCAGACACTGGGCTGGACAGAGGCGGGACCAGGGATGTGTTGGGCATGATTCACAGGGACATCTGGGGCAGCTGGCAGCGGGCTGGGCAAGACGAGCAGGAGCAGGTGGGGCTGCGGCCTGCGCCACCTCTGCATCTTTGCTGGGAACACAGAGTTCTGGAAGGTGGTTTGGACTCCCTGCATCGGAAGCTCAGAAGGTTTCTGGATTTTTTTTTTTTTTTTCTTTTTGTGGGTACCGGGGGTCGACCTCAGGACCTCGCGCGCCAGCAGGCGCTTATGCCGCTGAGCCATCTCACCGGCCCAAGGTTTCTGGATTTGAGGGTCACGATTTTGGGGGCTGATTTTCTTTGCTGCTTAATACCAGTGTGGCCTTGGGCAAGTTACTCAACCTGTCTGAGCCTTTGCTTTGCTCCCCATGGAAGAGAATACTGAGGGACACGCTGCTCCCACTCCAAAAGTGGATGGGGATTGAGTGGGGTGATCAGCTCAATGCCTCCTGTGGAGCGAGCGTCAGCAGAGTTCTCTGCTGCGAGGAAGGCAAGCTGACCTCGTCCTCTCCATCTTGGGGTCCCTGGCTCGCCCCTCCTCATCCCTCATGAGACCCCCAAGGTGGCCCTGTATCCCCAGGAGCCCTCAGATCTTCAGCCACTGTGCAGGTCAGCCCCAGGAAGGCCTAGATCCAATGCTGCCTGGCAGCCGGAAACCACGGGGAGCAGGGCCACCTCTCAGGAGGGTGTGGCACAGTGGCTAACGGCAGCCGTGTGCACATGTGGGGGTGGGGAGCCTCCACTTCCCCCTGACACAGGGTGCGCTGGGGGGGTTCCCCAGTGAGTAAGAGCTCAGTGTGGGTAACAACAGGAAGTGTAGGGTGCTGGTGGCAGGAAGTGGCGCCGGCTGGTCCTGGTTCCTCAGATGGGGGCCCTGGGCTAGACTTTCTGCAGAAGACCCCTGGGGGGCCAGGAGCCCCCCACTTCCCATTGTCCTGCTACCCTTTCTTCTGAGGAAGCTGGGCAAGTGACTTACCCTCTCTATGCCTGTGTTTCCCCTTTGTGAAATGGCATCTACTTGGCGTGCTTGTCATTGAGGTTTAAAGGAGTTAATGGACATGAAGCACTTGTGTGGGCCAGGCCCAGAGGACAGGTTGGGAGCACTGATCATTGTCTTTCTTGTTCTCTTGTGGGCCTGCATTTTGTGGGATGGGCCTGGTGTCTCAGCTCCCACCTTCCTTTCCTAGTCCCCATTGTGGGGTTCTCACACCTGCCTTGGGCAGGGTCATCCCACAGCCTCTTCGAATTCTGGGGCTGCTCATAGAGCTCCAGGAAGGGTGCATGGGAAATAATTGTTTCTGGAGATTTTCCAGGGTGTGAGCGCCACGCCTGGGGCCCCATCACGGTGGGGGAGCATCGGAAGCCCGGGGCCTCCAGACCCAGCGATTAGGGTCCAAGTTCAGGGGCAGCTGGGGCTGGAGGGACTGGACCCTGGGTAGAAGGAGGGCTGCTGGTTTGGGATGCAGATTCTGCTGAGACTGAAAGTGAAACTGCAGGGCGTGGCCCTGTCCAGATGTGGCCTCAGAAGCTAGCAGGGTGGCATTCAGGGCAGGGGCTCAGGGTGAGACTCAGAGGCTAGGTCCCTCTGCACCCTGAAGGTGGGGCAGGGAGTGAGACCATTGTCCTGCACGTTCTGATAAGATTCAGGGATCAGCTCCATTTCTCAGTCTCACCCCAAAAGATGAGTCCTACTTGTGTGATGCAGAGCATTAGGGGCTGAGGGGCCATTACTGTTGGCCAAGCCCTGTACGCAAGTCTTACCTGGACGTTTTCACATCTTTCCCACGCCCTGCCTTGGGGTCCTCTGTGGGCCCCTCATCCCCGTCATCTATGAGATCCAGCTTTCTAGTGCTGGGTCACGGGAGGACATCATCCTGTCATACCACAGCTCCCTGGTGTCCCTGGGCCCTGGGAGGCTGAGGTGGGCTCAGTGCCCATTTCAGAGGCCGAAGCTGCAGGCCAGGTGAGCCCAGGGCCTGAGCCTTTGCACCCTGCTCCAGCTCCTCCCTGTCACAGCTGCCCCCAAGAAGGCAGGTCCCCCGCCTGCCTGTCCCTTTCTGTCTCGTGGTGCTGTGTCTGTGCTGAGGGCCCTGGCCTGGGCTCTGCTCCTGTTTTCTGCCTCACCCCAGTGACGAGTGGCACCTGCCATCTCCTCTCCCTAGAGTGCCCATCACCTCAGTGGGCACAGCCACAGCCAAGGAACAGCTGCTAATTAGTGCTCAGCACTGTCAGAGCTATTTCTGATTTCTGAGCCTAAATTTAGCACATCTGGCAGGCTGGCACGTGGGCCTGGGCTGAGGAGGCTCAGGTGGGCACAGGGCAGGGGGTGCCTACCCCTGTCTGCTGCTGTGGCCATCCCAGGCCTTGTAACCTTGGATAGTCACTGAAGCAACCTGTTCCATCACGGTGGACGACGGTGCCATCAGTGGCTGCAAGGGTGGCAGGTGTCTGGCAGCTCCTGGCACTGTACACACCCAGGGAAGCTGGCTGCCTTGACTGTTGGGGTCATAGTCATGACCAGAAGTGTCCTTGGCCCGTCCCATAGTCAAAGGGGTGTTGGGTGGGTAAGGCTGGGAAGGGGCCTCCCCACCAGAAGTGGCCGCCTTGAAGGCTCAGGTGCTGGGCTCCACCAACTCCCAGCTCTGTCCTCCATGCTGGCTGCGGCTCTAGCATCCTGGCCTTGCCTTCGCCCCAGGCCTCTCTGCATCTCTGCAGGTTGGGGACAACTCAGAGGGGCGAGGCTTTCAGACTTCTCCACACACAGTGCAAAGTGCCTACTCCCGTGTGCCCGTGGGGTGGCGGATGAGGCCATGCGGTTTCCCCACTGAGGTAGCTTTCGCAATGGGAGACAGGGATGACGTGCCCTGCCCCAGCTGGCTGTGAGTCTGGAGTAGGCAGTTTCACCTCTGGAGTGGCCTGGCCAGAAGCATCGGCAAGGGGGTCTGGGACACCGGCTTCCTGTTTTCTGAGCTGGCTCCAGCAGTGATTTTTGGGGTGAGGTCTGGTTAGAGCCCCAGATCTGGGCCAGCACCTAACTGAGAGGAAGCAGGATGGCTAAGGATTTGTGGGTGGGTGTGGTCGCTCCCTGCTCCAGCTCTGGCTGTGTCTCAGCCACCAAGGCCACTGGATCTGGGGGCAACAGCCTCCCCACCTCAGGGCTGGGGATCCAGTGGGCTCCCACAACCCCCGTGGGGACTTGGGCTAAAGTGGGGCCTTTCAGGGTGAGAACTGTGTTTTGGGGCCTCGGTAAACCTGGTGTTAACTGAACTGGGATGAACTGGCCTTGGATTCTGTGTCTGTTGGAAGTCTTGCTGAATCTGGGGTTGTGGGGGTCTTGAGTACTGGTGGCACCTGGTTGATTCCACAGTGCTGGGTTTACCTGACACCTGCCCTGTGGCAACAAGGATGCTGTGGCCCTAGGCGAAGCTCGAGACCTGTCCTAGCTCCCGAGGGGTCCCAGTCTGGGCCACAGCAGCACAGAGGTTTCCCACTCTGCGTCTGTGTCACACCTGCCTGGAGCTTCCAGCCCCCGCCTGCCCCCCTCATTTCTTGAAGAGACAGGAGGGAGGGGCTGGTCAGATGGAGGAGGCTGCCTTGCCTCCTGGGGAGAGGTTTTCGGCTGTTCCCTGTGCATATGTGGTGTCTGGTGGTGCCTGGGAACACGGCCTGGCTGGCGATGGCTCCTGTCAGCTTCCTCCGGGGTGGGGGCAGAGCTGATACCCCCATATCGAAGATGCGGAGCATGGAGCCACAGGAGCCTGGGGTCCCCAGGGAATGAGAGCATCTGCCTCACACCAGACAAGGGGTGACACAGCCCGATCGGACTTGGAGTCAAACCCTAGTCCCCTCCTAGCTGCCGTGTCCTGGGGAAGGTGCCCTGTCTTGATTTCTCTGTGGGTACCACCACTTCTCTTCTGTGATACTTGGAAGTATAGTGGGGCCCCCGAGATGCTCACCCCTCCCCATGGTGCTGGGGCCCCAGGCTCAGGGTCCCCACTTTGGCCCCCAGAACTGCATGAACCTGCCCCCGGACAAGGTGCAGCTGCTGAGTCAGTACGACGACGAGAAGAAGTGGGAACTCATCTGTGACCAGGTGCGTGCTGTGCTCAGCTGCTGCCTTCCTGCTGTGAGTGCCCCTCCTGACCAGGCAGACACTGGCAGGAGAAGGGGCACTTCCCTGTTGCTCAAGGGCCTTGCCTGGCTGTGGTCTCCCCAGACTGGGGTGTCAGGAGTGGGGTGGGGCCAGGGCTGGGCCAGGGCTTCTCCTCCCGCTGCACCCCCTTGGCAGCCTCTCATGATGCTGCCCTGGGCCGGGTGGGGCTGGTGAGACAGCTTAGCCCACTGAGGGAGGACGGCAGGAACCCTGTCCTTTTCCGGCAGGCTCAGGGAGATACAGTCCGGTGGCAGCCCCGGGCCAGCCGGAGGAGACCCTGTCCCTGGAGCCCATCCAGGCCCTGGGTCCACCTGGCTGCCCCCTGCTGCCCTGTGGGCGGGGAGGACGCTGCCCCAGAGGTGGTTGGGGGGAGCTGGCTGCAGCAGGTTCCAGGGCGGACAGGCGAGGAGCAGGGCCTCCCTGGGGGCCTGGCCAAGCTCCTGCTAATGGAAGGGATGAGATGAGCTGGCCAGGTGGCAAAAGCTTGTGCTGTGGGAGGGGCTCATGGGGCAGCAGAGGATCCAGGGGATAGCTGGACACATCTGAGAGGCTGGGGAGCTGGGTGAGGCCCCTGTCTGAGCGGTGGCACACAGGTGTTCACCTGCACGGGTGAGCAGGAGACTGGGTGCGGTGCTGGGAAGGGGGGCTCAGCCTGTAGGAAGCTGGGCCCCTAAGGTCCTGGTTCATGGTCCAGGGAGGGCAGGGAGAGGGTGCCACCTGCTGGCCAGATTGAGGCCCCCACCTAG
The DNA here is from genome assembly GCA_028451465.1 of Erethizon dorsatum. Classification (NCBI taxonomy): domain Eukaryota; kingdom Metazoa; phylum Chordata; class Mammalia; order Rodentia; family Erethizontidae; genus Erethizon; species Erethizon dorsatum. The sequence continues at coordinate 63,734,372 of CM051826.1, forward strand.
GGTAGCCCTGTTGGCACCAACCCTCCTATTCCCATCCCCAGGCAGGTTAGGGACTCAGCTTCCAAGATCACAAGTTGGCGGCTAGGACTGGGTTGGGGTCTTCTCCACTGGGCAGGGGGCTGTGAGGACTGGGCCTTTGGTGCTCAGAGGCAGCTTAGGATGGTCTGAAGCCCTGGGTCAGAGCAGAAGGGACCTCAGTGGGGGCTGGTCTTTCCCCCCAGGGCAGCTCTGCCTGGCTCCCCGCCCACCTGTCCACCTCCCCAGGAGCGGTTTCAAGTCAAGAACCCCCCTGAAGCCTACATCCAGAAGCTGAAGAGCTACCTCGATGTCGGGGGGGTCAGCCGCAAGGTCGCAGCAGACTGGATGTCCAACCTGGGGGTATTTCTCTCCCCTTGCTCTGGGCCTCTCCCCTTCCTCTAGGGGCTCTGGAAGCTGGAGCTGGAGCCACTGTGGGTCGACTCGGGTGTGTGGGTGTGTGGGTGCCTGAGAGTGCACGTGTGCATGCTGTAGGGACTGGGGGAGCCCTGGGTGTGCTGCCACGGGGCTGCCACGTGCCCTTGAGAGTGTGTGCATCTGTGTCCATGCGTACCTGTGTGCACTACGTGTACATCTTTTTCTGTTTATGGATGTTCGTGTGGATGTGTGAGCACCCTGTGTCTGCACCCAGGAAGTATGTATGGGCCCAGGATGTTTGAGCACGTGCACGTGTGTATCGCATGTGTCTGCATGGGTGTGTGTGTGCCCTTCCTGTGTGTGTAGACACTGTGCCCACTCCCTGTGTACCTGTGCCTGGAAGCACACACCACTGTGCCATTCAGCTGGGCAGGCGTGCGGAGGTGGTGAGGGAGCGGGGGCATGAAAGGCCACGTTTGGGGGTCAGGGGATGTTGGCTGTGGCCTCAGGATTTGGAGGGCCTGTGGATGCTGGGCTTCACCCACTGGGCTCCCTGTTCCATCCCCAGTTTAAGAGGCGTGGTCAGGAGTCCACGCAAGTGCTTCGGGAGCTGGAGACCTCCCTGAGGACCAACCACATCGGGTGAGTGCAGGCTTTAATGTCCCCTCTGGGCCATGGTCACCAGCATCCCATGGCCCCTGAACTCGGATGTCCCCCAACAGAACGGGAGTCTCCTGAGGTGGGCTGTACTGGTGGCTTCCCTGTGCCCACTCGGGCAGGACCGCTCACTTTTGGACTCAGGGTGCCCTGTCCTGCAGGTGGGTGCAAGAGTTCCTCAATGAGGAGAACCGTGGCCTGGATGTGCTCCTCGAGTACCTGGCCTTTGCCCAGTGCTCTGTCATGTAAGCCCCCTCCTCCCAACCCTCACACTCCTCCCAGCCCAGATCCAGGCGTCCCTCCAGGTCACCAATGACCCTGCTGAGTGCCCAGCCTGGCGGAGCCCCTTCCTACAGGCTTGTCCGGGATGGGGGATGGAGCCAGACCACAGCTCCTCCTGAATCCAGGGGTCCCCTCCATGCTGGCCTGTGCGCTCCCTGTGTCCTGCCTCCAGGTACGACATGGAGAGCACAGACAGTGGGGAGAAGAGCCCTGAGAAGAGCAAGCCCCTGGAGCAGTCAGTGGAGGACCTCAGCAAGGGGCCGCCCCCCTCCACGCCCAGGAGCCGCCACCTGACCGTCAAGTACGTGGCCCTGACACAGAGTGTGCAACTAGAGCAGCAGGTGGGAGGGGGATCGGAGTTGGGGCTCGCATGGGGCTCAGGAGCCTTCAGGCTAGATCTGGGGAGGGCCTGGGATAAGGAGGGGCTGGGGGGTAGGGCCCTCTTGTACCCATCTAACCCCCTCTTTTCTCCATGCGGCCTCTAGGTGCCCCCCTTCTCCCCGGTACGTAGCCACCTGGGAAAGGGTGCATGCCTGGCAGGCTTCCCAGGTGGTGGTGGGTTGGACAAGGGGTTCGGCTGATCCCCAGGTTCTGCTGGTGGGGACAATTCTGGGGGGAGGGGGTGGCCCTCAAGCTCCCTGTGGACCCCAAGCCCCAGCCCTGGCTCTTGCACGTGAACTGCCATGTTAAACCCCAGCCTCATACAACATGATTTTTTGTTCATCCAACAAACACATTTTTGCATTTCCATGTATTAGATCTGTGGCAGGTACTCCCCTGCCTTGGGGCCACAGTCTAGGGAGGGGAGAGTTCAGTGCTGCAGGCTGGTAGCTCTGAGGAGGGAGGTGGCGATGGCCTGGGGCTTCGGGAAGACTCCCAGGAGAGGTGACATCAGACAAGGACAAGGAAGGGCATCTGCTCAGGAGGAGGGCATCTGAGCCATGCCGGGAAAAGGCCACGTGGCAGGCGAGGGTCAGCTGGTGAGGTGGGGGTCCCAGTTTGTTGGAAATGTAGATTCGTCAAGGGGACTGATGTCTGGAAATTACAGCTGCCCGTTCTACAAAAGTAAACGCAGCAAACTTCTTGGCTAAGAGTAATTCAGCACGCTCGTTCAGTACTGCCTAGGTGCCAGGCACCGCTCCTAGGACTTTACTTCCTAGTCCCAGTGACGCTATCACGAAGGCACTCTTGTTGCCATTCATGTTGGAAAAATGGGGAAAGTGAGGCACAAGGAGACTAGGCTGCTTCTTAGGAAGCGGGGAGCAGGAACTTTCCGGAACCTGGCCGGCTGCATTCACCATGGACCAGTGGCTGTGGGCACCCCCTGCTGAGGAACCTTCCACCGGGCTGAGACTGTCTCCTCTCTGCCCGCCCTCCTCCTGCCCACCCCTCGGCAGCCGTTCCTGATGCCAGGGCCTAAGGGTCGCTGCTCCCTCGGCGCCCACATGCCAGCCTGGCCCAAGGAAGGCACCCTTGCACTGCGGACCATCCTATGGGCGGGATGCAGGAAGCTGCGGCCTGGGGTTGACGCTGCTGCCTCCCTGACCACCCAGGCTGAACCCCGCGCACAGCAGGAAGGCGCTGCGCAGTTCCCGCGTTGTCAGCCAGAAGGATGATGTCCACGTCTGCATCATGTGCCTGCGTGCCATCATGAACTACCAGGTGGGTGGTGGGGGTGCGCTTCCTGGTCCCTGTTTCCCACCTGGAGCCGGGTCTGGGCCGCTAGGCTGGGTTCCCGGCCCGGCTTGGGTAGGACGAGCTTCATGTGAGTCCATGCAGAGGTGGGCGGCCTCAGGCTCTGCTGTTTGCAGGGCTGATGGGTGAAATTTCTCTCTGCCAGCCCTGAAGGGCTCCTGCTGTGCAGTGTGCCTGGCACTAGCTTGGAAATGATGGATTTAAAGGACAGGATGAGGGTTTGGCGGGGCTGCATGTGAGGAACTTCTTAAACTGTGGGCATCAGAAGAGCAGGGCCTGACTGTGCCCCAGTTGCTGGCGCCAGACACTGGGTCCTGCTGACCTCGCCTCTGTCCCCAGTCTGGCTTCAGCCTTGTCATGAACCACCCAGCCTGTGTCAACGAGATCACGCTGAGCCTCAAAAACAAGAACGCCAGGTGCGGTCCAGGCCCTTGGTTGTGCGGCCCTCCCAGTCAGGGCACTGCCCCCACCGCGCCTTGTGGTGCCTGCCCATTCCCAGGCCCCTGGCCCTTCTTTCCCCAGAACCAAGGCTCTGGTGCTGGAGCTCCTGGCGGCGGTGTGCCTCGTGCGCGGAGGACATGACATCATCCTGGCGGCTTTCAACAACTTCAAGGAGGTACCACACCGGGTCTTGCCAGAGTCCAGAGGACAGGGGTGGGGGGAGTTCTGCCTGGGCCAGGCCCAAACTTGACCTTGATGTGGCCCTGGCCAGCAGGTGGGGATGTGGTGCAAGAGACTGGATGCACTCATTGCTTTAATGAGCACTGCTGAGGGCTGCTGCGCATCAGACAGAAAAGCAGGGAAAAGGGACTAGAATGCAGGAAATAAAAAAATGACATGTTAGATAGAAAGCGATGGGGGAAAGAGGCTGCCGTGAGGGGAAGCCAGTTGCAGGGTGGTCAGCGCAGAGCTCGTTGAGGTGAGACTTGAGCAGAGTTTCGAGGGAGGCAGGGGACTGGGTGGGGTGGTGAGTGCAATGGCCCTGAGGCAGGAGTGTGGCTGAGATCCATGAGAGACCTGAGTACGGGGCTGGGGTTGGAGACAGGGGAGTGCAGTGTGGGGAAGAGTGACATGGGTTGACTTAGCTGTGACCGTGCAGGAGCCTGTGGAGGCACAAGGGTGGCAGCCAAGTGACAGCTTACGAGGATGTCCCTGGGTCCTCTGAGCGCCATGGTCCCTCTGCAGGTGTGTGGGGAGCAGCACCGCTTCGAGAAGCTGATGGAATATTTCCGCAATGAGGACAGCAACATCGACTTCATGGTGAGCTGGGGGCACAGAGGGGCCGGGGCTGCACTGATGGGAGGGACCCGATGCGTGGGGGAAGGCATCAAGTGCCCCGGCCCGAGGACCAGGTGCCCGTGTCCTGGCCCCAGGTGGCCTGCATGCAGTTCATCAACATCGTGGTGCACTCTGTGGAGAACATGAACTTCCGCGTCTTCCTACAATACGAGTTCACAAACCTGGGCCTGGACCTGTACCTGGAGGTGAGCCTTGTGCCCTCTCCCTACCCTCTGCCTGCCTTGAGCCGCTGCGCCATAGGACTGCAGAGCTGGAGGACCTGGCTTCAAATCCTGGCTCTGTTGCTTCCTGAAGCCTTGGGTTGGGCTGCTTCTCACAGACTTGGTTTTCCCATCTGTGAAACGGGAGACTCAGAGTTGAGAATGACTAAAGTGTGGAACAGCGCCTGCACGTGACAGGCACCCAGTTCCCCAGTTACAGCCGCTGTTGCCGGGTTCGTAATGGGGAGCTGGGGAGCCAGCTCACACTGGGGTCTTTGGCCTGAGATTTCCTGGAGGAGCCCAGCCTTTGGGAGAGGGTTTTGGAAGCCAGGTTGACACTGGGGAAGAGCAGGCAAGGTTTTTCCACGAAGCGGAAGGAAGGGCTGAGGCTGAGGTAGGCTGCACTGTGACAATGTCTCACTAAGTGAAAGGCCACGTGTGATGGTTTCCTTACAGGAAGTGTCCAGGATGGAATCCTGAGACACAGAAAGAGGATTAGTGGTCGCCAGGGGCTGGGGAGGAGGGGAGGGAGTGTGACTGCTGATGGTGCAGGGTTCTTTATGGGGTGATGAAGACATTCTGGGATTTGACAGTGGCGATGGCCACATGACCTTGTGAATGGCAAAACTACCCCTGTGCTTTACTATGCCGGGCTTTACAGCATGTAAATTGTATCAGAATAAAAACAGAGGAAGCAGGCCGAGCTCAGGCTCCTTTCTCTGGGTGCCCACGAGCCTCACCCACTCTTGCTTCTGAGGACAGAGGCTCCGGCTCACGGAGAGCGACAAGCTGCGGGTGCAGATCCAGGCCTACCTGGACAATATCTTCGATGTGAGCGCGCTGCTGGAGGACACGGAGACCAAGAACGCCGTGCTGGAGCACATGGAGGAGCTGCAGGAGCAGACGGCGCTGGTGAGGCGCGGCGCGTGAGAGCCCGGGTCTGCCCTGAACTCAAATGCGGAGTCCCTGGGTCTCCCCCAGGGGTCAGCGTTCCCCCGCACGCGGGGCCTTCGCGGCCCCAGCCCTTACTGGGGAAACGGGACGGATGTGCCAGCTCCCCATCTCCCGCCCACCTTACCACCCGCGGTGCCGTGGCGTCCCCCTCCCCGCGGGCTCGGCTCGGCCTGCCTTGGCACCGGCGAGCGCTCCGGAGGCCCGCGCTCTCGGCCGCCTGGCGCCACCCCCGCTCACCCGGTGCCGGTGTCGCAGCTGACGGAGCGGCTGCGGGACGCAGAGAACGAGTCCATGGCCAAGATTGCGGAGCTGGAGAAGCAGCTAAGCCAGGCGCGCAAGGAGCTGGAGACACTGCGGGTGCGCGGCAGGCGGCGGGCGCAGCGGGGAGGGGAAGGGGAAGAGGAGGGGGGAGGGAGGGGCTGGTCTTAGCGGTGCTGACCCATCCCCGCCGCAGGAGCGTGTGGGCGAGGCGACCCCCGCGGACGCGTCCCAGGACGAGTCCCAGGCCCCGGCCCCGGCGCGGCCCTCGGCGCTGGAGCTGAAGCTGGGCGAGCTGGAGGCGCAGGGGCTGCTGCGCGTGCTGCGCGGGCCCGGAGACGCCGTCGCCATCGAGATCCTGCCGGTCGCCTCGGCGGCTCCGGGCGGGGACGCAGCGACTCCGGGGGCGCCGGCTGGGTCCCCCCGCCGAGGTGCGCAGGCGCGGCCAGGGGTGGGGGGGCACAAAGGGGAAACCTGGGGATGGGGGTCGGGATTCCGGAGGAGATTGGGGGCGTCGGGGGACCCGGGACGGTGTTGGGTGGGACCTGGGAGATTCGGGACTGAGAGACCTGGAGAGTGAGGGCTCCGGACCCCGGAGACCTGGGGGCTTCGGAACCGGGGGAGGAGACCTGGGGGCATCTTTTGGGGGTCTGTACCTAGGAAGGGGGCTAGAGGAGTCTGCGGAGGTCGCACTTAGGAGGGGTCTAGGGGCATCTCCGGCGGGGCGGGGTCTGGCGGGCGCAGGGGGTGGATCTGGGCGCGCACGTGCTGGGCGGGAGCGGAGCCAAGGCCCGCGGGGAGATGACGCCCCGCACCCCGCAGAGTCGTCGCCGGGAGCAGTGTCGACCCCGCAGCCGCCACCGGCCCCCCGCTCCCCGCCGGAAGCCGCGCCTCCCCCGGGCGGCCCGGAGCCCCCGCCTGCGCCCCCGCCGCCTCCCGGCACCGAGGGGCAGGTGCCGCCCCCGCCTGCGCCCCCGCCGCCTCCCGGCACCGAGGGGCAGGTGCCGCCCCCGCCGCCGCCGCCTCCCGGAGGACCCCCGGACGCCCCTGGCGGGCCGGGCGCAGAGACCGGCCTGGGTGAGTCGCCCAGCCCCAGGGGTCCCCACCCTGTCCACTCGCCCGGGTTCCCGCCCCCAGGTCCCCGCCCTCAGGGTCCCCGCCCCGCCTGCCGCCGCTCACCCGCCCCTTCCCAGGCTTGAAGGCTAAGAAGCCGATCCATACTAAGTTCCGGATGCCGCTGCTGAACTGGGTGGCCCTGAAGCCCAGCCAGATCACGGGCACCGTCTTCATCGAGCTTAACGACGAGAAGGTGTTGCAGGTGAGTGGCCGCGACGGGGCCTGCGGTGAATCCTCTCTTGGGGTGTTGCGTCTGGGCGCCGGAGCTCGGGCCTGAGCTCTTGTGTCCTCTCTGCTGGGCCGACTCAGCTCTCCGAAGGTTTTGGGGTGGCAACTGGGTGGATCCCCCTCCTGCTCTTTTTTGTGCGGCTTTTCCGTACTCTCAGGAGTGGCCTACAGTCCTGGTCACGCAGGGGTTGCTGGTTTGACTTTGCTAGTGGCTGTGAGGGACGGGTTGGTGGCTTTGAGTACAGTGCTCCGCCAAAACGCTTAGCCCCAGCCCCGCCCACTTTCTCGGCCTGCAGGAGCTGGACATGAGTGACTTCGAGGAGCAGTTCAAGACGAAATCACAGGCCCCCAGCCTGGATCTCAGCGCCCTCAAGGGCAGGGCCACACAGAAGGGCCCTAGCCAGGCCACGCTCATCGAGGCCAACCGGGCCAAGAATCTGGCTATCACCCTGCGCAAAGGCAACCTGGGCGCCGACCGCATCTGCCAGGCCATTGAGACGTGAGTGTGGCAGCCAGCTCTCCTCGTTTCCAGATTGGGATGTCCTCTTCTCCCTGCCTTCTTGCCCAGAGTTCAGCACTGTGCAGAAGGTTTCACGGGGGTGCATCTGGTGCTGCCTTAGCTGGAACTGCTCCTGCCTTTGTTGTCTGAACGTTGGTGATCATTCAATCAGTAGAAGAGCTGGGTTGTGAGATCTCTCCGCCCACAGGTACGACTTGCAGGCTCTGGGCCTGGACTTCCTGGAGCTGCTGACCCGCTTCCTGCCCACGGAGTATGAACGCAGCCTTATTGCCCGCTTCGAGCGGGAGCAGCGGCCGCTGGAGGAGCTGTCAGAGGAAGACCGCTTCATGCTGAGCTTCAGCCGCATCCCGCGCCTGCCTGAACGCATGGCCACGCTCACCTTCCTGGGCAGCTTCCCGGATACAGCCCAGCTGCTTATGCCGGTGCCGTGCAGGCAGCAGTGGGGCCTGGTGGCTGGGTGGCCAGGGGGAGAGGGCTCTCACTTATTTCCTCTCCCTTCCCCAGCAACTGAATGCCATCATCGCAGCCTCCATGTCCATCAAGTCCTCGGACAAACTCCGCCAGATTCTAGAGGTGAGCACCCTGCAAGGGGTCAGACAGTGGCCACTGTGCCTGTCCTGGGGAGTGGCAGGGACCAGATCCTGCATGCCCAGGGTGCAGCAGATAGAAGGCTCCCACTTCTGACAGGAGCACCTGATGCCCGGCCTGGGGGTGCTGCGTCAGTGGAGGTTGGGGGACAGTAGAGATGCTTATTTTTGTTTATTGGAGATCGAATTTGGGGTCTTTGAGCATGAGCTATGTTCTCAGCCCTTTAAATATTTTTTAGCTTGAGACAGAGTGTTGGTAAATCCCTAAGCTGCTCAGGTGCGGCTCTCTCAACTTTCCTGCTTCAGTCTCCCAGAGTGCTGGGGTGACAGGTGTGCACTACTACGCCTGGCTAGAGATGGCTGTTGGAAGGGCAGTGATCTCACAGCTTGGGAAGGGATGTTAATTCTAGTTTGGACTAGCACGGGACAAAACTGGGTGTGTCACGATGCTAACCCCACACATCCGTAGGACACAGTGCATGTGTCAGGGAAGAGGGGTCTGCTCTGTATGGTGGGGTTGTGTGTGCAGAACTTGCTGCTCCTGTGCACTGTGTACTTTCGTGGGTTTCTCCAGTCCTGGTGTCCCACTGAGTCTCACCCTGGCCCTCGCAGATTGTTCTGGCCTTTGGTAACTACATGAACAGCAGCAAGCGAGGGGTGGCCTATGGCTTCCGGCTGCAGAGCCTGGACGCGGTGAGGAGGGGTCTGGTCTGGGGAGGGGAGTGGCCGTGGCCAGTGGCTGATGCAGGCTCTCGCACAGCTGCTGGAGATGAAGTCCACGGACCGAAAGCAGACACTGCTGCACTACCTGGTGAAGGTCATTGCTGAGAAGTACCCGCAGCTGTCCGGCTTCCACAGCGACCTGCACTTCCTGGACAAGGCGGGTGCAGGTAGTGGATTTGGGTCTTCGGTGGGCAGGGGCTCGGTCCTGGGGCCCTGGGGTGTCGTGGATTGGGAAAAACAGGGAAGCCTAGGGTGTCATTGCAAGGAGCTGCTTCCGACTCCATGCTGTTCCCCCAGTGTCTCTGGACAGCGTCCTAGCTGACGTGCGCAGCCTGCAGCGGGGCCTGGAGCTGGCGCAGCGAGAGTTTGTGCGGCAAGACGACTGCACAGTGCTCAAGGAGTTCCTGAGGGCCAACTCGCCCACCATGGACAAGCTGCTGGCTGACAGCAAGACAGCCCAGGTGGGAGCCTGGGCACAGGGAACAGGAGGCAGGGGTGCAGCAGGAGTTCGGAGCCACCCTGCTGTGGGGGTAGTGGTGGTGGCCAGCATCCAGCAAGCATGGGCAGCCAGGCCCCAGCAGGCCCTTGCTGATGGCTGATGGCTGATGGCTGGACTTGCAGGAAGCCTATGACTCCGTGGTGGAGTACTTCGGAGAGAACCCCAAGACCACATCTCCTTCCACGTTCTTCTCCCTCTTCAGCCGCTTCACCAAAGCCTACAAGGTGTGCATGGGTCTGAGGGTGGGTGGGGTACTGCAGCCAGTCCTGGGGGATGGGGTGTGGGCCAGGGAGCTGGGGGAGGAGGGAGCAGGGTGCTGCCCTCACCCAGTGGCCCCGCCCCTAGGGAGCAGAGCAGGAGGTGGAGCAGTGGAAGAAAGCAGCAGCTGCCCAGGAAGCGGGCATGGACACGTTGGGCCGGGGAGAGCCCCCCACACCCAAGGTAGGCAGCTGTCCTGGGCGTGGGGCGGGGGCCATGCGGCACCCTCACTGCCCTCACTGTTGGGGAGGATCTGGGACGGGAGCCCTGAGTGAGGGATGGAGATGTGGGGTGCTGATCTTGGAGCCCGCCCCAAGTCTCCACCCAGGGCACGGCGCCAGCAGATGGATCTCATCTCAGAGCTGAAGCGGAAGCAGCAGAAGGAGCCGCTCATCTATGAGAGTGACCGTGACGGCGCCATTGAGGATATCATCACAGGTGGGGCCGTGGAACTGTGGAGCCGTCCCAGCCTCCGCTGCTGTGCTGTGCTCCCTTCCCCAGGGCTCTGCCTGTCTCACTGCTTCCTGCTTCTGCCTGTTTTTCTGTCCTTTTTCCTGTCTGTGCGTCACCTCTCAGTGCTCAAGACGGTGCCCTTCATGGCCCGCACGGGCAAGCGGACGTCCCGGCTCCTCTGTGAGGCCAGCCTGGGGGAGGAGCTGCCCTTGTAGCCCAGGTACCGGGTGGCCTGGGAGCAGAGTGTGCGCCTGTCCTGGCCAGCAGGTGTGGGACACACAGGGTCGGCCAGTGTCGCGGCGGCCTCCCGCATGCATGCAGCCTGGTCCTTGCGGGTGGCCCTGGCCTGGCACCTCCTCCTAAGCCCGTTTTCCCTGCTCTAGATCTGCGGAACCAGCCCTACATCCGTGCAGACACGGGTCGCCGCAGCGCCCGCCGGCGCCCCCTGGCACCCCCCCTGCAAGTCACCACCGACCTGGCCTTGTAGCCGCCTGGTGGCAGGAGGATGCTGGGGGCCGGGGGCTCAAGGACGGCTGTGACCCTGAACATTGCTCCAAGTACCTGGGCCCTGAGACAGCCATACTCGGTGGGAGCCTGGCTTGTGACCTGTGAGGCCACCTTGGCCCCAGGACTCTCCCTAAGCCTTAATTTTATATGAGAGTAATAAAGATGTTTGCGGAAGACCCACGTTGGCCCTTGCCCGCCCCTCCTTGGTCCTTGTGTACCTGTGTGGGGGTCCCCTAGGCCCCCTGCTGCTGCCCAGCTCCCTGGCTGCCTCCCTCCATGTGGCTCTGTCCCATTTCCTCGGTTTTGCTCCCACTCTGCCTGCCCACTGGTGCCACCCCATCTGTGGTGCCACCTCTGCACCATCTGCCTGGCCTTCATCCCAGTCTCTGTCCGACCCCGCCCCTCCGCCATCCGTGGCCAGCTCCAGAGCGGCAGCTTGGAGGAGGAAGGGAGCCCTGGCCCCAGATGGGGTGGCCTCTCCTCCCCCTCACAGACCCACACAGGACGGTGGCCCTGGTGTTTGGCCTGGGGCTCAGGATAGTGACCCAGAACGCAGGGCTCCGGTCTGCAGGGTGTCAGGGTCCTGGTGCGGAATGGGTTGTGCCCCAACCCTTCTGGGGAGCTGGGGACAGCTCCCCCTCCCCCATGATGAGGACACAAACCCTGGCCATGCAGCAGCTTGGACGGCATCTCAAAGAACAGGGTCTGCAGGCCACAGGGACTGTGTCACAGACATGCTGGGGACACTCCTCCTGTAGCAGCCCTGCCCGTCACACACAGTGGGGACACTCCAGAAGCATCTTAACGTGGAGGGTTCCCTCGCCTGGGAGGAGTGGGAAGAGGGAGCTTTGGGTGCCTGCCCCCGAAGGAAGGCTGCCCCGCACACATCTTGGGGCCACATAGCATTGTAGAACCTTGGGCTGCTGGGGTGATGGGTGGGGCCTGCTCTGGGGGAGCCTCACTCAGGGAAGGTTCACTCCGTGGCAGTGTTTAGTAACCGTGAGATAAGGGTGTTGATCAGGGTGGGGTTCCTGAGAAAGGAAGCTTTGAGAAAACATAGGGTACCTGTCATCCGAGCTACGGGAGGGTTGCGAGTTCCAGGCCAGCCTGGACAGCTTAGACCCTCTCAAAAAATAGAGGGCTGGGGTGTGTTGCAGCAATGAGCCCTCTCCTCTTGTGAGGCCCTGGGTTCCATCGAGTATGGCAGGCAAAAACCAAAAAGCACCATGGCTCTCGTGGGCATTGGGACAGTGCATGGAGGTGGGGGAGGACGAATGGGGAGGGGTGGGAACCTGGCACCCAGTCTGCCATCGAAGAGCCTCACCACCTCTGGTGGGCCGGCTGGAAGCCTGTGTCGCGCAGAGCATGTCCTGCTGCATGTGTCCACAGTTTGCGGACCTGGAGGCTGAGGGTAGAAGGGCCGCAGCAAGGTGAGCCACATGTGGGACCTGCGGACCTGCCTGCTGCAACCCTAACCTGGGCACTGGGATCCAGTCCTAAGGGCAACAGTGGCTGCTCGCGAGTCACAGCTGGCAGCGTGCTGTGGGCCCCTGGCCCGGAGGTAGCGGGTCCTGAGAGCTGCCGGTCATGTAGAAAGTGACCACTTGGCAGGCTCTAACAACATCAGGACGTGCTCTTTGGGGAACAGTGATCCCTTCTGCCCGCATGCAGTGAGGCTGGGAATTCATTCTTTCCCTCTTCCTTTCCTCTTTTCCATCCTGTACATTTACCCACTCTCCACACACCTCCACTCATCATTCGCTCTGGTACCGTAGCTGCACTTCTTGGTATTTACCCTAATGATGGAAGATGTGAATCCACACAAAAACCTGCACCCAGGTGCTTATAGCACCTTTATTCTCAGTCGCCTGAACTTGGAGCATCCAAGGTAGCGTCAGTGGGTGAATGGATAAATGAACCACGGTACATCCGGGCAGTGGCTGAGAAGCAATGAGCCATCCCACCATGAAACGGCCTGGAGGAAACCGAACCAAACGCTCCTAAGTGAAAGAAGCCAACCTGAAAAGCTTACTCTGGAAAAAGCAAAACCAGAGCAGAGGGGTTGGGGGAAGCAGGCTCACCAGGACGGCAGAGCTATTCTGTGTGACGCTGCAGTGGCAGAAGCCTGTCACTGGACCATTTGTCAGAACCCACAGGAAGCTGGACCTGGGGCCGGGGACGTCAGTGCCAGTCACTGTACCTCTGGGGCAGGAGGCTGGCGGGGCGGCTGTGTGGGCAGGACTGGGAGTTTTGGGGAACTGCGCACTTTCAGCTCAGTTTTGCTGTGCACCTAACACTGCCCTAAAAAATAAAATTTATTAACAACATAAAATCCAGACAGTCCAGAGAGCCCAGCATCTCTTGGGCCAGCCCTCCCAGGACACCATGCCTCTTCTGCTAGTACCTCTCCAACCTCCTGCCCTCTGCCCTCCACCCCGAGCCCCTTCTGAGCCCCACTTCCTGACCCTGGCACCTCCTGTGCCCCTCCCAGTCTCCTGAGATGCATGTAGCTGGATGCCTGAGACCCACAGTCAGTCAAAAGCCCACCAGGGCCCTGTGGCCCATCCTTTTCCCCTGCACCTCTGCACCCTCTGCACGCCGTGCTCACCAGGGCTGATGCTGCCTTTCCTCTGGGCACCACAGGAGGCCTGTGCATTTACATGTCTTGTGCACATGACTCTGGTGGGCATTAGAATGCCCTGGCGTGGGCCGGTGAGATGGCTCAGCGGTGTAAGCGCCTGCCTGGCAAGCGTGAGGGCCCAAGTTCGACTCCCAGAACCCACATACGAAAAACGGGCCGGTGATATCGCTCAGCGGCATGGGAGCCTGCTGGTGCGCGAAGTCCTGAGGTTGGCCCCCGGTACCCACAAAAAAAAAAAAAAAAAAAAAGAGAATGCCCTGGAGTGTGTGCAGTGTGCTTCCTGTGTGAGTGTGTGGACTGTCTGTGCAAAGGTTGATAGTGTGCATGCGTGTGGGTTCCAGGAAGGCATGCACCGATACACATGGGCTCTTCCTGTTTGTAGAGACTGAACCCAGGACCTTGCACTGAGCAACATCCCCAGCCCTTTTTATTTATTTTGAGACAGGGTCTCAGTTGCCTAGGCTGGCTTTGAACTTGCAACTTCCTGCCTCAGCCTCCCAGATAGCTGGGATGACAGGTGTGTGCCCCCGCACCTGGGCTTCTTCCCTGCATTTTGGGTACTTCTGGCTCAAGGCTGTCCCCCCTTGGAGGACCGGTTGCTAGACCTCAGTTTTCCCTCCTTCAAGCCCTCCCATCAGGCCTTTCCCACAGAGGGACAGGAAGGACTCCCTTCAGACTCATGTGATCCTAGGCTTCGGGCCTAAGAAAACGAAAGCCCAGAGAGGCTCTGCAGCCTCCCCACGCATGTCCTGCGTCTCTCCAGGTGTCCAAGATCTGGCTAGGTGGCAGTGAAGTGACTGGCCAGGGCGAAACACATGGCAGGGACAGGGTGGGCTGGGCAGCTGAGAATGGGGTGTCAAATCTAGGAACCGGCCGGCACGGCAGCCAGCTGAGCTCACTGCTCAGGAGCGTCCGCACAGAGGGCTGGAGCCCGGCCAGCACTGGAGGCTTTACTGTTTTCTGTAGTCATTTCTCTAGGGTGGGGGAGGATGACATCTTAAAATGGATTTTCAGCAATAATGGATTCCCTTTCTTGGTTCCCGGTACCGAGCTGCAACACAAGGAGACAGTGTTGCTAGGGTGCCTTGAGGATTTGGGTGGAGCCCTGGGAAAGGGGGGCTCCTGCACCCCACACCTCCTGCCCTGTGTCTTTGTCACAGGGCACTGAGACACCCGTTCCCTCCACTCCCAGAGGTGTCCTGGCCCAGCAGGGAAGACACTGGCAGAGGAGAGCGTGGCTGCCTGCGCCTTGGTCCTGCACCTCTGTTCCCTGGAATCTTGTTTCTGTGAGCTCTGTGAGGTCACTGAGGCTGGGGCGTCACCGTGCATCCCGTACCCCACCAGGACCCTCCCATCACCCCCACCCACAGCAGCCTGGCCTGAGGCTGCTGCACTCACTCCTCTTTGGCTCCCTGCAGCTGGGGGGACATGGCCCCTGTCTGGACAAACTTACTTCTCCTTCAATGGTGGCACTCCTGAGCCCTTGGTTGCTGAAGTCCAGGTAAGAGTAAGGCTGACTCTTGTCTTCCTGACCCCTAGCTTCTGGTGGCTTCTCTAGCAGCTCTTCCTTGTCTGAGGTGGGCTGGATGGGCTTGGGCGAAGGCTCCACAGCCTTCTGGGATGGAGCTTTGATCTTGTGTCCCAAGCTGGGCAGGTCCATGCAGCTGGAGGAGGCCATGGCCAGGGCTGTTGCAAAGTGGACCACCTCTACCAGCCCAATGGCTTCTGGCTGGGGGCCTGGTGGCGGCTGTGGGGGCCTGGTGGCAGCTGGGGGCTTGTGGCTGTGAAAGCGGGGCAGGCACTGGGGCCTTTGGGCTGCTTCTCTGACACCGGCCCCGGGTGGCTGGTGCTCTTGGTGCTGCCTTGGTTGCCCTGCCTGCCTGTCACCCTCAGTGAAATGTGCTCTGACACTTGGACAAACTTGTCGGCCCAGAACAGGTGCTTGGAGGTCTGGGTGTAGCAGCTCCTGGGAGACACTGGGGCCTCCTCCTTGACATGCTGGTGCCTGGGGGCCACCGGCTGCCTGGAGCTTTCATGGCACAGCACCAGGGTGGTCACCTTCCAGCCTCCATCCTCGACGGGCTCGGGCTCGAGCTCAGAACGGGGGGCCGGGTGCGGTGATGGCTCCCTCTCCAGGCTTTCCAGCTCGGGGACTGAGTCTGGATCTGGCTCCTGAGCTAGCAATTCCGTCTCCAGCTGAAAGGTTTCAGCTAAACGCTGTGGGGGCCAAGCTGGGCACCCCCGCCCAGGCCCTGTGGTGTCCATGCCCCTCCCACACCTACTGCCCCTTCAGGAGCCCTCTCCCAGAGGTGGCATAGGCAGGGGTCCCCACTGGCCTGGTCCTAGGATTCCTGGATGGTCAGGAATGGGAATCATGGGCTCCAAGGGGCCCCCTGCCTGCCACTGCCCCAGGGGAGGTAACCCCAAAACTCACATCAGTCTTGTCTTCCTCTTGTGCCACCTGGGGGTGGAAGTCACAGTGGGCCAAGTCGATCCTGAGGCAGAGAAGTCAGGGTGGGTGTGGGGCTCCATGGGGCAGTGGCTTCAGGGCAGGGGGTCCCCTGCCTCACACAGGGCTGGCAAGATGGTCTGGCACCCCACTCCCCCAGGAGCTCTGGGGGTTCCTTTTTTGTTCTCTTTGTGGAACCCGGGGCCTCCAATGTTGGGCCAGCGCTGACCACTGCGCCGCATCCCAGCCTGTCCTTGAGCTTCACAGAGCTCAGGACCTGCTGTGGAGCTAGGCAGCTCTTTCCCACCTGCTGAGCTGGGTTCAGGGACAAAGGTGAGGCCCGGGGCCTCCATTCCTGTCCAGCCCTGGAGGAGCCGATGCAGCTGGCGTTGGGAGCTGGTGCCTGGGAAGTGGCAATGCCAGGTGCCACTCCTGGCTGGAGGGATGGGAGAGCTGGTGGGGACGCAGGTGGAGGGGCCTCAGTGCTTGGGTGTGGTGACCCCACTCCTGCCCAGGTGCACACCACCCTGCCTCAGGCAGTGGCTCCAGCCCAGGCTTCTGCTGTCCCTGCCCCCTGCCCCCTCTCCTGTCAGGGGCAGAGGCAGAGACAGAGGGGTGACATGCAGCACCCAGGCCGGCGGAGATTTGGAAATGGGCAAAATGGAGGAGGCCTTAGGTGTGGGGTGCAGGGTGCTGGGGCCCTATGGAGAGGGGTTTGTTCTCACTGGGGCTCCAGGATTTCCACCGCCTCCTTGCCACAGCAGGGGAACACGCCGCCACCTGGTGGGAGAAGGAGGTGAGGGCCGAGGGCTTCTGTAGGGCCCAGCTGCCTCTGCCCCTTCCCCTCCCTATGCCTTCCTCAGCTTGCCCTTGGCTGGCACTCTGCCCACGTGCCATCTTGTTTGCCTCTAACTCTGCGATCTGCCATCGCCATGCTTAGGTTGACTCGACAGTCCTCCCTCCCATTGATGGAGGCCACAGAGCCCAGCCCAGAACCCCCACATCCCTTTGACAGAACATCAGCAGGGCTCGATGGCTGCCGCCATGACAGGAACACAGGTTGAAGCCCCCGGCCCCAGCTGCCATGCTGAGTACAGTGAGAGACTTGTTGCAGCTCTCGGGGCTGGAAGAATAATCTGAGGTTGACTTGGCTTGGGACCTGACTACACCTGACTTAGGAGTGGTCTAATGTGGATTCCAGTGACACTGTGATATATGAAATAATTCCAATTTCCAGTTGTGCATATGCAGAAATATATTAATCTTGTATCCCACAACCATGCTAAAATATTATTAGTTCTAGTAGCCTTTTATGTGGGGGGGATCAAAATTAGGGCGTATGGAGATATATACCTAGTCCTCTTTAGTTTTTTTGAGAGCATCTTGTTCAGTTGCTTAGGCTAGCCTCAAACTTGTGATCCTCCTGCCTCAACCTCCTAAGTAGCTGGGTTACAGGTGTGCACCACTGTGCCTGGTTCTGGTAACTTTTACAAGAATATACACTGCATAGCATCTTCTACACAGACTTCCCAGTCTCGACTCCTCTCTTGTCTCTCCTCTCTTTCTCTTGCTTTGCTGCACTGGGAACCTCCTCCGTACAATGGTGACTAGAAGGGAGTGCACATCCTTGCATTTGGGCAAGTATTTCACCATTAAGCATGATGTTAGCTGTTTTTTTTTTTCCTTCATAGATGCCTTTCATCAGGCTGAGGAAATTCTTCTCTGGTTTGCTTGGGTTGTATTGAGGGATGTTGGATTTTGTCCAGTACCGTCCCCCTTTTTTTGCATTTATTGAGATAATCATGTTTTTAACCATTCTGTTAACATACTGTATTTGTCATATATCTCATACTACATTAATGTATGGGCTAAATGATTTTTCTTAATGTTAAATCAGTCTTGCATTACTGGGGATAAACCAGATATCCTTTCTTATACGGTGGAATCTGACTGGTCAACTTTTTTTTTGGTTGTGGAGACCACACCCAGGGCCTTCACACTGAGCTACATATGTTCCCAGCCCCTTTAAAAAATTATTTTGAGACAGGGTCTTGCTAAGTTGCTAAATTACCCAGTCTGAGCTCAAACTTGTGATCCTCTTATCCCAGGCTCCCAGAGTCCTGGGATGACAGGCTGTACTTCCATGCCAGGCTTGGTTAACATTTTTGGAATTTTTGCATATATATTTATGAGGTCTATTGGTGTCTGATTTTCTTTTCTTGTGATGAGCTTTTGAGATATTGATATGAGTAATGCTGGTTTCATAGAATGACTTGAAAGTATTCTCTCTTCAATTATGTAATTTTTCTAATGTTAGTAGAGTTCATAAGTGAAGGTTTTGAACTGGAGCCTGGAGTTTTGGGAAGATTGTCAATTACATATTTAAATTTAAGCGCTAGATACAGCCAGGCATAGGTAACACATTCTTATAACCTGGCTGGCAAGTTTGAACTCAGCCTGGGCAATTTAATAAGACTCTTGTCTCAAAAAAAAAAAAAAAAAAAAAAAAAAAAAAAAAGAAAAGTATATAAAGAGCTTGGAATCTAGCTTAGGGTGAAGGCCCTGGGTTCAATACCTAGCACCAATCAAAACCTGCACCAAAAGTCTAGATACAGGGCTGTTTTGGCTATTTCTTCTTTTTTAGTGTGGTAAAATATATTTAACACAAAGTTAACAATTTTTAACGTTTTTTCTTTTATTTATTTACGTGTGGGGGTTGAGCCCAGGGCCTTGTGTGTGCTCGGCCATGTGCTACACTGAGCTGTACTGCAGCCCCATTTTAACCATTTGTAAGTGTACGGTTTGGGGCTGTGAGTCCATTCACACTGCTGCACAACTGTCACCACCATCCATCTCCAGAATTGCTCTTTTTTTTTTTTTTTTTTTGTGGGTACCGGGGGTTGACCTCAGGACCTCGCGCGCCAGCAGGCGCCCGTGCCGTTGAGCGATATCACCAGCCCTTTTTTCGTATGTGGGTACCGGGAGTCGAACTCAGGACCTTGCGCTTGCCAGG
Source organism: Erethizon dorsatum (assembly GCA_028451465.1). NCBI lineage: Eukaryota > Metazoa > Chordata > Mammalia > Rodentia > Erethizontidae > Erethizon > Erethizon dorsatum. Next base: position 63,753,104 of record CM051826.1, read on the forward strand.
CAGGCACTTATGCCGCTGAGCTATCTCACCGGCCGTTTGTTTTTTGAGATGGTCTCGCTATGCAGTTCAGGCTGGCCTTGAACTCATTATATAGCACAGGCTGGCCTCAAACCCAGTGATCCTCCTGCCTCAGCCTCCCAAGTGCTGGGATTACTGGTGTGTGCCACCATGCCCAGCAAGAATTGCTCTATTCTTGAGTGAGGTTTTGGAATTTGTATCTTTTAAGGAATTGGCCCATTTTATATAAACTGTCAAATTTATTGACATAAGTTGTTCACAGTGTTCCCTTATTATCCATTTCATATTTGTAAAATCTATAGTGATATTATTCCTTTTGTTCCTGATGACTTTTGTCTTCTTTAGTTTTGGTTAGGGATTTTCCAGCTTTACTGATCATAAAGAACCAGCCTTGTTGTTATGGTTTAGATACAATGTCCCCCAAAAGTCTCACATCCAGAGGTGGGGCCTGGCCAGAAGGGGTGGGTCACTGAGGACATCACTTTTTGTTGTTGTTGTTGTTGTTTGTTTTTGAGACAGGGTCTCGCTATGCAGTCAGGCTGGCCTTGAACTCACTATGTAGCTGAGGCTGGTCTCAAACTCACAGTGATCCTCCTGCCTCAGCCTCCCGAGTGCTGTGCACCACCATACCCAGCACTGAGGATGTGACTTGGAGGGGTGTATTCTGATCCTGGTTCCTCCCTTCTCTCTCTGCTTCTGGGCCACCATGCAGTGAGAAGCTCTCCTCTGCCATGCTGTTCTGCCTTGGAGTCAGCTGACCATGGACCAAATCCACTGCAACTGTGAGCCAAAATCTCTCCTCCTTTAAGTTGTGGTTGTTAGGCATTTTATACCAGGGAAGAGAAAGTGACAAAATAGAAAATGCTACCATGAAAGGGGTCACTGATGTGACTTGTACCTGACTTTGTAGTTCAGAAGCCTCTGGAACTGGTGTGCAGAAAGAGTTTGGAAAGGTTTGAAGATTCAGGTTAGGGCAGCCCTAGAATGTTGTAAGCAGAGCCTGATAGGAGATTCTGGTCAGAGCTCAGAAGAGCAGAATGCTGATATGAATGCAGACAGTAAAGGCCGGGCTCAGGCTCATGAGATTTCAGTTGGGAAAAAGGACGCCATTGGCAGTTGGATTAGAGGCCATGTGCATTATGCTTTGGGAGAAAATTTGTCTACATTTTGCCCATATCCTGAGACTGTGAGAGAGATTAAGGGCAGCAGACTAATTAATCTGGTGGAAGAAATTTCAAGGCAGCCTAACTTCCATACTGTGTCATGGATACTGCTGGGTGCTTCTAGTCAGATTTATAGTGAGAATCAGTAGCAAACAGCAGAACCGAATGATTTGAAAAGTTTGCAGTTTTGGGCTGGGGATATAGCTCAGCGGCACAGAACCTGCCTGGCAAGCACAAGGTCCTGAGTTCAATTCCCTATACATTAAAAAAAAAAAAGTTCACAGTTTTACCAGAAAGGAAGCCTCTGCCAAGTTGAGGCAAAGGAGAGCTTGGTTGATGAAAAGATTAGCATTAAAAATAAACCAGGTACTTTGTACAGGGGCAAGAAAGAAGATGCCTTGAGGGCATCTAGAAATCAGCAAGACCCCATACACTGCAGGTTCAAGGGAGCAAAACTATAAATCTTTCACTTGCGAAGAGAGTCCCTAGCTTGCCTGTTCATTCAGGGCCACCTAGGGAAGTGCATCCCCAAGTTCAGCCATCCAAGTAGTCATGGTCCAGGGGGGCCCAGCCTCTATGAAAAGAGAAGTACAGAAGAAAAGAGCTTTTGGCAAATAGAATTGAAAAATAAAGCACAGAGAATACTCACAGAAGTGGAATCAAAATATCAAGATAATGTGAAAGAAAAGAACCAATAGGAGATCCAATTCTGAATTCTAAAATGATATCCAGAGAGAATAGAAAACAAGAAAAAAAAATCAAAATTTTCCTGAGCTGAAGGATGTCATTGTCTTAAAAGAGCTCATTGAGTGCTGAACACCACTTGCTTGAAGACCCTTGCTTAAAAGTCCATTATACTGGGCCGGTGAGATGGCTCAGCGGCATAAGCGCCTGCCTGGCAAGCGCGAGGGCCCGAGTTCGACTCCCGGAACCCACATATGACAAAAGGGCCGGCGATATCGCTCAGCGGCACAGGAGCCTGCTGACGCATGAGGTCCTGAGGTCGACCCCTGGTACCCACAAAAAAAAAAAAAAAAAAAAAAAAAAAGTCCATTATACGGTACCCGCATTAAAAAAAAAAAAAAAAGGTCTATTATAGGCTGGGTGTGGTGGCACACACCTGTAATCCCAGCACTCAGGAAGGTGAGTCAGGAGGATCACCATGAGTTTGATGCTGGTCTGGTGTACATGATCAGTTCAAGGCCAGCCTGAACTACATAGGGAGACCCTGTCTCAAAAAAAAAAAAAGCCCATTACATCAGGAACAAAGAAATCCTGAATGTTTCAAAAGGGGAAAACTCAGTGACCTACAAGGGGAGGAAAATCATACTGGCAGAAGAATTAGCAACAACAAGTGCCTGTAAAATTCTGAGGAAAATAATTTTTACCTCAGATTTTTATATCTAGCCAAACTGTCATTTCAGACATGGAAAGACAGAGAAATTTTACTGCTCTTTCTTTAAGAAATTGAGGATGTGTTGAAGCAAAATGATTGTGTAACCAAGGGAACCAGGAAGGGAATGGCTCACCCACCCCAGCAAGGGGTCAGCCCTACATGGGAACTGTGCAGAGGCTGACAGCCAGTTCAGACTGGGGCAGGAAGGTGGAGGGTTCAGGCAGTAGGTCTGAAAGAAGAGAACGTGGTAAAATACTTGACAAGAAGAAACACCTGAAGAAGCACTACAACAAGAGCAAAGGGTGTAAAAAAAAGGCAATTAGAAGCTCTGGGAAAAACAAAAGGCTGTATAGGGAAAAAAAAGTAATTGCAGTAACTCTCCTGAACAACAGTCACGATAAATTAAAACTTGTACATGAACTTTCAACTTTTAGAGTTAATATATAAACAGAATTTGGGAAACATGATTGTGATTACATGACAATGTAAATGTTACCAGTCTTGATATTTAAAAAAAATAAGAATATGGGTTAGAATTTTGGGGAGGAAGAAAGCAAGCAGGAAAGCTGAAAAGAAGGGTAGAAAGGTAGGGACACTAAAATCATTACTGTTAAAAGTAGATGAAAAATAAAAATCTAAGCATATTCAACTTATAAAGGACCAGCAGGCCTGAAACTGATGATGGTGGTGTGGGGACAGTGGTGACATTCAGATCAACCGGAGCGAGCCTGTGAGCTTGGAGAGGAGGGGTACTGAGGCAGAGTGCCTGTTCCAGGGGAGCAGCGTGGTGCTGAGGAGCAGCTGGGTTGTCTGTGGGGATCCTTGGTTTGTCACCAAACGCCCCGGTCAAGCCTCTCAAGCCACCTGTGTGTGTTCCTTGACAAAGCTGGAAGAAGTGCTGAGCCTCAGCTCTAGGCAAGGCATGGCAGTGGGGCTGACAGCGTGGTGATGAACAAACCCAGTCCCCCCCATGTTGCTTTCCAGCCTCTGTTTCCTATTCTCATTCCTGCTTAGCTCCAGATCCAAACTCCAGCTGCTGCCTGCACATTCTTCCTTGAGGTGACTGGAATTGGCCATGCTCCAAACACGAAGCATCGTGGGCCACGTGCTGCCCCTCACTAGGCCATGCTCCCATGCCCTGCTGTGACCATGTGGGGTCACGGGTCTCCAGAGCCCTCTGGACCCACCCATCGCACTGGGTGAGGGGCTGCTCATGTGGTGGCCCTAGGGTTGGCCTCCAGACTTCCCGCAGCACCCTAACCCTAACCCTCGGGGGACATGTGAGGGGCTCACTTTACATCTCTATCTCTAACAGGGCATCTGGCCCAAGGTGGATGCTCAGCAAATGTCTTTGTGGAGAAACAAAATTCCTATCCGTATTCCACCAAACCCTGGGGTTTATCCTACATTTCATTATTTTTAAAATTTTGCGACAGAGTATCATTAAGTTGCTCAGGCTGGGCTTGAACTTGCAATCCCCCTGCTTCAGCCTCCCAGAGTGCTGGGCGTGTGCCACTATGTTGGCTTCACATTTCTCCCCTCAAGTCTGTGCATGCAGACTCCAGCAGGGCAACACAGCTCCGCAGGTTGCCAGTCGCTCATCTCTTGAGCCCCTTCTTCCAGCTCAGCCACTGTCCTCACTGAAACTAGAAACCTGAGTGTCTGTGCCTCCTCAATTTTGTGGCCTCCTGACCTTCCCAGCTCTGAAGCTGACCTTGGATGCAGCATTTTGCCACCCAACTGCTTCTCTGTCTCCCAGCACCAGAGTCCACCTGAACCTAGGCCTCCTCCTTCCGGGGCACTGTGAGGCTCCGACTCCTCTCGGAGAGGAGGCAGTGTGCTGCTACTTAGAGCAGGCCTGGCTGGCTCCAAGCCCTGAAGTGCTAATGGCTGTGCTGTCTGAAAGGCTCAGGCCTCCAGCCAGACCACAGCAACCACACCCCTCAGGGCAGAGAGCCTGCCACATCACTACTGCCTCTGGCCAAGCGGACTCCAGGTGGCCTCTGAGGTGCTGCATGGTCCTGCTTCTGCCATCTTTCTTCTCTTGGCATCCTGCTCCCTTGACCTGAGCTCACAGGCCCTTCTGTGCCTCAGTGTCTTTGTGTATTTCTTACAGTTGTAAAGCAGTATCCTAACTCACCTGAAAGCCTGACTCAAATCTCCCATGCTTCTTCTGACAAACTGAGCCGTCCAACCTGTCTGGACTTGCCTTAGCTCACCCGAGTTGGCCTGAGAGCGTGCCCTAAAGGGCGCAGAAGTGGTTTAAGACGCCTGTGAACCCTGGGCAGGGGTGGGCAGAGGCTCTCTGGTGGTTGCTGCGTGTCACATATTTAATGCTAGCTCGAGTCCTTCTGAGAGAGGGTCCCAAGAAAAACCCATTTCAGTGGTGATCTGAGGCCCGTCTAGGAAGGGAGGACCCTGGCACAGAGGCGCAAACCCACTCGCACACAAGCACGGAAAGCATGAGGCACGGAGGGGGAGATGAGTGCGCTCCTCTGCGCAAAGCTCCGAGTACCAACCAGCACAGCTGGACGCGATTTTCTAGAATTATGTGCAGTTTGGGACAACCCACGCGTTGTTTCGGGGGCACAAGACTCTGTCTTCGCACGCAGGGGACCCGAGAACGTGCTTAATTTAGCCAGGGGCGGCGCACACATCCGTGCTCCGTGCGGGCGACACTACAGGCGGTCGGTCGGGGCGGGGCGGGGCCCAGCCAGGGTCGCCCGACTGCCCTCGACCACGTATTCCGCGCAGCCCCCAACCCGCCCCACGTGCCCCCACCTGTGCGCCCCATGCGGGCCGAGGCTGTGTCGTCAGGGCACCGGTTGGTGGCTGCTGCCCCTCCGCCTCCAGTGCGCTCTTTGGCTGGGGGCTGCGGGCGCTGGCGCCTGTGAGGTTGCCGCCTCTGTGACGTCCAGCCGCGACTCCGCCACCGCCAGGGGACTGCGCGCGCTCTGGGTACAGCGCCTCTGCCCGACCCCTCTAGTAGCTGGCGGCTGGGAGTAGGTCACGCACACCTATGGAGAACAGGCGGCGCCGCGCGTGCCGGCCCCGCTCCCGGAAGGTCGACCTGACCCTGTCCAGTCACTCAGCGGGCATCTGGTCATTGCCTGCACCCCACCTTGGCCAAGCCTACGGGCCTCGGCGTCCCCCTGGCAGTGGCTGCCCCTGCCCCCACACAGGGACCTTAAGACCCGCCACAGGCTCGGGCATGCCAGAGAGGGGCCTGGGCCCAGGGACTTTTGTGAACATCATTTTATTCCTCACAGTTCTCTGCAACCCACATGCTGCACAGCCAAGGCTGCCACCCCTCTCAGCCAGGCCCAGGTCCCTCCCTGAAGTAGACTGGCTCTATGGCAACAGCTGACAGAGGCCACCTTGGCTTGGTGTGGGACAAGTGTCTCTAATTCACAGTTGATTTAATGCTACGCAAGTCCTAAGTGGCTTCCTGGAGCAGAGGGGAGGGTGCCGTCTCCAGCGTGGAGGAGCCTGGAGGTCACATGTGCGCACTGGTAATGGCTACCCTCCCCACCCTGGCCTGCTGTGCCACGCAGAGCCACCACCGTGCTGGTGGGGAGCCAGAAAAGTGCTTTGAGGTCATCAGAGTGCAAAGTGCAGCTGGCAGTGGCCCTCCATGCCAGGGGCAGGCAGGCCAGTGCGAGTGGATGCTGGTGGTGAGTGGGGCGTCTGCACCTGCCACTCTCTGTAGCATCCACTGTGCCCCATCTGTAAACCACTCATGCCACCCTGCACTTTCAGATGAGGGAACTGAGTGCAAGGAGCCAAGCACTCTGGGGAGCAGTGGCCAGTAGCAAAGGACACGTGCTGACCTTGGGGACTGAGAACTACTTCCCTTGCCACCTTCTCTGGTCCCTGGCCGAACTGCAGGTCGACTCAGGACCTGCACTGTGGCAGCTCTTGAAGGTGGCAGTTCTACCAAGGAACCTTCCCCGGCCGAGTCCCTTCCTTTCTCCTCCATTCCAAAGGGGGACGATGGTCAGGACAGCCAGGCTAGGGGTTGAGGCTCCCACGAACCCAAGGCTGGGCCCACTGTTGCCCTGATCCAGTGTGACCCGGGTGTGGGCCCTTGGATTCCTGCCCACCCCCTCCATTCTGTTCCTAGACATGAGTCCTCCTGCCTCCGTTCCTTCACATTGAGGGCAGGGCGCGAGGGCTCAGGTGAGAAGCATTTCACTTGCTCCCAGGGGACAGCTGACCCCAAACAGGCTGAGCCTGTCTCAGGGCAGCACCGGGCACTGAGGAGGACGCTGCTTTGTCAGTGGAGCAGCAGTCGCAGGTGGGGCTATGGCCTGTTCTCCAGCTGGCCATGCTTCACCCTCCAGCTCCAGGCAAAGCTGCCGTCAGGGGCCAGGGTACACTGCAGGTCAATGCCTGAGTCTGGCACCTCCATGTCGTAGCGAACAGGCTGTCCGTCTTTGGTCACCAAGCTGAAGGCTGTGGCTGGGATCTGGGGGTGGAGCAAACCAAGGATTGAGATGGGCTCAGGAGCAGGGGGAGGCATCAAGCCATGGTCCTGCCACACTGGGAGGTGCCTCCCTCCAGCCAACGGGCAGCCCTAGGCCCTGTCTTCCTCTCTGGAGGATCTGGAGAGTGCCACCCCACCCCAGTCTTGCCAGTCTTGCGCTGGGATGTAGGGGGGCAGTGGAGGCCATGTCTGCTCCCTGGGGTGGCGTTTCCAGGGTTCTGAAAGCACCTGCCTCACCTGGCTGCTGATGCCAGTTGCAATATCTCCCACTTTGACTCGGTGGAACTCTCGGATGTGCAGGTGTTCACCATTGAGAGACTGTATTTGGACTTTCACACCTAGAGACAGGTAAGGCAACAGGACAGCAGCCGTCATGCCCAGGAAGAGGGACCTGCGCGGGGGGGGGGGGCGGTTCCCTTACAGGGGAGCAGGTCTGGCTGTGAGGAAGTGAAAGGAAAGCCAGGCCAGAGTGGCCCAACCTCACACACCTGCGGCTTCCTGGCCGCAGCCTTGGGATCTGCACTGTTTGCTGCTAGCTGGGGTGGCAGCTGGGGGATGTGGAGTTCCAGCCCCTGAGTGCAGCAGAAAAGAAACAAACACAGAGACTCTGACATTGCTCCCCAAAGCAGTGGCTTTGGCCTGGGCCATGGGCTGCTGGCATGAGTCATACTGACCCTGGGAGGCTGGGAACTGAGTCCATGAAGCCCTTGTCTACCAAAGCCACGGCACAATCCATGCACCCAGCTAGGAAACAGAGCCTGCATGCTAACTTCCTCATCTCTGACCTCCACCTGGGGAGGTGGCCAACAGCTTGTTGCCGACTTCTGGATTACAACACTCAGGGGTCCTGTTCTTTTCTTTTCCCCTCAGAAGACATTAACTCCTCAGTGTCTTGCCTCCGGGCTAGGAGAGCTGCTCTACTCCCTAGCATAGAGGCTACTGGGACGCCATCGGCAGCCAGTGAGGGGACAATGGTCCTTTGCTGCCCCTGGGCAGGGACCTTACCCTCTGGACCCCAGGTGCCCTCCCATTCATCCCCCTCCAGGGAGACACAAACCCTCCGTGACCCCAGGCCGCTCGGCCGCCAAGGGCCGCTGGGCTGTACCGTTGAAGTAGCTAGGGGTGTCAGCAGGCCGCCCCCAGGCCAGCACCGTGCTGCAGCTGGAGCTCCGAGCCTCTGCCTGGCTGCCCCATGAGTGGACACCGGAGCTCAGGGTGTCCCTCGAGCTCTGAGAGGCCTTCGATGGGTTCTGAAACACAGAGCAGGCTCAGGCTCAGGGACCGTCACTGGGCTTGTCTCCTTCAGAGGGAACGGGACAGGCTCACCTGGGCTGTGGAGGGCAAGGCCTGTTTCTATAGGGGCCAGAGCAGCTCCCCACTATGCTGGCAGCTAAGTCCCTTTCTCTTTCCAGGCGTGCTGTCTCACCCTAATGAACCATGGCCCCCCCTCAGTGAGGACCCCTCGCCGTGGTCCAAGGGAGGGGCAGGCTTCGCCCACCAACTGCCCACGGGCCATCCTCCAACCTGTGCCAAGGGCAAGAACCATGGCGCCTAGGTCATGAGTGACTCACCTCACTACTGTCTGACAGGGAGAGGCTGTCGATGCTGAGACATGAGAGAATCTGCTCCTGTTCCTCCAGAGAGAAAGGCTGGGACAGGCTGTTCAGAAATAATTCTGCAGGAAGAGGGAAAGAGGAAGGTAAAAGGCTGGCAGGGGGCTGCCACGTGGTGGGGTCCAGCAGGAGCTGACCTGTAGGGAGGGCCGGGAGGAGTCAGCCAATACAGGGCAATGGACGCTCAGGTGGGGCACAGCTGGCTGCCCTACCTATCTCCAGCTGCTGCAGCTCCAGCTCAGGGAGGGTTGCTCTCCGCTCTGGCAAGTTGGAGCTCCTAGGCAGGGCATGGTCCAGGGAGGACAGAGGTAAGGGTTCCCAGGGGCCAGAGTCCTCCTGGCTCAAGTGCAGGGAGGGAGACTTGTTCTGCTCTGGGGGCTCTGATGGCAGTGGTGGCTGAACTGTTGGGGCCGAGCCTGTGTTGTTGTCTGGGGGCGAGCATTCCTGCAGCTGGGCATGTGGGGTCTGGGGGCAGGCGGCCTGGTCTCGCAGTGGGTGTCTCGGCTCCTTGTATTCTCCTCTCCAGGGGCTCCTCAGACCTCCAACTGTAAGACAGCATGCAGGAGGTGGGTGCACTGGGGCACAGGACATGGGCCCTGTGTGAGGCAGCACGGCAGTCTCCTGAGGAGGCCGCGTCAGGAATGGGATGTTCCTGTCTTTATCCCACTTTCCTTCTACTGTCAGGAGCAAATTCAATACTACAGAACCAGCTCCAGGGATGCTGTCAGGGAAAAAGACTAAAGATGGCTCTGGGGTTGTGGGTGCAGCTTGGTGGCAGTGGCTTGCCTTGCATGTGCAAAAGCCCTGGGTTGGATCCCAGCACTGCAAAAACAACAAAGCTGTGACTGGGGCAACACAAGCCTGAGTCCCTGCACACAGTGCCTCTCACCCCAGCCCTCAGCTCCGTGTTTCTGCAGTGCTGTCCCCTGGCCGGGAGCTCACCCACCCCCAAGCACTGCTGCTGCCACCTTCCTTGGTCTCTCTCCTGTGCTGTGTATTCCCCTTTCACTCCTATGACCACTGCCTGTCCTCTCCTAGAGTAACTTAACTATTGTGTTCCACGTGTCACTTTTGATTTGACTGCATTCATACAATGTGTTTTCATTGATTCGTTTTTAATGTAAAGAAGCGCACTGTGTTCTGGGTCTCCTCCTGTTGGTTCCTCCTTTCCCTCAGTCCTGTGGCTTCAGACTGGTCCCTGCTGCTCTACAAACATCAAGAGGCTTTAAGTGCTGGTGGTGTCCCCATCCCTACCATGTCCCTCTCCACTCTCCTGTGGGAAGGGACCTGATTGCAGCCTACCCCCAAGCAGCAGGGGTGTATAGCCACGTGGTGCCCCCTTTGGAGCTGGGTCCCAGGTCTGTAGCCTGGCACACACTCTCCTGCGGTGCCCAGGGGTCCTACTGCTCCCAGTCCCACCAGTACTTGCTGCGCCAAGGTTCTGATTTCTCCTGTTGAGTGTCCAGTGGTGCCTGGCTTTATTCTACACTCTCTGATCCATAATAGATTTGTGCCTCCCTCATCATGCCCTCCTCTAGCACAGCCCCAGCACCTCCAACTTCTGGGCACCCCGTATCCCAGATTGGGAGCCCTCCTCCTGCACTGCACCTGCAAGAGTAGCCAGCCTAATGCTCACCTTGCTGCAGCGCCCTGCACACCTTCCTCAGCAGCTCCCCGGCTGATGCACGGTGGACAGGTTCCTTCTTCAGCCCTTCCCGGATGGCCTGGGCTGTGAGAGGGGCACAGGAAGCTGGGATCTCCCTCACAGGCGGAGGCTCACGGGCAATCTGGGGGCCGAAAGACGGCATTCAGGCCCTGTCTCCTGCTCAGCACCCAGCCTTCTGCTCTGCCCTCCCACCGACACTGGGCTGGCATCTGCCACAAGGACTGGAGAGGTCTGGGTTAGAGCCAGGGCTCGGCTTCTTCTTGAAAGGGAAACAAAGAGCCAGGTGGTCGGATGCCTGTATTCTACAGCCTATTGGGAGGCAGGTGGAGGTGGCCCAGGTCACAGGCAGGAAAGAGCTCGGGCCTGCTGTGAGTGGGGAGACCTCTTGGCTGGGGGATCTCCCTGGGTCCCCAGATTTGGGTGGCGGGCATTTTAATCAGAATCTCGCATTTATGAACAGGCTTCCCCTGGCTCTGGCCCTCTCAAGTCTGCAGCACCAGCCCAAGGCCCGCTGGCATCCCAGCCCTGCTGTCCTGGGTGCCCATACTGACCTTGAGGCAGAGCGGCCCTCGGAAGTACTGGGTCCAGGGGTGGCAGCCGTTGAGCATGTGCAGCATCATGCAGCAGCTGCTCCAGACGTCCACCTTGGCATCGCAGGGCTTCCCCAGCACCACCTCAGGGGCCATGTGCGTCTCCGTGCCCGGGATGGAGTCACCTGAGGCCAGGGTGAGGCGGAAACAGCGCTGTAAGCTGGGGCAGGAGCCTGCAAGGCCCACTCCTGTCGGCTCCTGTGCTCCCTGGACTGGTTGCAGTGGATACACATCACGTAAAGAAAGGAAGCCTCCAAGTCGAGCCTAGAGGCTCACTCAGCCAGGCACTCGGGAACAGGAGCACAGCACGCTTCATCCATAACACAGGCTCGGCCCTAAAATAGAATGGGCTGGATGCTGACAATTTGGTTGAGAAAGGCTTATTATTGCCGTGATGTTCTGGGAATACTAGTCAAGTGGGGAAAAAAAAACAAAAACAAAAACAAAAAAACACTAATAGCAAAAACTGTTATGCATAAAAGACTAGAAGGAGTAACAGCAGATGTTAACAATGTAATTTTCCTGGTGATTTGTGTTTTAAGTTTTTGGTCAGCTCTACTTTCTTCAAAAGATATTGGAAAAAGTTATTTTTGTACTAAAAACACTAAAAAAATCCACTAAAGCTATTGTAAGGTGGGAGTCAGGTGTCCAAGTCTGTTTGCAACACAACCCTTTAATAACACATGCCTTGCGTCAGACCCAGCTGTACACTCTTGCCTGACGTGCTGAGGAACAGAAGTACTCTGAGTTCCAAATTCTTTCCATGTGGACTATTCCCATGTATACAATGATGTACCCTGGGGACAGGCATACACAGGACATTTATTTATACGTTACATACACCTTATACACAGCCCACAATAATTTTTACAATATTTTTAGCGTGCTTGAGTTCTGACTGCAGCCTCTCATGAACTCAGGTATGGAATTTTCACTCATGGTATCATGTTAGAGCTCAAAAGCTTGCAGATTTTGGAGCATTTTGGATTTCCCCGATAGGGATGCTCAATCTGTATTTTTTTTTTTTTTTTTTCTTTTAATGTGGGTACTGGGACTCGACCCCAGGACCTCATGCTTGCCAGCAAGCGCTTGTGCCACTGAGCGATATCACCGGCCCTTTTCTTCCCTTTATGTGGGTACCGGGAGTCGAACTCAGGACCTTGCGCTTGCCAGGCAGGTGCTTATGCCGCTAAGCTATCTCACCGGCTCTCAATCTGTACTTCTAAGACTGCTTTTCCTCTGGTCAAAATGGAACCATTTTGGGCTGGTGAGATAGCTCAGCGGCATAAGTGCCTGCCTGGCAAGCACGAGGGCCCGAGTTCGACTTCCGGAACCCACATATGAAAAAAGGGCCGGTGATATCGCTCAGCGGCAGGGGCACCTGCTGGCGCGCAAGGTCCTGAGTTTGACCCCTGGTACCCACAAAAAAAAAAAAAAAAAAAAAGGAACCATTTTATGCTTAATGCTATACATGAGAAAAACAGGGCATGAAGTTGTGTTATAATGGGCTAAACCAGGCACAGAAAAAAACATAGAATTTTATAAAATAGTCATGATTAACTTTCTGGGCAAGAGAAATGTGAGAATTCTTTTTTCCTTTTATACCACTTTGTACGGTATTATTCAATGGGCAGAGATTGTTTAAATACTCAGAATAATGCAAGTTAAAAAAGGCCTTCACCACTACAGCGCCCAGGCCTCGGGGAGCAGAATGGAATGGGGCACCAGAGTCCACGACTGCATTTATGCCCAGCAAGAGCCTTGTGCCGACCCAGGGCGGCTGCCAGCTGAAATCTCCGGGTGTCAGGCGAATATGCCAACTGCTCCACAGTGAAGGCACACAAGGCTTGGCTGATGCCCACTGAATGCCACTGCTGTCATGGGGAGGGCAGCGGGGCTTTACCTGTGAGCAAGGACTTCCCCAGGCCACTATGTCGCAGGCACACGGCATGGCCAAAGTCGCAGAGGGCTGCGCGGTTCCCATCGCTGGACAGGAGCACGTTGTCAGCTGCAGGCGGGCACCCAACACAGGAGGAAGGGGACAGGTGAATCACATGGGCCCCAGCCCACTTGGGCTCAGCGTGGCTTCCAGTGAGCCAATTTTCTGGCTGATCCTACAAGACAGCTGCTGCTTCCAATGTTTCGTCAGTCACGGAAGCAGAGGGGGGAGAGGAGCAACACACACCACCACTCTGCTCTGCCACCCTGTCCTGTCCAGAGGTCAAACCGCAGTGCTAGGCCGAACTTGGAGAATGCTACCCCCTTCCCACAGGCACAGAAATCTGATCAGGACTTGCTGCCGGGAGACTGATCGGGCAGGAAGGTGCAAAGAGGGGCCATGGGGACCAGAGCCTCACCTTTGATGTCTCCATGCAGAACCCTTCGTGCATGCAGGTACTCTAGCCCCTCTAATGCCTGGCCCAGGTAGAAGAGGGCCCGGTCCTCTGGTAGACAGCCCTTCTGCTTTATGAGCTGACCTAGGGAGCCACCTAGGAGACACAGGCAGACTGCACGTGGGGCTTTCCCAGCCACCATGTGAGCTGAGGGCAGGGCAAGGGCAGGTGGAGGAAAGCAGGCTTTTCCAGAGGCTAAGTGTGGACTGGCTGGAAAGCAAGTCAACCTTGGCAAAACTGTGAGGGAGAATGAGTGGCACTGACTCTTTACCTTCTAGCAGCTCCATGAAGATGTTGACCCAAGGACCTTCCCTCACTGCGCCATACAGAGGGACAATTCGGGGCGAGCTTAGTCCTGCACATGCCATCAGCTCTTCTGCCCGAAACACCTCGACCCGCACCTGAAAGGGCCCAGAGGTGGCTTGAGCCAGGGTAAAGGGCCAGCTGGGTGCCCACCATACTATTAGGACCTCAGTGCTCCATACGCAGCACTGGGATGCTCCTGGAATAATGCTCAGGCTGCATGGAGCCAGGTGCTGTGGCCTAAAGGACAACGGTTGGTATCAGAGGCATTGCTTATACTTGAGATTCCACAGTGCTGACCATGGGTGCAAACAGTCACACAAGCTGTACTCACAGCCTCCCGGCATGCTGCTGCCTTCAGGTGCCCAGTACAGGACCTCCTTCCCCAACCCAGAGGGTGTTGTGCAGATGGACACCCAAATCTCAGAAGCAGGTTCTCCCCATCTGCCAGGTGCCTCCGGTCCTCAGCATCCCTTCGGTACTTAACTCTTCTCAAATTAATTCTTTCCCAGAGGATTAAAATGTCCAGACAGGCCTGAGTTTATACTTACTCTGTCTGCAGCTCTTCCCCAGCATCTGGGGATAAATGTGGTTACTGGGGAGGTTTTGCCTGGGCCACTCGTGCCACAGACTGGTGGGCTGGGGACATCTTTCTGCAAGGGCCAGCAGCTTGGCATGGTGGGGGAAGTAGGCCTTGGACACAGGCATCTTGGGCTTAGATCCTGGGTTGGCCATTTAAAATAAGGCTGCATGGGTTGTTTCCAACATGTTGCCATATGTGAACGGTGGGGACAGTAACATTTGCCCCAGGGTAGCATAGCCAGTGCCTTGCTGGCCACCAGTGGGCACAACAGAGCCAACTGCAAAGGATGTGTCAGGGCCTGACAGTTTGGAGACTTGCTGACTGGGCAAACCAAAGCTCTGATGTGGAGAGGCTTTTGGACTTTTGCCTATCAGTGGAAAATGTCTCTCTCTGGTTACTTAGAGAATATCTGGTTTATTTAACCAACTCATATGAACTTTGCCTTTAATCTGCTTCCAAATCTCAAAGGCACTGAATTTGATGGGACTAATTCACCAACAGCACTTGCACTGCCAGTGTCTTTAACGTTACCACCGCTGGAGTGTGGGTGAAGCACCCCAGGGCCCTGCAGAATAATTCTGCATGGGAGAGAAACCAGCTTGACCTCTGCTACAGACAGTATCAAGCACCTGCTTGACAGTGTTCAGTTCCAACGCCAGTCAAGCTGTGCTCCCTGGATGGGACACCTTTAGGAAGCTGTGACGGTACTTTGGGGCAACATGAAACAGCAAGTGAAGGTGGCGTTGTCTGGTCTGATTTCAAGGCTTGAGAAGCTGTACCTGTGTCCTGTCAGCACTTTGGCTGTTTAAGAATGGAAGGAGAGTTCTTTCAATTTATATGTCTTGATTTCCAAATGGGTGACAAATTTCAGAATGAAGACATTGCTTGGTGGGGGCCGGTGAGATGGCTCAGCGGTGTAAGCGCCTGCCTGGTGCACAAGGTCCTGAGGTCCACCCCCGGTACCCAAAAAAAAAAAAAAAAAAAAAAAAAAAAAAAGACATTGCTTGGTCTGTTTAAATAAATGGAACTGCTAGAGACTTGGTTTGGTCTGAGGTGCCATGAAAAATTGAGATGTTAGGGCTGGAAACCAAGATAGTACGGGAGTCTTTGTTTTAACATCAAAGAGATCTGTGTCTCGGCAGCACTAAGACAGTCTCAACACCTAGACTGAAGGAGACGGACAGGCCTGGGAAACCTCAAACGACAGGGTGCCAGGGGTCTGGGTGAGTCCAAGGAAGCAGATGGTAGGGTGCTGAGAGTCGGGTGGCAGGGGACCTGGCCTGCAGGGTCTTTGTGCCTGGACTGGGATGGGCATGCTGATGGAAACTGGTATTTAAGGCCCACGAACACAGGTCAGGCACTGCTTCAACATTTTCTAAGCCTCAGCTTGACATCTATGGGGTTGTTTCATCATCATCATTTCAGATGAGGAAGCAAAGCCTGGACATTAACTTGCCCAAGGTCACTAGGAATGCAGTGTCTACCAGGTTTTGGGCTGGGGAGGCTGGATTCCAGAGCTGCCCACCACTGTGCCCCCACAAGAACTTCCAGGCATAGCCACTACTTGTGGGTGTTACACACATGGAGGGGGAGCATCCCGGTGTGTGCGTGCACATGTGGACAGTGCTCAGCCCACTGGCAGATCCACACGCCACCTCCCTACTCCATTTGCCTGCATGTCTGTCAGGACTACTCTCTCCTTGAAACTCCCTCTTGTTTTCTTTTGGATCATTATAGGCTTTATTCTACTGGCACAAAAGGCGATATAAGCAATTCTACCAGTTGAAGACTCCAGGAACATACACTATGGGAAAGTGACTGACACAGGCCTAGATGGCCCTCTTAACCCATCACTGGTGGTCCCCAGCCCTTGTTCTGTTTTCATCCTAAACACGTCCAGGGCTGACAGCTGCTCCACCTTTGAGCTGTGTAAGTCTACCCTCTGTTACAGCTCCAGTTCCTTCAGCTCAGGCCTGTGGGTTCTACCTGGGTCCCCAGGCCTGTACAGCTTCTGGCACAGAGCAGGTGCTTGGTGACCGCTGGTTTGACTTGGCCAAGACCATACTATCCTGGATCCCAGGACCCCATGCTTGTGCCAGAAACCCTAAAATGAGCAGTTCTTAACTCTCTTCAGGCCATGGGCCCCTTTGAGAATCTGGTAAGTGGTGTGAACGTTCCCCATCAACAGTGTGTGTGCCCATACACGCCATGCACATAATCAGGTTCCAGAATCCAGGGGTCCTATGAATCTCCCCAGGGACAGGGATGAGGACTTCCATGCTGGCTGTTAGCCCAAGAGTTGTATATATACTGATAAGGAACTCCGTCCATGACACACATCACATGAAATATCATGGTACAGAATGATCTCTAGAGTACAGTCTCATTTGTTATAAGAACCACACCTATGTATGTCTAAAAAGTCTAAAAAGATTTAAGTCAAATGCTATTTACCTCTGAGAATGGGATTGGAGAGCAGAGAGACTTGTTTTTCTTGAGTATTATTTGACTTGAGCTTGTATTTGTTTGCAATTGAGTTAAGATCAGAGAAAGCCTTAAAAAAACCAAAAACCCATCTGCCTTCAACTCTGGTCCTGTGGGCAGTCAGCAGGTGACCCAGGCCAAGGGTGCTCTGGAATGAAGACCGAGGAGTGCAGGCATCAGCACCCAGTGTCACATGTCCCCCTATGGCCCCCACATTGGAGGGGCTCAGGTCTGTTCTGGCCCACGGGCAGCCTGGGCGCTGGTCCCAGGGCCTCACAGGTGCTCGGTGAGTGCTCTACCATGGGAAGTTTTTCTCTTGGGGTCTTCCAGCTGAGAAGCCAACAGGATACCCTGCCTGCCCCAATCTCTACCCTTTAGAGAAGAAATGCTATGTGAGCTGCCGCTGAGCTGCTCCACTGGTGCTCTGAAGGAACAAGGTGGAGCTGTGTGCGTGGAGAGCTGGTGCTGGGAAGTCCGTCCTTGTGTGTGGACCTTTCCGGCTAGGCAAGGGGATGGGAATGGAGTGTGTGTCCTTGCCCACTGCATTAGGGTTGTTTACCTCGTTGCCTGAGCCTCTGAGGGCTTCAGCTGAGGGACAGCTGAGAGCCAGTGACTAAGCTCTGGGCACTGGGCACCTGACTCCAGGACACTTCACACTCTCACCCCTCCCAGGAGGGACAGATGAGCCTCCTTTTGTGGCCAGGGAGGGGAACTGCAGCTGAGGAGGTCAGGCATGTGGGAAGAGGATGATCCACGCTGGCAAGAACTTGGCGGGTCTCTGCCAGTGGGGGTGGGAGGGTGGTGCTGTCATTTGAAGCAGTCTGTGTGAAGTCTGGATAACACACGGGCCACCTTGTCATCCTACCACCCTGAGGTTCAACTCAGAGAAGCGCAAGAGCCTGGCCACGCACAGAGCAGGAGAGGCTTATTCACACCGAGCCACAGCCCACACGATGGGACTGGCGGCATCTGCTCTGCATGGGCCAGCATGCTGGGCTTGTCTGGACTGGCGACTTGGTCTTTGATTCCTTTGGGGAATCAGTGTCTCTGACATAAGGCACTTGAAACAATGTATCTAAGCTTATTCACTGTCTGTAGGCCAAGAAAATCGTGCATGAAAATGCCTCTAGGGTGCTGAGCATGGGCTGGGGACAGGGTGGCTTCCAATCGAGAGGAGCTGGGGTGGAAGAAGAGGTGCTGTAGGAGCAGGGCTGACGCCAGTGTCTTTGGACCTGCAGCAACTGCGGCTCCCCTTGGCTCTGGGCAAATCATCAAGGAGGGGAGGGAGAGGGGAGGCTCTCCCACTGCCGCAACCCCAGGAGCACGTGTCCTTCTTTCTTCCTTCTCTGCCACAAGAGTGGCTCAAGGCCACACACTAGGTCAGACGGAAGAGCCTGGTCTGAACCCTGAGCCACTTTTCCTTGTACCACCTGAAGGCAGGGCTTGAACTCAGCATCTCCCAGCTCCTGGAATCCTTCCTCTAACCACTGTGGGTCCAGGTGCAGGGTGCCCCACTAGGTGGCCTGAGGGTCATGAAGCAGCGTGGATTTTGTAAGGACAGACCGGGGCTAGGCCTTGTCTTTGGGATTTGGCCCCACAGGCCCTGGGGGCCGGAATGGCCTGGGTGGGTCAGACCCTGAAGCTGGGTGCACTTGCACACATACACACCTGAGGGGAGTGTGGCACATGACCACAGGCTCCCCTGCACTCTAGCCAACTCAGAGCTACAGCGACCCCGGGAGTATTCTTGAAAGAAAGCAGAAAGAACACAATGGTCCCCAGAGCCCGGCCACCGCCTCCCAGCCCAGTGCCTCCAGGCCCACCTTTTTGACGGCACACTGGAAACCTGTCTGCTTGTCCCTCATCCTGTGGACCTCTCCGAAGGAGCCTCTGCCCAGGCGGGGCTGGTGTGTGGCCCAGTGCACCTCTTCGAGGTACTCGTAATCCACCGGTTTGAGTTTCTGGGTGGCAGAGAGAGGCAGTGTCAGTGGCCAGGCCAGCCTGGGGCTGAGGACCACGGTGAAGAAGGCTGGGTCTGCAGCTGGTGGCCCTGTCAGGACTGCTAGGCTGAGGCAGGGCTCCATGGGGTGGGCCGGAGATGAGTAGGACGGAGGGGAGGGCGCGCAGGGCCTGCTGGCTTCTCCTGGTGATAAAAAAGCCCCTTTGGTTTGTGACTGGGATGGAAATGGAATTGCCAACAACCTTGATGATGGATAAAGAACTCGGGAGCTACCAGAAGTCAGAAGACAGGAATGACAAAAGGATAGAGTCACAGGAGAGCAATTAGAAGGGAATGGACCCCAGGAGGCTGAGGCAGGAGGATTACCATGAGTTTGAGGCCAGCCTGGGATATACAGTGAGTTCAAGACCATTTCTGAACTATGTAGTGAGACCCTGTCTCAAAAAAAGCAAAAAAGAAACCAAAAACAAACAAAACAAAATGAAACACCTAGAATGTAAAGCTGAGTAAAACTGCTTCAAATTCCAACGTTATCCAGGACAAGAGCTAGAGAAAAAGGGAAGGAAGGAGGTAGCAAGATGGCAAAATCCTCATCTTCCCTCAGCCCAAGAAGCTTCCTCAGTTTCCCAGAATGGATGTTACTCCCACCACACACACAACTCAGCCACAAGAAGGTAACCGGTTGGAAGAACTGAAAATGGGAGCAGCTAGGAAGGCTGAGGTGAGGCTGCAGGTGAGGACACAATGGTGCCTTCCCTGCTGTGGCTGGGTCTTGGATGTCCCCAAAGCCTGTGTCCTGAGGGCCTGGCTGGAGCCTGTGGAGCTGCTGGGGGTGGTGGACCCTTCTGAGGTGCGCTGGGTGGGAGGAATTTGGGTCCTGGGGGTGTCGCCTGGAGAAGAAAGGGCATGAGGTCCTTTCCTGTTTCTCTCTCACTGTGAGGTGAGCAGCCTCCTCCACCAGGTGCTCCCACCATGATGTATGGTGCCACCACAGGCCCAAGGCAACAGGGCCAAGGGACCGAGGGCTGAGACCGCTGACTCTGTGAGCCATGGAAAACCTTCCTTACTTGCACATTCAGGTATCTTGCCATGGTAATGAAAGCTGACTAACAGTCCTGAGGGACCCTTGGTGGCTTGTTGCCACAGGCACGGCTGACAGGGAGAGAGCCATCCCAAGGTCTGCTGGCTTGGAGGGATGTGCTGCTCACCCCGCTGTGGCTCCTGGCCTAGGTGCTAGTGGTGGATGTACAAGAGTAGGAGCCTAAGAGATTACTTACCTCAGTAAGCAGCACCCCCTCATTGTCTTCAGTTTCGGGGTTGGGCCTCTGGGGCTTGAAGCCCCCTGCTGACCAGGTCTTGGCCAGGGTGGCCAGGCTGTGGGCCTGGCCTGAGCTCACGCTGCCACGCAAGGCGTGTACCAGGTACTCCTCCACAGAACACTTCTCCTGGGCAGGAGCTGGGCAGCTGGGCTCATGGGGTGGGCCAGGCAGTGGCTTCTGACTGTCCACACAGCCTGGTTTGCCAAGGGCTGGGCCAGGCAGGGGCTGCTGGCCATCTGCACAGGCCAATTTGCTCAGGATGAAGGAGTCCAAGGGTTGCGGCTTCCAGGGCTGGAGTGGGTGGAAGGGGAAGGGATGGGGCAGTCTGCTGTAGGGGAACGGGTGAGCGGAACGGGGCAGGGGGCCCATGTCCCGCGGATGATGCAGTTTCCACACGTGGTTTAGACACTGCAAAGGACTGATCAGTTTGTGGAGTTCCGGTCGTGGCGGCACTGGCCGCAGGCCCTCGTCGAATTTCTTAAAGCAGAGGCGGCCAGGACCTGGTTCCTTCAGAGGCTTGGGAAACTGGGGGACGTTTCTCATATACAGGGTGCCTAGTGGAGGCTCGTCCTCCTGTGGGGAAACATGGTGTTAGGATGCAGGTCCATGAGTGGTGGCCTGGCCAGGGCAGTGGGTCTCACCTGCACTGGGACTGCGCAGCTCTCCTGCTCGGGGGTCCTGGGCAGGGGCTTGGCCACGGCCACTCCAGCCTGCACCAGGGACTTCGCGCTCTTTTTTCTCCGTTTCTTCCGGGCTTTGCTGCGACGCTTTCCCTTCCGACAGATGGGGGCCATTTTGCCTTCGGTTGCATGGGCCACATTGTTGGGGATTTGATCAAGACTCTCCGACTGGCTGTCAAGAGAGGGACAGGTCCACCTTGTGAGTCCAGGAGGCAGGAAGACAGAGAGGCTTAGGTAAGTGTGTCGGGGGGGAGGCAGACGTGAGCATCAACCCAGCTTTTTTTTTTTTGTGGGTACCGGGGGGACGACCTCAGGACCTCATGTGCCAACAGGCACCCGTGCCGCTGAGCGATATCACCGGCCCCTTTTTCGTATGTGGGTTCCGGGAGTCGAACTCGGGCCTTCGCGCTTGCAAGGCAGGCGCTTAAGCCGCTGAGCCGTCTCACCGGCCCTCAACCCAGCTTTGTTACTAAAGTTGTGCATCACTGAACAACAGGGGTTCGTCCTGAGAAAGGCAGTGCTAGGAGATCCTGTTGTGTGACTGTCACAGAGCACTCATACTCAAGCAGGGACAGTGCAGTGTCACTAGGGAATACGTCTCACGGGTCCTGTTGGAGACATGGCATACTGCTGACCAAGATGTCACTGTGCCACATGACTGTACTCGTGTGAGCCTGCAAGATTTCTACATCCCAAGGACACCAGTTTACTCATTTAAATGAGCACAGTATTTCTGCCAGGCAGGGTGGAGATATCTCGGCTCAGTGCCTGTTCCTGTGGGTGGGGGCTGGGTCTCAGTGTTTCTGGGGCAGTTGCTCCCTGGGGGCTGCCCTGGACGGGTGTCCTCAGCTCTCATGGACAAGAGTGAGTCTGTTTCTGTGTCCTCTGCCCCGTGGGGTCCTGAAGCTCCCGGCTGCTGCAGGAATGTGGGGAGCTGCCGGCATGGATGGCCTGCCTGTGCCAGGGTACCTGCTTCTCTCTGGTGGCCTAGAGGCTGCCACCACCACAGCTCTGCTTGGCTGCCACCTGCCAAAGACTGAGGGAACTGACCACAGGATCCCGGAAGGGCTGCTGCAAAGCAGCTGTGGAGACCCTGCCTCAGCCCTCAGCCTCACCTTCTGCTCCACAAAGGAAGCAGCCCCCCCCCACACCCAGGACTACTGAGGCCTGCAGGCTTCTCAGCAGCTCAGCTCAGAGGAGTGGGCTCATCAGATACACCTTCTCCGGCCCAAGAGGCATCAGAAGCAACGTGAATAATTCGACCAAGTACTGAGCCTTTCCTGTTTCCATGGCAAAGCCTCCCCAGACCCCATATATATATATATATATATATATATATATATATATATATATATATTTTTTTTTTTTTTTTTTTTTTTTTTTTTTTTTTTTTTGTGGTACCAGGAATTGAACCCAGGGCCTTTGCACTGAGCTACACCTCCAGCCTTTTTTATTTTTATTTTGACACAGGGTCTCACTAAGTCACTAAATTGCCCAGCTGGGCTCAAACTTTTGACCCTCCTGCCTCAGCCTCCCAGAGTGCCAGGATTACAGGTTCAAGCCACTGTGTCCAGCTACCACTTGCAAGAGTCTGCCTGGTGGTAGAGGGGGGATTGTTTCTGGGTTGAGCTTTTGGTTGCCAAAAGTCATCTCTGGGGTAGGAGATACACAGGCTGGGCCGGCCCTCTGTCCGCTTGTGTGCCTCTTGCAGAGGACCACCGGAAGTGGCCCTCTGGGCCTGCACTAGTGGCCAAACACCAGCAAGAGGCACAGCTGCTCCTGGCGCCCTCCCTGTGGATGGAAACTGGGCTGCATCAAGAACTTGGGAAGAATGACAGTAACTTGTCACGTGGCTCCATAAGCCATGAGCTTCTAAAAGGTTTCCCTGCCTAGGAAAGCTGGCTGCTGCCAGGAGTGGAACCCTCCTCCCACCCTGATGCACTTACCTGTACTGCTTCGAGCCCGCGATGAAGATTCGTCCTGAAAACGTGGGGCTGAACTCCTGGCTGTTCTCACCTTGAAGGCAAAGGAGCTGGGTTAGCAGAAAGGCGCAAAGGTGCAGGAGTCTTAGCACCCTGTTGGGAGCTCGCCTCCTCCAGCTTAACGTGTACAGAGGGGATGTCCACAAGCAGGGGTTTAGGGTACCCCCTTCACTTCCTGTGACACCTCAGGGACCAGGCTGCCTGGAAGCCGCCTCTCAGTGTCAGCTTGGGTGACAGCAGCCCCTGTGTGTCACATGCAAACTGGGGTACCTGCTACCTCACTGCCCAACCCTTAGCTCTCCTCAGAAGCGACCAGAGGCAGGGTGGATGTCAAAGTACATCTCTATCGGTCATGTGTGAGGGAGGGAGAGGGGATCCGGCCCTCTCAGTCCTCCTGGGAGCTCTATCAACCCCACTGGTGCCACAGGCTTGGGCACCCCTGCTCTGGGGTGGCTCCTTGGTTGGCTGGTGAAGGGCCTGCATGGTGATGTTTGGAGCCCC
Source organism: Erethizon dorsatum (assembly GCA_028451465.1). Lineage (NCBI taxonomy): Eukaryota > Metazoa > Chordata > Mammalia > Rodentia > Erethizontidae > Erethizon > Erethizon dorsatum. The sequence continues at coordinate 63,776,241 of CM051826.1, forward strand.
TGCCCTGCTGCCTCAAAGTGTTTCCCCTGCTTAGGTCACCATGGGCCCGGCCTGCCATGCCTCCTGTGGTCCATCCTGGCACTTTTACAGCGCCCACTGCACACTGGTCCTGGGCTTAGAGCCCCAATTCTCTCTTCTTGTTTGGTGGTTCTGGGGATTGAACCCAGGAGCTCTCTCTACCACTGTGCTACATCCCCAGCCCTTCTAATTTTTTGTTCTAGAACAAGGTCTCTCTAGGGTGCTAAGTTGCCCGGGCTGTGCTCAAAACTGTGATCCTCCTGCCTCAGCTTCCTGTGTCTTATGAGACTCTCAGAGTGGTCACCCTGACCTCTGTGCTAGGAGACTGAAGGCTGGCCCACAGCATCCCAGCACTTACACTCTGCTTGGGCGATAATGGAGATGGCAGCTGGCCCGCCCTCGGAGCCCTCCTTTGCTGTGCCTTTGGTGATCACATCGTTCAGGATGCCCCACTTCCCGCAGAACACATGGCTCTTGCCCACGGCCTCCAGCTGCACACAACTCTGCTTCTTCCCCAGCACCTGGGGCTTCTCCTTGGCTTTGGCAAGCTCCTTCTGCTGCTCGACCGCTGAGGCAGGGCCGCCTGGGCAGGCCACTTCCATCACTGCCATCTCCTAGGCTCACGCTCCCCCTGGGGACAGATACAGAGTAGGTCACTCCTAAGCCCAGCAGCGGCAGGGCCATAGGCCAGGCTCAGGCTGGAAAGGGACGCAGGGGCTGAGGGTCTTGGCCTCTCTGCCACATGTGCTCACCCTCCGAACATACAGGAGCAGCCTCTCTGCCTTGTGTGGAACCTCGGGCTGCCTGTTTCTTGCCTCGACAATGGCTAAAGCTTTTGCTATTGTCTGGCAGACTAGGACAGGTGGTGAACCCCATCCTCCAAAACTCTCACCTCATCAACCACACATGAGTCCTGCCTTCACAGGGGACATGTCTACGCTGTCCACAGGAGCCCTTGAGAGATTCAGGTTTGGTCTGTCCCTCAGGAGGCAGATCCCCCACACATGTGTACCATCATACATCCCTTCACAAGAAATGCATTGTCAGGTAATTTCATCATTATGTGAATACCAGAGTGTGCTTACACAAACTAAGATGCCTATAACATGGGCAACATGACCTTATGGGGTCACTGTCATATAAATAAATACATAAGGCCTATCATTGATCGAAACACCGTTACACACTGTACAACTGCGTGTGAGTGTCTAACGTAGTCCAACACTCAGCCTGCAAATGGTGCTCCCCACTTGGGTCCTTCCCCAAGATGCATCTGCTTGTAGCACTCCAGAAACAACTGGCACACTTCCTGCTTTAATGTCTAAACTCATTTGCTGAAAACTTCTAGGTAATGTTTTTCTCTATTTTCTTTTCCTTTTCTTTCCATCCTTCCTTATTTTACTTTTTTTTTTTTTTTGTGGGTACCGGGGGTCGACCTCAGGACCTCACATGCCAGCAGGCACCCATGCCGCTGAGCGGTATCACCGGCCCTTTCTTCGTATGTGGGTACCGGGAGTCGAACTCAGGACCTCGCGCTTGCCAGGCAGGCACTTACGCCGCTGAGCCACCTCACCGGCCCAACTTTTTTTTTTATGTGGGTACTGGGAGTCGACCTCAGGACCTTGTGCTTGCCAGCAAGTGCTTGTGCCACCGAGCAATATCACCAGCCCATTTTTTTTCCTTTATGTGGGTACTGGGAGTTGAACTCAGGAGCTCGCACTTGCCAGGCAGGTGCTTATGCCGCTGAGCTATCTCACCAGCCCCCCTTATTTTACTTTTATTTTTAAAATTTTTGTGGCACTGGGGATTGAACCCAGAGCCTTCATATGGAGCTAACACCCCCATCCCTTTAAAAAAAAATATTTTTGAGACAGGGTCTCACTAAGTCACAAAATTGCCCAGGCTGGGCTCAAACTTTCAATTCTCCAGCCTTAGCTTACACTGTTCACCACCATGCCTAGTTGGTAACGGTTTTTCTTTCAGGCAGTGTTAGTGGCATCTACACTGGAAGCCTTAATACCAACCATTACCTCTGGACATTTGAGGACACAAGACAAGACTCCACCCCTCTCTGGGTTGTCTCTAGACCAGCCCTGGGCCTTCTCAAACAAGCTGACGGACAGCAACCTGCGCCACCATGGGAACTGTCACGAAAAGCAGCAGCAGAGCAGCACCAACCTGAGAGTGTTAGCACGGGAAGCCCTTTAAAAGGGCAGCGCACCGCTGGGGTGTGAAACTTGTAGGCAGCACCAAACACAGGCAAGTTTTACCAGTTACTTCTGCCGGCAGGCTGGTCTTAAAGGCGTTACTAACATGGGCTGTCTGGCACAACGCCATGAATCCTGGGTCGGGCCTTGCTCTCAGAGCAGAAGGGAAGGTCACAGGAAGCCAGGCCTCCAACGCCGCTGGCCTTTTGCTCCTGAAGGCCTGCGGGTTAAGTGAGACTGGGAAGTTGAGGACTATCAGGCCCAAGCCTTCTCCTGCAGAATCTGCTTCAGATTTCCCACCAAGTTGGCTCTACAAGATCACCAGCAGGACTGGGTGGTGGTGTGAGGTCTGGTGAACTCTGTCGACCGATCCGCTCTCTGCCTTCGAGGCCTCCCAGCTCCACCCAGAGCAGCCTGGCTTCTAGCAGAGATGCCTGGCTCTGGGGGCAGACACTGAGCAGCTGAATAGCACCCTCATGTTACTTGGTCACCTTAACAAATCTAAGAAGCATTCTTTTTTTAAATTGAAAAAACCCCCAAATTTCATAGCAAAATAATTAGAATAACAATAGCTAATAGTCTGTGTATTGTTATCCTCAAAGTACAAGAAACAGATCAAAAGGCACGCAAATGCTTCCAAGGCAGGCTGTTTTTCCATTTTTTGGTTGTTTTGAGACTGGGTCTCACTATTTAGTGGAGACTGGCCTCTAACTTGCTTATGTAGCCCAGGCTGGCCTCGAACACATGGCGATCCTCCTGCCTCAGCCTCCCAAGTGCTGGGATTATAGGCATGTGCCACCATGCCTGGAAGGCTGTTTTTCTTGTGATCAGTTTTCCACACCCTGCATACCTCCCCAGCCCTCTCCACAGACAGAGAACCCACCAACGCCAATAGCAGACCCCCCCTTTCTAAGCTTCTTTACCAAGGGTAACGTGACTTAGGAACCAACCCAGCCCTCTCGAGCAAACTGCAGGAGAGCTGTGCTCAGAGAATCCACTCATCTTTAAGGGAAGAACTGGGGCCTCATTAAGCAGAGACTCTCCAAAGGTCACGAGGGACAAAGCAGGGCCAGGCTCTGAGTACTGTGTGCCTGCTCCCCAAGCCTCCTGGGAAGCTCACAGTCCTTCCTGGTTGGAGGCTCCTGAGGGCAGAGGAGCCCTGCCCACTACAGCACCCTCAGGACACACACACAAACAGGACAGTCAATGCTGGTTGAACGAGGGAAGCAAAAGACCAAGAATGCATTCCATGACCTTCAGAGACCAAGAATAAAGAGGGAGTCAAGCTGACAGTGAGGAAGGCGAGGCCGCTGGGGCACCCAGCTGTGCAGGCTTGGTGTGTTCATGTTCCAGCTCATACTGAGCTGAGCTCCTCCAGAAGCTGCCCTCTTGTCTCGGTGGCTAGCTGGCAGCAGGCCAGGCCCCTTTCTCTGTGGAAGAGCTGAGGCCGCAGCCATGCCCGTCCCTCATGACTCAGCCACAGCCTGCAGCAGGGACACAGAAGGCTACGGAGAAGCTGCCCCAGCAGATGCCAGCTGGACCTGTAAAGGGCACAGGGTACAGGGTAACCCTTACCTCCCGGGGCACCGAGTCACTGGTCGGGAGCAGCAAAGCTTCTGTGGCTGCTTTCCTGTGCCACATGATCATGACTCAGCCCCGCATAACAGCCTCCAAGTTCAGGAGGCTGTTCTCAGACGCCTGGCCCAGCGACAGCTCTCCATGCACACACACAGGCCTGGTCCCTGCTATCCTCCCCACTCTTGGTGGCCCGTATTAACCCCAGGACGCCGGCCAGGTGGCCTTCCCGGCTCTGGGCTTTATCAGAAGGCTCTGCCCTTACTTCCTCCTACAACGTGAGGAGTGGGGCCTATGTGGGAGCCAGTTCTGGCAAGCAGACCCCACCCCATGACACAGCCTGGACGTTCTCCCTGCCCCACTGTGGCCTCCAGCGCCCTCACACCCTGCTCTCTGTACCACACTGGAGATGAGAGTGTGAGTGGTTGCAACAACCACACCACACACCACAAAAGCAGGGAAGGAGAAGAGCGGAGCTCGTCCAGCATTCTTTATGGCCTAATCTCCTGGGGTGCCTCAAGGACCCTAGCAGAAGTCTGGGGCAAGGATGACTGGGGCAGCACCAGATCACCTCTGGACCACATGTGCAAGAAGAGCTCTTCATCTGGCTTTGAGGGAGGTCTGGAACCCCAAAAAGACCTGCGATCTGTGTTTTCCCAGAGAAGAAGGCACAGTGTTTCTCGGGTTCTCCAGGGGCTGCTGCTTCCCAGGAGGCTGCTCCAGATGCCCTGGAAGGTCAGGGCCAGGCCAGCACCTTCCTTGGATTGGAAGAGCGAGCTCTCTAATGCTATGGAGTGCAAGTTAGATGACCCTGAGTTCTCAAAACGCGCCCAGCCTAGATCTGCTGAATCAGTCACTGTCATTAGGCCCAGAGTCTGTTTTCTTTTTAACAGTGCTACGGACTGAACCCAGGGCCTCGCACACGCTAGGCAAGGGTTCCACCACTGAGCTACCCCCAGCCCTTCCCTTTTTTTTTTTTTTTTTGTGGGTACTGGGGGTCGACCTCAGGACACTGCGCGCCAGTAGGTGCCTGTGCCGCTGAGTGATATCACCGGCCCTTTTTTCGTATGTGGGTTCCAGGAGTCGAACTCGGAACCTCGCGCTTGCCAGGCAGGTGCTTATGCCGCTGAGCCACCTCACCGGCCCAGCCCTTCTCATTTTTGAGAAAGGGTCTCACTAAGTCGCCCACTAAGTCTCACTACACTGTGCTCCTCCCGCTCCAGCCTCTCAAGGAGCTGGGATTATGGGCGTGCACCACTGTGCCCTGGCACCAGATGCTGCTACTGACAAGTTCTCGGGCCAAGTCTGACGTCGAGCAGCCAGGGATTGCCAGTCAGTCCTTGCCCTACTCGCAAAGGCTCCACTGTCCACAATGGTAGCTGCCAGCAACATGTGGCTGTTCACATTTGATTAAGTTTAAATAGAACTTTAAGAAGCCAGTTTCCCTGTTACACTAGCTACCCTACTGGACAGTGTAGATGGAAAATACCTCCATCACACAGACAGGTCTAGCAGACAGTGCTGTCTAAGGCTATGACAGCAACATCTCGGAGAGTGAAATTGCTACTCTTAGGGGTCTGGGACAGGAATGAGGTATAAGCTAAATGAATTTTTCATTCACTGGAAGGTACAAAACTAATTTTTTTTTTTTTTTTTTTTTGAGACAGGGTTTTGCTATGCAGTTCAGGTTGGCCTTGAACTCACTTTTGTAGCCCAGGCTGGCCTCAAACTCACAGCAATCCTCCTGCCTCAGCCTCCTGAGTGCTGGGATTATAGGTGTGCACCATCGTGCCTGGCCCAAAATTAATGTTTGAAATGTGGATCTTTCTAAAATGTATCATATTTCAGTTTCCTCTTTTAGTAAGTACAGTATAGTGAAAATACCAGACTGAGAACCAGAAGTTATGGGCTCTAACATTGGCCATTTAAAAAAAAGGAGCAGTAGGGCCATTTTTATCAAGTAAAATCATAACTCATCCTCCAACATATGAAAGCTAGAGCAAGCGACTGGTATACAACTCACATGACAAATAGTGCCCTGGTTCCACCTGCCCAGCGTCCCTCCCCAACCAAGGATGCTACAGAATTCTTGATGTCCAAGAAGATCGTGGAAACCAGTGGACTTATAAATCTTCTGAGGTTCCTTGTAGATCCAGGAATGTAACTGGTTTGCTGGGATAATCTGAGGACCAACAACTCCAACCCAGAACAATGGTCAGTGTTCACTGTGCCCATCCGATGTGAAGGTACGCAGGACTTGGAGAAGTTCAGCAACAGAGACCTAGCCGCCCCCATGACGGGGGGCAGGGAGCCTCCCCCAGGCTGTGCACTGCCTTCCCACAGGCCACCCAGCTCCTCTCAGGAAACGCCTGCTGGGGGCCTGGCCAACAAAAGATGCTAAGTGAATATTCATTCCTTTGCCCCCTCCAGGCTGAGAGCCGCTGCTGAGCTGCTAGATGCTTGGTATCGTGTAATTGAGACATCTGCAGCCTTACCTAGGGTGGTCACGCCCACCGCACTGGGTCTCTACACAGGAGAATACAGATCTCTGTCTTGTGGGGCCACCTTGAAAATGTCCAGAGGGCCCAGAGCAAACCCTCTCTCTTTCATCTGGAGTAAAACTTTTCCTCTCTGAATGCTCAGAGGGGATAAACAGCAGAAGCAGAATGACTCAACTTCCTTATTCAGATATTGGTTGAAAACCAATGTCATCCTGGTGCTTCCTCTTTTCAGCCCTTAGCCTGCCTGGCCACTAGGCCACACCGGGCAAGCTTCTGCCCATCAAAAATGAGGGACTTTGCAGGAAGGGGAATCGAGGACAAGGGCCAGGCAGAGCAAGCCATGTGCCGGGCAGCCAGGAGCCCTTATCAATGCTCAGCCCTGGCTGCTCCTTCCTCGCACCCTGCCCAGCCTCTCCAGCCAGCCGTGGGCAAGTCTCCCACCTCTCCCTGGCTCACTCGTTTCTCTCACAGGGGACCGCCTGCCTCCTGTAACATCTGCCCAGATCTCCCTTGTGCTTTCCTTGCTCACTGTGTCTCCTCAGTGCCAGGCACACGGTAACCACGGTCATGTACCAACGTCTGTACATGGGGCTCTCTGACGCAGCTCCACAAGGGTGGTGTTCTCTGCGATGCAGAGGTCAGTCACCTGCCAGAACAAATGAGGCTGATTTATGCAACAAGAGCATCAAGCACAGGTTAGGGCTCAGATCAGGACGCTCTTGGTCCCCTTTGAGAACTGAGCAACATTACCAGCCACATGACTACTGCTACGCCTCCTTCACACCTCGGATCTGCTCATCCACTGCTGGGAGTCATTTCTCAGCCTCATCAGCAGGAAGCACAAGAACTGAGAATGAGGGGCTTTGCCAGTAAGGGCTGCATCAGCTTAAACATAGCAGGCCGAGTTACTCCAGCACCCACTCCTGTAGTGCCATGTTTAACCTGACTCGTTTTAACAGATCATTTCACTTCCTTTGAACAAAGCAAAACTCCACCACAAGAGATACACACAAAACAAGAATTCTAGGCAAGATGATATAAGCCTTTACTAAAGGATGTGCTTTGGAAAGAAGAAAGGTAAATGAGGGAAAGGAAATGGGATATAAGATGCAGTAGGCTGAGCGTGGTGGTGCATGCCTGTAATCCCAGCACTTGGATCTACGTGAGTTCAAGGATAGCTTGAACTACATAGTGGTTTCAAGGCCACCCTGAACTACATAGTAAGACCCTGTCCAAAAAAGAAAAAAGATGAAAAAAGAAAAAAAAAGAAGAGAAACAATGGTAGGCACAGAAACTGATGTGATATTTTCATTAGCTTAATGGTTATGTATAAAAATTAATTCAAATGATTTTAATATATTTAAAGCCAGACAATAACAAGGAAGGGTAGAATGGGGTTGTTCAGTGGGTACAGTAATAAGATCCAGTTGGGTGTAGTGGTACACACCAGCAATGCCAGCACTCGGGAGGCTGAGGCAGGAGGATCGCTATGAGTTTGAGGCCAGCCTGGGCTACATAGTTAGTTCAAGATTAGCCTAAACTACACAGTGAAACCTTGTCTCAAAAAAAAGAAAAAATTACAGTTAAGTATTATGCATGTTAAAAGTATATAAAAATAGAAATATAATTCAGTGCTTCCTAACCCAAAGGGCAAAGAAGAAAAATAAAAACTTTGTCCTTTTAACTGAAGACAAGAAGAGAAAGGGAATAGAACAATAAATATAAAATGAAAACATAAGTTAAGGTGGCAGATATAAGTCAAAGTACTAATCTATTAGTAATCAGACTACATATGACTAAATTAAAAAACAGATAAACAGAATTTGAAAGTATATAGCAAGATGCTGACTACAATAAAACAAAATTATATAGAATAGCTGAGAATCGAAGGGTGGAAAAAGATATGCTAGGCCAACACCAACCAAAACACGGACAGTCACATCAGCACGCTCCCGACACAGGCCCAGCAACCACGCACAGGTTACAGGGAAGGACTCCCAGGCTCTGAGCAGGCAGGGGTTGGTGAGCGAGTCCTAGAGCGCTGAGGCCCTGGGCAGGCGCTGGGTCTGCTGGCCCAGGGAAAATACTCAGGAAGATGACTTAGCCCTGGAGGAGCTCGCAGTCCACCCGGGAAAAACAAGCAGTCAGAAAAGTACACACAATACAGGAGTGCAGGGATAGAAGACATGCAGCAGACACAGTGGGGATGCCCAAGGAAGAGGAGGGGGCATTCCAGGTGAGGGAACAGCAGAAGGTGAGGCCCAGAGCACATCTACATGAGAAAAAAGGCTTGCAGCTGCTAGTAGGTAAACCTAAGTCACACCCCTTCAGGGATGAGAGATCAAGTTCAGGTACCAGACCACGGAAATGCACTTGGTCCTCATACACACCCTAGCTTAATTCTCAGAAGAGCGAGGGGGTAAAATTCTGCATTCCTTCACACTCTTGGGGGAAGCTACTAGTTAGGGGCAGGTGTTGGACGCTGGGCATTACATGCAAACTATCAGTGGGACAGAACCCCCAGCTATCCTAGCACCATGACGTCATGTTACAGGGCTCTGGAAGGCTTCACTCTTTCCCTGGGGCAGGGAGGCGGAGCAGGCAGTGAATACAGGGAAGAAAAGAAGGGGCATCCCTGGCTCCCTCTCAGGCACTGCCATGCAATCCTGCTGGAAGTATCTTGAGACTGGCCTCCCTGCCAACTTGACTCCTGCTTCCCAGGGGAGCCATTTCTGCACATGCACTTCCTGTCAAGGAGGATATGAAATGTGAAGGTTCTGATCAATTATTTAAAAAAAATGGACATGCCCACAAAAACTCAGTCTCACTGCTAATTCCACAGGTACAACTGCAGGGCAAATAAAATGGTGGAATTAAACTCACGATTGCCCTCCCATTCCCTCTGTGTGCCTGGTGACATCGGCCAGCCCCAGCTATGCAGACAACTGCACACTGCTGAGACAAGATGCCATCATGTCTGTTCTATCAGCACAGGTCTTACCCACTTCCAGTTTCTCCCTGACCGCCACTCAGCCTGTGCCAAGCTCACCCCAAAGCACCCTATCCTTTAGACAACCTTGAGTGCAAAGACATCTGCTGGCTCCACACTCCACACGGGCCCGGTCCCAAGTCTGTGGTCTGTAATCCGACTGACCACTGCTCGCTGAGCCCAGAATTTGGCTCGGGTCCATATTCTCTCTCCACAACCCTTAGCGACTCGACTCGGCAGGCTCCTTGGTGGGCCACGTTATTGTGTGGACCTCTCAACACTTCATTTGTCCTTTGCAGACCAAGTGAAGCCAACAGCTTGGCCTTTTCTGAGCACCCCCAGCACCTGGCCTTGCTGCTCCCTCACCCCAGCCCTTAATCACCCCCACTCCCTTTAATTCACCAGTGAAACAGTAAAGCATGTACTACAAGACCACAGCCACGTCTGTGCACACAATTCTTAGGACTGCAACCTTGTATGCAGCAAGGGAAATACAATCCAAGATGCTTAGAGTATTTCTATAATAGCAAGAAAATGGAACAAAAATGTCTACCTACAGAGGAAAGATAAAAAACTACAGCACATCCACTAAAATGTTTATGAATAAACTTTAACAATATGAAGACATGCCTGTGGGACACAGAGCTGTGTCTAAAGTGTGACTCCGCAGAGCACTGCAGACACCTAGCACTGATAAGTAGCAATGTTTCTCTTTTGGTCCTGAGCTTATGGATGTTTCAATATTTATACTTTTCTACTTCTTTCCACAATTTTTTTTTTCTTTTTGTGGGTACCGGGGGTCGACCTCAGGACCTCGCGTGCCAGCAGGCACCCGTGCCGCTGAGCGATATCACCGGCCCATTTTTCGTATGTGGGTTCCGGGAGTCGAACTCGGCCGTCGCGCTTGCCAGGCAGGCCGCTGAGCCATCTCACCGGCCCCACAATTTTTTTTTTTAATGAGCATGTGTTCGTCTTCTCAGTTTTCTTTTCTTTGTGGTTTTGTTGATTGAACCCATGGCCTTTGCACTGAGCTACATGTTTTTATTGTTTAATAGACAATATTTTCAAGTGGTTAAGAAAAAATACAGACAGGATACACCATGAGCAGCAAAGTCCCTCCCACCCTTCCTGCATCCCTCTCAGGGGATCCCTATGCTAGCTTCTCATAGATCCCTCCACAGATTTCTCTGCAGGGTATTACCGTATTCTTTTTTTTTTTTTTATGTGGGTACTGGGAGTTGACCTCAGGGCCTCGCGCTTGCCAGCAAGCACTTGTGCCGATATCACCGGCCCTTTTTTTCCTTTATGTGGATACCGGGAGTCAAACTCAGGACCTCACGCTTGCCAGGCAGGCGCTTATGCTGTTGAGCTATCTCACTGGCCCCAACTGTATTCTTATAATGAAAATAAGCTGTAACTGGAAAAAGCCCTCTTGGTACAGGATGAGAACGCAGGAGCCTGTTGTCATGCTTGTGAGTGGAGGTTGACAAATTCGGGATAAGCTGTTTCCTGGCCCCCCAAACCTCACCAGAACCTCTGAGGTGGTCACTGAGCTCTAGCAGCTGGGCCACAAAAACAAGAGGCTGGAGATGGCAAGTTGGCTCTTCCTGGTTTTGGTTTTCTTCTTCTCCCTGGGGACTGAGTTGTAGCTGCTGTGACTCGAGAAGGCAGGCAGTGCATGGGGACAGTTTTGTCACCTCCTTCAGCCCAGGCGGCCCGGCTTCCCTGTGCTTGTCTACAATCACCTCAGGCTCGTCCTGGGGTGGCCCAGGACCCCATGCAGAGTGGCAAATGTGGCAGAACTAAGTCTGGGAGGATCCCAGCCCCTCTTTGGTGACTGCATGAAAGGTAGGGTTGGAGTACAGACCCCAGGTCAGCACACCCACAGGGCCAAGTTTTTCTGGCTGGTTTCACCTGCCTTCTTTACATACAATCCTGACCTTGCTTTCTTTAAAAATAAAAATATTTAATTTTTTTCAAATGCAGTGTAAGTGTCATAAAATAGAAGCAATCCCTGCAGCATTCCCTCTTCCTCCAACATAAGAAACGTTTGTGTGTGGTGTGAGTCCCTCTAGCCCCGTCAGCAGTCTATACAAACGCACTTAGGAGTGGTGTTTAGATAAATCCGGGGCTATACGCACACACCGGGTTATGTCACCTTTCATGTAACAGATTACAGACACTTTTCATTTTAGCTTACAGAGATCTACTTTATGCTTTTTAATGGCTTCAGAAGATTCCTTGTACAGATGTACCAACATTCCTCTATGGATGGACTTTGTTTCCAATTTTTCTTCTTCCTTTTTTGTGGTGCCAGGAATTCAGTCCAGGGCACTGCACATTCAGGCAAGTACTATACACTGAGCTATGTCCCCAGCCCCTCGATTTTTCACTTGTAAGTAACACTACAAGACTCTTTTGTTATAACTCCAAGCTAGTTGCAGTGGTACACCCCCACATCCCAGCTGCTTGGGAGGCTGAGGCAAAAGGATTGCAAATCAAAGCCAGCTTGGGTGACTTAGACCCTGTCTCAAAATAAAATTTAAAAGGGGCTGCAGGTGTAGTTCAGCCGTGGAGTGCTTGCCTAGCACACCTTGAGGCCTTGAGATCAGTCCCCAGTAACCAACACACACGGCGCACACGCGAACAGGCATGACAGAAAAAAGAGACAGACAACCCCACAGGATATCTTTGAAGTGCATTCTGTGTACCCCATCTGACCTCTGTCTCCCTCAGCAGCTCAGCAATGGATGGGCTGAGGGATGGCCCAGTGGTGTACAATGAACTTGGATCCACAACTCCTTGGAAACAGTGCTGAGCTTAGTTGTCCCTGTGGTCATCTCCGGGTGTTTTCAACATCTGTGCTGTTCATACACACACAAATGCACATAGTTGTCAATCATAACAGACCACTATCGCAGCTATTATGTTTGCTGCTTATTAGGTAATCCATGTACTACTTGTGAGTCCTCACAACACTAAGCAAGGCACTACTATAATGGCCCTTATATGGAGCGAGAAGCTGAGGCTCAGTGGTCAAATAACTTGCTCAAGGCCACACTGCAGGAAGTGCCATTGGCAAGACATGCACGAGGGGCTTTTACGTTAATGTTCATACTCTCAGCCCTGACACTGAATCTTTTTAAATGATCTAAGGTTTAAAAATTGGGACCCAAATGCAGATGCTGTCACAGCCAAAGATTTGTTAGTAAGAAACCCAGGGACTGACCCAGGAGGAAGCATCTTAATTAGGAAGCAGAAACACAGCTGCCTATGTTCTGGAAAAAGTAGAGGCAGAGGCTCTAAGTTGGAACCATTACGGTTAGGGTTAGGATTAGGGTTAGGGTTAGGGTTAGGGTTAGGGTTAGGGTTAGCTGGGCCCACCCAGAGGACAGATTCTAGGACCACCTTCAAATCTGCCATTCACATTATAAAGTCAGGCTCCAGGCTTCTTCAGTCTAGGTGAGTGTTCTTTTATAACAAAGCCTTGAGCATCAGCTGCCACTGCATTAATATGATTACTACTATAATCATTAATATGATCACTACTTTGTCTTCAGGCTCCTAACACAGGGCATTTGATAAGCTTTGAAAGAACAGTGTCACAATGGCATTTTCAATTCAACTCTCAAATCTCATGCCAACAGCAAATAAATAGGAGGCCACAGAGCGTATCACCAGGCCAGAGATCAATGTGGAATTGGAATGAAGAACACGGAGAGAATAGTAGTATCGTGGGGGGAAAAAAACTGAAACAAGCACAGGTGTACTTTGTAATAAGCAGCAAGGAATTTTTTTATATGCATACTATGTAAAACATTTCAAGTGTCATCGAAATCTGCAAGTTGGGTATTTTGTGTCTCTGAATATTCAACAATGACAAATTTCTGAAGCTTACTGGGCCATCTGCTCCCTCAGCACTAGGATAGCGTTTCTTTGATAAGTCAAAATGCACTTTGTGACCTTGCCACACCTTGAGGTCACCATCACAAGCAACTCTATTTAACCTCTCGGCTTGGACTCAGAATGAGCAGTGGTCACTAGGCTGTGATTAGGCCCCCCCAATACAGCCACACTCTCCTTTCTGGGTTTGTAAATCAAGTTTTCCCAAATGGGACTGGCTTCAGGCCGGGTTTACCTAAATCAAGAGAAGATGAAGAAAGACAGGCTCAGGCTCCCTGTAGGGAGGAGTATCACTGGTGACTGGTTCTGAAATTGAGGAACTAGTTTGCGGAAGTTCAGAATAAACAAGAAACCCCAACAACTTTGCTTTCCACAGAAGACTCCAGTGCATGGGGGCATGGAAGGAAGTACATGGTCCACTTGGCCCTTTGGCAGAAGAACCCTGACAGGACCTGTTTCAGACACCCTTCAAGCTCTTTTTTTTTTTTTTTTTTTTTTTGTGGGTACCGGGGGGACGACCTCAGGACCTCGCGCACCAACAGGCACCCGTGCCGCTGAGTGATATCACCGGCCCCTTTTTCGTATGTGGGTTCCGGGAGTCGAACTCGGGCCTTTGCGCTTGCAAGGCAGGCGCTTAAGCCGCTGAGCCGTCTCACCGGCCCCCTTCAAGCTCTTGGACACAGGCCCGAGTGACCAGCTCAGGACACAAGTGGCATGTTGCTTTCTAATAAGGATTATACCTTTGCTCTCTCTCGGGCAGGAAGCAAAGGGCTTAGGACATGGATATTATGGGGAATTATCTCAGATCGATTCCCTGGTGAAAGAAGAAAATCATGGAACAGCCATTGGCTGTTCATCCTCTCAGACCAGCAGCGCCCAGCAGGAGTCTAGATTACAGTCTCCCACTTCCACTCAACAAGTACTTGTCCTTTGGCTACCATGTTTCAGGCACTGTGCTGGTCACCTGCAGCATGACGGTGACCACGATAGGTGGGAGTGCCCCTGTTGTAGCCCTGAAAGGGCCTCTTGGGATGCTGACCTTTGCTGCCAAGCATGGTCAATGGGTCAGCCTTTGACCGCCTGCCTAAATCCAATCTGAGGACACCAAGCACATGGATTTGCAGATACAGGCCCTGCCCTCTCCGCCCCAGCCCTGTCTTCAGTAGCTGGCTGCTCACTGTCCCTACCCTGACAGTGCCTGTGCTTCTGGAGATGCACACCTTTGCCCTGGGTTGCAGAAGTTCCCATACTGCTCTCAAGCTCTAAGTGGCCACAAGGAATGAGGCCCAGCGTGAGAGGAAGGCCGAGGTTGTTCCTGCCCAGACCCTGCAGATGTGAGGCCGGTGGGACCTTTATGCCAATGAGCTCTGTGTGTGATGGTCAGTGCTGGCTCAAGGTGGAGACAGGCCTTGGGCTGTGGGGCCTTTCTCGCTCCTCTCTGGTGCCCATGGCTGGGGCTCCCAACTCAGCACCTGGCCTGACCTGTATCTTGCCTGTATCCCTGACCTGTACCTCTGCCATGGTGAGCCCTTGAGGGCGATGCCTCAGTGGTATTTGTGTTTACAGACACTCCTTGACTTATGATGCTCTTATGTACTGAAACATCCATCAGAAGCTGAAAGTATTATAAACAGAAAATGTTTCGAATACTCTAACCCAGTGATGGTGAACCTTTTAGAGCTTTCAATGATACACACAGCCCCTTGTGGCATATATGCCGTAGGTTCGCCACCACTGCCCTAACCCATGAGCACCACAGCCTAGCCACAAGGCACAGCACAGGGTATGCATTCTTTCTCCTGAGACAGTGGGGCTGACCAGGAGCTGCAGTTCGTGGCCCTGCCCAGCGTCGGCAGAGAGTTCTGAATCACATACCAGCAAAAGACCAAACTTCAAAACTGGAAGTTTCTACTGAATGTATATTGCTTCCACACTATCAAAAGGTCAAGAAACCCTAACCTGAACCATTGTCAGTCAGGGATGCCTGCATATTCGAGCACCTAGCAGAGCCTGCACAGCCAATACCCTTGGCAACTATTCCCCAGTCGAGGAATAATGGACATGGCCCTGGGGAACCAACGAGGCCATGGGTAGGAGAGCCAGCTCTGCTGGGGTGCATGTGTCCGATCCTTGCAGAAGTCACATCACGGGGTTGTGTTCTGACTCACTCCAGCAAAAAGTGTCCTGCAAGCTGGCTGTTGAGCCACCCATCAACCCCTTTCCTAAGTGCGACCTGGAGACCCATTTATTTCTAATCACTGCCTTTTACCTTTTTCTCTGTAGAGATATTCCTGGCTCTTAAAGCCCAGCACCTGCCAGTGGAGACTGCTGGGCATGGGTTAAGAAGCTGGGTTCATCCAAATAATTCCCTGGACCAAAGGATTCTGGTGTGACTTAACTAGCAATGGCATTCTCATCTGTGGCTGACTAAGCCCCCTGTCCTGTCAAGACTCCTAACCATCCACACTGGAGCACTCATTCTGGCCCAGTGAAAGGAAAGGCCAATGTCAGTGGAAGCAGCTGGGGGATCTAGGCTACAAAGCTCTCAGCAGCTCCAGGGGGCCACCATCCAGATGTCACATCATGCTTCCCCCTCAAGGAAGAGCCTCTTGCTGAGGAGCCAGATGGACCAGCTGGGATAATGCCTGTCCTCTGGACACCTGAATGCCATGGGCAGCACACCACTTCTTCCCAGAGGAGAGCTGCAGAACAGTGCCTAGGTGCCCAGTGGGTTTGGACTCTTATGATCAGTCATCAACAGTCACCACATGCCCACTCTGGGAAAGACACTGCTTGGCAAGATAGACAAGTACCCACGAAGTGTCCTGAAGGTGCAGGCAACCTTTGGAGCTTCCGGGTAACTCTGTCCAGAATTGTATTTTCTTATCAACCTTGGAGTTCTTTTGATTACATGGACCTCATGGTTCAAGAGAGCATCAAATAGATTACTGTTTACTTTTCCTTAGATGCTAGGCAGCCACTGCTTGGGCTCCACCCTTCTCAGGCTTGGTGGAGCTTGCAGGGAGGCTGGGAGTGTTAGGGTTGGTGTGGGGAACAAAGAGAGAAGCTGGCTGACAAAATTCCCACTCTAGGAGTAGTTCCAGTGTCCAGTAGCAGCAGCACACAGCGTACACAGCCTAGGTTTTGGTTCAGGCTCTGCTATTAATTAGCTGGGTGGCTTTGGGCAACTGACTTGGCTATCTTGGACCACCATTTTGTCTTCTGCAAAATAGGAGGATATAAACACTAAGGACCATTTCTAGTCTGCAATTCTAATAGCGCTTTGACAGAGCAGTTAAGGTTTGAGGTTACCGAGCCCTGCCAACCCCAAGAGACTGGTGGTTAGCCCAGACTGATGGGGTGTGGGTCCTGGGACTGGGGAGGAGTCTGTAACTGAGAAAGGAAACCAGATAACTTGAAGGGAATAATGGGTCTTTTGCTGCAGTTCCATGAAGTCCAGCCTACCTGTGGGTGACCCTAGACCTGCTCCTAGATGTCAATGGCCATCAGCAGTTGAACACCACACCAACTGCACTAGTCAAGAACATATAGGGGAGCCGAGCATGGTGGCGCACGCCTGTAATCCTAGCACTTGGGAGGCTGAGGCAGGAGGATCACTGTGAGATCGAGGCCAGCCTGGGCTACATAAGCGAGTTCAAGGCCAGCCTGCACTACATAGTGAGACCTGGTCTCAAAACAAAACCAAACAAAATCAAACAAAACACAAAAGCAAACAAAAACAAAAACAAAAACAAAAACAAAAACAGAACACAGAGGGGAGCAAATCTCTGCCCTGCTGGACACCAGAGTGTGGCTTCTGTGGAAAAGGGTCAGCAGAAGCTGCAGTGCCGGGCCTGGGGAGGGAAGGGCAGCTCAGGCGTTCTCCCTGCTGCTGCTTTCTGAGTCCAACACTGGCCCAGGAAGTGAGACAGCTGAGGTGGTGGCAGGCTCAGAATTCCAAAAGCTTCCAGAAATCCAGGGTACAATCTAGCTGTTCTGATCATTGGCGCTCTCGGGAGCCTCCAACCCAGGTGGCTAGGAAGAAGGCGGGGGAGAGGGTTCCCCAAAAGGTCTTTCATACCAAAGTACAGTTTGTCTCTCTCTGCCAAGGGATTTCCCAGCTCTTGCTCCTGTGCTGATTGTCCCTGGAAAAAGGCCATTTTCCACCCTCAAGGTGGCTGGACTCAGGAGTGCAGCAACACTGCTGACCCAGGCTCTGTGCCCTGTCCACATGACCCCTGCGTGGGGTTGTCTGCCAGTCAGCAAGCACAGGAGTCTCCCATTGCTTCCTGCTCCCTCCTCTTGGCCTTGGGCTGGAGTGAGGATGATGCTGGCAGAGGGCTCCTCAACAAGGTCTGCTGAGGACTTCCTCTGCAATGTGCTGGCCACAAATTGCCTGTAACCTATACCTTGCAAGGGTGACTCACCTTCCAGAGAAAGTGCTCTGCTCACCTAAGCAACGCTGCTTGGAAAATGACTAAGGCACCTATTGAGCGTAGTCTGTGGGGCTGGCAGGGGCCTGAGTGGCCTCCAGACACTGCCTCTCACCTCGGGCTGAAGTCAAGAGCAGGCTGCCGCTTTCTTTTTCCTCTGAAGCAAACTCCACACGAGGCTTGACATCCGGTGATCTATTTTTTCTAAAAACTAGGTTCACTTTAGAAATGACTCTTTGGCCTTCAAGACAATTTCCCCAAGAGAAAACAAAATGTTATTTAAAGGGAATGCCAATCAGGTAGGGGCTTATATTTTTGTTTTGTATTAAGGGAGAAAAAAGAATTTAAAATCTAATATGAATTTTTTTTTCTTGTGAGATTTTTAAGGAAAATCTGCAAGTCCTGACTATAGGTCCAAGGCCCCCAGACCTGGGAGGGGAGACAAGACATAAGCAGGTGACAAGACCTGGTTATGAGGGAGAAGTCCTCCTGGTCCCCCAGATAAAAAACGAGTCCTGTTGCTTTGTATTTACACAGTATTGTCCTTTTTCTCACCCTGGAGTCCACACTGGGGTTGGTGTACCACCTGTGGGGCACTGGGGAGTCCTAGACAGGCCCGGCCCTGCTGTGGCCTGGAGTTCCAGAGGCCCTGAGGGTGCCCACTGATCGCGGGCACCAACTCTGACCGGGCGGGGTCTGGCCCTTTTAAGGCTCTTCAAGAGTGTGGTGAGGGCAGAATGGGGTGCAGGCTGGGAGACTTGATGGCTAAAACCTCTAGGCTAGAGAAATGTCTCCCCACAGGTCCTACTGAGAAAATGACTCTGCCCTGTCAGGCAATCTGAGTGGCATCCAGACATTGCCTCTCTTCTTGAAAAAGCAGGGCTAGTCACAATGTGGTGATGAGCAACTACTCCTAGTGTTATCACTACTACCATTAGCAACAGCAGCAGCAGCAGCAGCAGCACGAACAGCAGCAATAGCTGCTATGTGTGGCGTTTACTATCTCCTCTTGTTTCCTTCTACTTAAAACTGCCCCATGAAATATTTCGGATCCTATTGACATGGGAGCACACAACACTCAGAGAAGTGAGTGACTAGCCCAGCTCTAGCTGCTTCCTAGCACAGAAGGCAGCAGGATGCTTTTCTCCCCATTCATTCCAATGGGGCCTGTGTGCTGAGGGCACACAGTAGCGGACTTCTTTGGGATGACAGCCTGAACCACCACATTTTGCTCTGGCAGATCACTTGTCCTACCTGCCTCGGTTTCTGCCTGTGGAAAATGGGAATAAGCAGACCTATCCATATGATAAGCTACTCATCTTTTGGCCTTTTATTAATTAACCATACCCATAATTAATTATCAAAATTAATAATTGTTACAATAAGTCGATAAAGCTACTTCCCTGGTTTAGTTAAGTTCAAAATTGACAAGTTTTTTGGAAAAAACCACCTACCCTGATCCTTTCTTGAGCACGTTAGTGGAAAAAGCAGTAAACCAAATGCCAAGAAAAGAGGATTTAGATTCCAGGCATGACAACAATTTCCTAAGTAATCTTGTCTATTTCTCTTTGACAAGTTTCACTTTTCTGATCTCCCTGTCTTTCTTCATATAAGGACTAAGAAAATTCAAAGGGTGGCTATGAAATTATTCCTCATGCATACAGTTTCAAAGGATTTACACCAGGGAGCTGAAGGATTCAAGGATATAAAACAGCAAGAAAGGAAGAGGACTCTTTAAATTCAAAGAATATACAGGCACTGAGGAACACATTTTCTGCACTGCTGCTCAGGCAGCAAGACCGGCCCAGAGAGAAGGGCCCCATCCCTCAACCCTGCTGTCCCCTGCAGTCTGCTGCTCCAGACAACACGAGGGTTAGCTTCAAAGGCTCATCCTTCCCTAGAGCTTGCTCGGCCCCTTTTCTTCTGTCTTCCTGGATCTCTGCAGGGCTGACTTATCCCGAGGGCTCCCTGAATTTACTCCCCAACTGTCCTGGCCCCTCCCATTTCACACGGGTGCCATCAAAAGTGCTCACAATGCTCAGATGTTTCCAGTTTAACTGAAATACTAAAATGGGGCAAACAGGAAGCATCAGACACAACTGCGGTAGTGACTTATTAATCATGAAAGCAAAATTTTAGTTGCATTTTAACCTTTTGCCAGGAAAAAAAAAGCAGCTTTGAGATGACGCATGTCATTGGTAGAAATATGCTGCCCGTGTGAGTACCAAACTGCCTTTGACTTTTTATTTAGGACCGAATTTGGTTTTAAGATACCTTCTATCAAGGACAGTGGGATGAATCTGTCAGTTCCCTTCACAAGGCAGACAGCCTGTCAGGAAAGCCCATGTGCTACCCACAGAAACAGGAAAAACATAGGAAGCTAAAAGTGCCTTCACTGGCCAAATGACCCAGCACCCTTTTAGGGACCAACACAGCACACCACTTTGGGACAGCTTTCATCTCTTCTCCACCTCCAGTCTCTCAACTGGCAGAACTCTTGTCACAAAGGACTCATGGCTGCTGCTTGGGCTGCACACCCAATCAGGGTGAGCTCTCTTTTCAGCATTAAGTGATACACAAACGCTCCAGGCAGATCACAAAGGAGCCAGTGTTCATCAGGAGAACCAAAATGAGGAACCAAACCTCCATCTGTTGAGGCAAAACAGCCGACCAGACATTTTTGTTTAATAGATGAAGGCTCTTTGGCAGGGTCTGTCGGGGAGCTCCTCCCACAAACCCTAACAGATAACACCAGAGGCAAAATCCCCCTTCAGAAGTGCTCCTTAAAATCAGAAAACAATCAAAAGATGACCTACAGCTTGGCAGTTATGGCAGTCTGATTTCACAACCTGCTGGTATCTACTTCTGGGAAGTAGATACCTGGGTTGTATATACCTGGGTACAAAGCCAGACACTCACTTTTCTTTTGAGGTCTTCTGAGAAGTTCATCACCCTTCCATATAAATGAGGATGTCTTAAAGGTTTTTGAAAAATTCAGAAGTCTGGCATCACTCCAATGGAAAGAACTTTGACATCACTTAAAAACATCAAGAGAAAATCCAAAAACATCCTAAGCAAGACAAGCACCTCCAAAGTGTCCTCTCACAGGAGTGGAAACACCAGCCCAAACACTCCCACTCCCGTCTCCATCTGACTTGTTCTGTGGTCCTGATTAGGGGCCCGGGGACCAACCCTCCATCTTAGCTGGGCGTCGCCGGCCTCACCGAGTGTAGAACCGGCCAGTACAGTGCCCCACTTCCCAGGCAGAGGACCTAGGTCACAGGGATGAGGACACCAGGTAAGACACACCACTCATGTGCAGCCACCGTCGCTCTCTAATCTTCCAGAAAGCCCGTGTTTCTAGGCATAGGTTTTCAAGTTCCCTTCGAATAAACTTCGGCCTGCTACCTCGCGTGTTACGGTCCCACCCGCATTTCATTTCACTTATTTCAGCAGCGTCCTTCAAGGGACCGGTGCTCACTGTCTCTGGTTAACAAAAATAACCTTGTCATCGACACCAGTGATTTCTGCACCTTCTTTCCGTCAACCCTTTCCTCCCCACACTCACGCCCAGCACTCTTAGGGCCGCGAGCAACATTTCCACCCCAATCCAAAGGCTTTCCTTTAAGTAACCGAGCAGCACGGAGGTGCTGGGCAGGAAGGAATCCCGGGCTGCCCAAGTAGCCAGGGCCACCAAGGCTCCAGGGTGCAGATGACACCCAGCCGCGGCCACAGTCCCGCGTGGGTCGGGCGCGGGAGGCCGGCTCCGCCCCGCTGCGGGTCGGCGCCCCCAGCGCCCGGGCTAGTCCGGGCGGAGCGGGCCCGCGAGGGGGCGTGCGGACACCGGCGCAGGCCCGCGGAAAGCCTACCCCGCCAGCCCCACACACGCGGCAGCCAGGCCGCAGCCCGGCCCCGCGCTGAGCGCGACGCAGCCCCGCCGCTCCTCGGCGCCCTGCTGCGGGTCCCGGACCGCCCAGTCACCTACCGGCCGAGTGCCAACTCCACAACCGCGAGTGTGCGCGCCCGGGCCAGCGAAGTCCCACCACCGCCGCCGCCGCCGCCGACCCCTGCGCTCCGGGCCAGGTCGCCCCGCCCCGCCCCGCTAGCCCCGCCCCGCCCCGCCCCGCTAGCCCCGCCCCGCTAGCCACGCCTCCCCCCGCGGCGAAGACTTTGCCTGACTTCGCTCCTCCTTCTTCGGGCCGCGCCGCCACTTTGGCCCCGCCCACTATTCCAAAATAGCCAATGAGACGGCCCAATTAGGCCAGTTTGCGTTCCCCTCCTTAGCAACGATTGGTTAACGAGGCCTAGTTTCCAGAAATGGGCACTATTTCCGAGCAAGGTTTGTAGAGATTATTGAGGCGGAGGCGGTGCGGTCGTGCACATGCGCACTCGGCCCCTGGCGCTCTTGATTGGTTGCATTCTTGAGATTACGGGAAGGAAGGGGAACTGTGCGCATGCGTAGGCCTTCCGGCGCGAACTCCAGTTACCTTGGAGATGGTAGGGCGCTGTCTCTCTCTGCAGCTTGCAGCTTCCTCTTCGCCACTAGGGGCAGGGCGGTGGGGTTAGGAATGCTGTTCCCGACCACCACAGACCGAGGACGAGGGAGAGGGTCACAGCGCCGTCCCTCGAAAAGCGTCGGGAGCCCGGGGTCCACGCGGAGCGGACCGTGCGTGCAGCCGGCGGAGCGCCGAGCAGACCTGGGGACGCGTGCTGCTGTCACAGTATTCCTTCCTGAACGGGGACAGGGAGGGGTGGCAAAGCAGAGAGCATTTCTAACTTTTGCGGAGGTATTTTCTAGTGTTCCCACAATGAGCTTGTGTTTCATTTGTCATAAAAATTCCAAACTTCATTATTTTTTGAAGTTTCCAAAATAAGACATGTGTTCCTACTCTGTCTCCCCGATTCCATCAGGGGTCCCGGCAGGCGGGGATGGGTGAGTCTCCA
This sequence comes from Erethizon dorsatum, assembly GCA_028451465.1. NCBI lineage: Eukaryota > Metazoa > Chordata > Mammalia > Rodentia > Erethizontidae > Erethizon > Erethizon dorsatum. The sequence goes on from CM051826.1 coordinate 63,798,811, forward strand.
GAGGGAGTCTGCTTGCGACCCCCTGGCAGGACTCCCCACCTAGCGCCTCTCTCTGGAGGTCGGTACCCAGTGGACGGACTTTGGGAGCTGGGGAAGCCGGTTCATTTAGGCAGGGGTGGGAAACTCACAACCTGAGAGCCTCGTCTCTCACCTAGGCCACAAATCCGGTTTGTTCAGCTGGCCCAATGTCGTTTGCTTTTTTCTTCTTTCGAGATAGGGGCTTGCTATGTAGGCCAGGTTGGCCTTAAACTCACTGTGTAACCCTGGCTGGTCTTGAACTTGTGATCTTCCTGGCTCAGCCTAGGGAGTGCTGGGGTGACAGGCGTGTACCACCTTGCCCTATGGGGCCCAGTGTTCTTCTTCTTTCTTTCTTTCTTTTTTTTAATTTGAATGCCTTAGTGCAGAGCCTGTAGCTCCTCACAGCCCTAATCCCTGTTGTCTTATTCCCAGTCAGCCTTGTATCTTGTCTGCCCCCCGCCCCTCCCGCAGAGCATAGCTCCTATAGAGCCTGTGTTTTGGAGCCAGGCGGACTCTGGGCACGTCCTGGCTGCCGGTGGCCTGCTTGGGAGACAGTGGGCAAGAAAGAAGTGGAGCTGGGACCACAGAGCTGGTTCACCCCAAGGTTTTGCATTTTAGTGATTCAAGCAAAGGCAGAGGTGAGCCAGCTGCACAGGTTGGTATCAGATCTTGGGTATGTGTTTGCCCTCCCACCACCTGCTTGCCTCTGGGCACACCACTTCTCAGGAAAGTTGAGGCATGGGCCAGATTCTGCACATGCTCCTGGGTGCACTTGGCCTTCTTTTTCAGCCTTCCTTTTTTAGGACACCTGTGTCCCCACGTGTCCCCAGTTTGCTGCACACTCCTCTAGTTCCCACTCCCCTGCGGGGGGCCTCCTACCCCATCAGGACCACCCACCTTTACACCTATGCACTACTAAGACTAATGTGCATGGTGAAAGAGGGAACTCACCCCAGTGCTGCAGCTCTGGAGAAGGAATTTCAGGTCAGGTGACGGGGAGGAACAGACTACTACTACACATGAGCAAGGAAAGTAGTTGAGACAAGCAGGGCTTCTTGGTTTCAGCTGTTTTTTCCTCAGGTCTTTCCAAACCCCAATGTGTGCAGGGTGAGATGAGAAACAGTCCAAATCCCTCTCCCCATGCAACCGGGCTTTGTGGTGCCTCTGAGTCTTGGAAAGCTCACACACCCCTGGAAGGAGCGCTTTGGGACAAGCTCACTTCTCCCTGCCCAAGTCACGACAGCCCAAGAAGACTTCTAGCCCTGACTCACTCGTGTAGCCTCGGCTCCGATTTAAATGAAATAATTGACATTTACAGAGTGACTCACCCCCGGAGAGTGGTGAGCTAAGTTCTCAGTACTCAAGGGGTTTCACATCCTATCTGCTTTAGGTCTGGAAAGAGGAGGGGAAGACTGTGGCAGTCCAAAAGAATAGCAGCTTCTGTTTTTCCAGAACTTTAGAAAGTAAGCCAGACACGTATTCAGTGTTTTGTGCGTATAACCTCACAGAATATTCACTGTGCTCCAGGGTGTCTCAGCCTAGCTCTCTCTATATATTTTTTTGGTACCAGGAATTGAACTCAGGATCTTGTGCTTGCCAGGCAGGTGCTATGCCACTGAGCTATATCCCTGGCCCTGGCCTAGCACTATTGACATTTTGGGTTGGAAAATTCATTGTTGGAGGGGAACTTCCTGTGCTTTGTGCAGTGTTTAAGAGCATTTCTGGCTTCGGTGCACTAGATACCAGTAGTACCCCCATCCACCCCACATGAAGACAAAAAATGTCTCCAGACATTGACCAATGTCCCAACAGAGCAACACCGTGCCCAGATAACTGCAGTCTGACTCCTTAGAGTAGTAACGGTAGTATCATCCCCACTCATAGGCAAGCAAACTAAGGTGTGAGTAGAAGTGACTTGCCTGAGGTTGTGACTTTGTTGTAAGAGAAGGCCCAGGGTTCAAAGCAGGGCAACCCCCAGAGCACCTGCCCCAGTGCACGCAGGAAAAGAGCCTGGGCTTGTTGTTCCACAGAAGGCGATAAAGAGTGAGTAGGTTTTGCACAGGATGCTGCCCTTGGATCATTTGTCCTTTTCTGTTTGTTTTGGATAAAGGAAGTTATGTTCTGACTTTTATTGGCTTAGTCAACTGGCCCATGATTTGCAGCTGTGTCCAGTGAGCAAGTGGCCAGTAAATCATCTGAGTGCCTGAGGGTCCTGGGCCCCACGTTCCTGTGAGACCCTGTGCTTGGGAAGAGCACAGGTATGGGACAGTGGTGTGGACACTCCCAGAGAAAAGACCGGTGCTGCCTTCCTGTGACTGCCATTATCCGGTGATCTGCGGGAGGGCTGGGGAGGAAGAGGCAGGCGTGGTGTGATGTGCTCTCTTCCTATTCCACAGGAGTACCTCATGCTGGTAGCTGGAAGTTGGACAGATGAGAGTATTCATACCGTGGAACTTGGACAATTGTGCCAACCAGGGAAACCCACGGCCTGGGCTGGCTGGTAACATTTCCAGCTCACCACTGCCAGCTCGTTCTGGCCCCTATCTGTGGAAGTAGTGGAGGGGGGATGCAGCAGCGTGGGTGAGGAGGGAAGGAGCACCGGTGTGGCAGAGGGTGGGGCCTGGGGCACTGGGGACAGATGCCCTGACCACAATGGGGACCAGACAGACCTTCCTGAGACCCCCCATTCCAGACTTCTTAGGGAGCCCTGGCTTGACTCAGTTCTTCTCACTTCCTGATTGGTTTTCCCCTCCTAGGTCACCTCCCTACCTCAGTACCCTTTCCATATCATGCTCAACTCTTGTGGAAGATTTAATTCCCCAAGAGACTATTTAGGTAATATTGTCCCAGTACCTCCTGCCTTCCAACATGTCCCTGTTTTAGTTTTTGTTGTTGCTGTTGCTGTTGTTGAGACAGGGTCTCACTATGTAGTACAGGCTGGTCTTGAACTCACTTTGTAGCCCAGAGTGGCCTTGAACTTGCAGCGATCCTCCTGCCTCAGCCTCCCGAGTGCTGTGATCACAGGCGTGCACCACCACAACTGACTCTGTCTGTTCCTCCTTTAGTCTCTTCCTTTCCACTTAAAAAAGTGGCCAGGCTCTGGAGGGGCACAGAACCTTCAACCCACAGCGAGTTTCCAGTCCAGCAAGTGGGCTGACCTGGAGACCTCAGGCAGGGCTTCAGCTATCCCGAGGGTGGCGAGGTTGGCACAAGGAGGGCTAGAGTGTGCTGGGCCAGGCAGATCCAACCAGGGTGACAGAACCACTCTGAGTTTTCAAATAGAACCACGTGTAGGGTTCCTTGCCAAGGTGAAGGTGCCCAGGCCCCAGCATGCACAGACCCGGGCCCACCACTGCCCCCTGGTGGGTGCATGAAGCAGGGCATCCCTCCCTCAGCTCGGCTCCAGACCCAGAGCCGGGAAAAGCCCAGGCTTCTCCTCAACTCCCGTTTCTGCCAGAGCCTGGCAGGGGCAAAGCCTGCAGGGCAGAGAATGTGAGCAGGCACAGACCAGCGCCAGGAGGGGGAGCAGGGCACCCCCCCCCTTAGTGGAGAGGCCCAGGGAGGGCGTCCTGGGGGAACTAGAAAAGCTGTGACCTAGGAGAGGGGCGTTGAAGAGGGGAGTAACCCTGGCCACCACGGGTGATGCAGGCCCCTGAGACGCTGTGCTGTCTGCTTACTTTGATCCCCAAGTTTCAATCCTGAGCCGACTGCCTCTCTACACTCTTGTCTTGGAGTTCTGATCCACTCCTGGCTTCACCCAGTCACTCAACAAACATAGATCGAGCACCTGCTGTGTGCTGGGCATTGAGTAGGCCCTGGTGAGACAGGCGAGTGAGTCTGTGGCCAGCCCTCCTTGGGGAGACAGACATGGCTACAGGGCAGCCTGAGGGCAGAGGGATCCCTGAGAGAGGTGAGAACGCATAACAGAGATCCTGGGGGGCTTCCTGGAGGAGGTGACTTGTGAACAGATGGCTTCCAGGTACACAGCAGTGAGCTGGTGAAGGACGTAAAAATCATTCTGGCAGAAGGAATCACACGTCCAAAGGCATGGACACAGGAACAGTCATGGTTTGGGAGCCAGGCACGGTGGCACATGCCTATGATCTCGGCTATTCGGGAGGCTGAAGTGGGAGGATCACAAGTTTGAGGCCAGATGGGGCTATTTAGTAAGACTCTGTCCCAAAATCGAAAAAAAAAACAAAAACCAAAAATCAAAACTGCCCCCCCAAAACTGGGAAGGGCTGGGGCTGTAGCTCATGGTAGAGTGCTGGCAGTACAATAATAATGATGATAACAATAGTAGGGAGAAGTAGACATGGGATGCAAGGACCTGCATCCTGAGCTCCACACCAGCATTTGCACCTCCATACCACCTCCCCTCTGCATCATCCGGGTGCTGTTCCTGTCCCCTCTGCGTGAATGACCTGGGGCTCGCTCCCAGGACTCTCTTCTTGTAGTCTCGTCCCAAGTCACGCTGCCTTCATCCCCATATTCCCTTGTCTCTGGGGCTCCCCTTGGTCCTCCCTTCCTGCTGATGCTTCAGCTCACCTCCCCTTGCTTCCTGTTGTTTCCATGAGTCCTTCCAACACTGCCTGTCCCTCACTCAGCTCCTCGCGGTCCCTCGAGATGCCCAGTGGGAAGACCAGGCCTTCGATTTGTGCGCAGTCCCCGTGGTCCAGTCCAGCTCACCTCTGCTCAGTCTGATTCTTCACAGCCTCTGCCACACTACTTACCCTGGCCCCAAGCCACTGGTGGGTGCCCTGCAGACAGATGCACCCCTCAACTCTTTATTTTTAATTTAATTTAAAATTAAATTTTTAATTTAGTTTAAGCTCTTGCTAAAATGCTGAGTTTCCTGGGCTGGGCTATAATTTTTGATTCTCCTGCTTCGGCCTCGCAGAGTGCTGGGATGACAGATGTGCACCACCACACCCAGCAAATCACACCCATCCTAAATCCTTGATGAAATGCCTCCTCTCCAGGGATCACGTTTCCCAGCTGTTTACCTCCCCATCTTATCTCTCTTGACACATGGCACACACCTCTGGGCAGTTCATAATCACTAGAGGGCATGAGCACCAGAGGCCACTGTTAGGGACCAGGGGATATGAAATAATAGTTTACGTTACGGTTTATGTTAGGGACCAGGCTACATGACTGTGGTCCCGAGGTCCAAGGTGGTGTGACTTGCCTCAAGGGACAGGAAAGTTTGGAAAAAGCTGCGTGCTCTCTGGCTGTGTTGGGAAAGCTCATATTCACAGCCTCTTTAGACAAGATAATATCTGCTGTATACAAAATGCAGGCATCCAGGGAAGGACTTTATCTTGTTCTCTTTGAAATGATAAACTTGATCCCCATTTTATCATCCATTCCTATAACAGTCGCTGTTCCAGGAAAAGTGTACCCCCCCAGCTTCTCGCTGACTAATAAAAATGGGCAACACTGAGAGATTGGAGAGTCAGTCCACTGGAGGTGAATTCCTCCCTGTCCCCCTTATACCAAAAAGATACTGTCTTTTCTCTGTTCCCCACCATTCCCCCTCAGGTATCTGGGGTCTGATAAGCCCCTGGCCGGCCACCTGAGGAGTCAGTTTGAAAACTGTTCCTCGGATGAAGAACTTGCCGTGGCTCCTTACTGTCAGCTGCTTCAGAAACTGCTCTTGGCGGCTTCCCAGGTTCCATCCTAGGTATCTAATGTCCCCACTGTACCCCAAAATACAGCCCATGTTCACCTTGGACCCTACAATAGAAGTGTGGACAATGTAGCAACGAACATGTCTTCCCACACTCCAGGAGTATGCCAACACCCAAGGTAAGGGCGTTGTGAACTCTAAGAGCTCATACAAGGTAAGCTTAAAATAACATCTGCTCACAGGACATCTGGTTTCTCCTTTATGGTCAGAACTGACTTTTTCATAGTGGTGACTCGCTTGATTTGAAATGTGTCCCCAACTCCCTGGTAGATGGGTAACTGTAGGACACAGTTTGGCCAGTGAGCTAGATGGACAAGGATGCCTCTGGGTCAGTCCCCTGAGAGGCCACCCCAGCTGCCATACACCTACCCCTCGCTCTGTGCCCTTCTGTCTGCCACGTGGGCCCAGCGTCTGAGCTACTGTATGAGCACCTGGTGAGGAATCCAACCACCATCCTGACAGAGTTGGCTCTGCCTGCCCCCAGCCCAGCCACACACAGTGACTCACAACACTGTCAGCCCTGCTGTTGACAGCAGCCACTCCTCCCTGCATGGCCCAAGCCTCATCCTTGGGCAGCCATTACCCCTTCTCAAGCCTTGTTCTTGGCAGGCAGCCATGACCGCCTGATATCCCCCACCATGACCCTATAAAAGACTGCATAGCCCATATGAGAGGATCCGGTCTCAGTGCCACAGTGGTCCCTCTCAGGTTTGTTCTGAAGTAAACCTGTCCTGTGGAGCTCGTACCTTTGTTTCTTTTCCTTTTTTCCTAACACCTGGAATGGCAGAGCCCAGGGTCCCTGCTAGACACATGGACCCAGCATACAATCAAAGGTGTCCACTCCTTGGGGACCACCAGCTGTTGGCTTCTGGTGACAAGATAAAGCCCCTGAGCTGGCTTTTGGGGAGCTGCAACACTGGGCAGTACCGGGAAGCTGGAAGGATTGAGCCAACTTGAGAATTCCCAGCAGCAGAAAGTGGCCCTGAGCCGAAATGCACCACGCGAAGCCTGAAAGTATTAGTGACTGTTGATTAGGATTGAGCAACGTGGGCCGGGAAAGAGAGCCAGGTCTGCAGCCTATGCGCTGTGAGCACCCCTCCTGCTTCCCAGAAAGGAGCCAGCCCACGAAGACGGAGGATGAATGACTTGGTGGGGCAGCACCAGGAGTGTCAGGCAAGGATCCAGACTCCTGTGAATGGGTAAGTGGCTGATCAGGAGATTTGCTCACATTAGGTGGAGGGAAAACCCAAGTGTTTGAGCGAGATGCCTGCTGTGGCGACAGGAGTAGGTTCCACAATTGGCATGTGCCACAGCCTTCCCAGAACTGCGGCACACTGGATGGCGGGTGGCCACCAGGGCTCCGAGTCTCATCGAACTCATGCTGAGCTAGTTCTGTTTCCAGTTCTGGCTTACATGTGTCTATTTCTTACATAGCTGATATGTGTGCTTTGTACAAATTCCAGAAGAGCATATTCTTTGTTAATACATGAGAATGTTTACTTGTTGTCTTTAAAAAAAAAAAAAAAAAGAAGAGCATATTCTTCCTATCTCTGGCCTTAGATTCCCCTCTTTTGTGCTGTTTTTTCCCAGTACTGGGGATTAAACCCACGACCTCACACATGCTAGGCAAGTGCACCTGCCCACTGAGCTACATCCTCAGTCCTTTTTAATTTATTTTGAGACAGGTTCTCAACACATTGTCCAGGCTGGCCTTGAACTTGTGATCTTCCTGCCTCAATATCCCGTGTAGCTGAGATTACAGGCATATGCCCACTAGGCTTCCCTCTTTTGAATCAACCATTCTTGCCCTTTTCTGTGTTTTTTTTCCTAGATATATTTAATGTTTCTACAAACACATACATTCCTATAGCCTCTTCTTTTGTTTTGTTTTGTTTTTTGAGACAGGGTTTTGATATGTAGTTCAGGCTGGTCTGGAACTAACTATGTAGCCTGGGCTAGCCTCCAACTTGCAGTGATCCTCCTGCCTCAGCCTCCCGAGTGCTGGGATTACAGGCATGCGCCACCACGCCTGGCTTCCTACAGCCTCTTTTAAAAAGATTAATGGAAGCATATCATCCATGACTACTCATACCTTGTTTATTTCACTTGACACACTGGTGAGCCCCACATACTACACCTGCAGCAGTCCTATTCTGTTCTGTTTATGGAAGAATAGATTTTTTCTGCTCCTCTTTTCATGGACTTACTTGTTTCCGCCATCTCCTAGTACAAGAATTGTTGCAGTAAAAGTCCCTGCACATATTTCATTTTCTGTATCGATTAATCCATGGAGTCAACCAATGTTCATTGAGCAACTGTGTCCACTGGGTTGGCTCTAGGGATTGGCAGAGCAGTGAACACAGAATGGGTCGCTGGGTCATGGAGCCTTGTCCCTGGGGGAGATGCTGCGGGACACATTCCTAGAAGTGGTTGACACTTTCTTTCAATTCTTCAAGTCAAGAAAAAAATCTCACTTTGAAGGTGAGAAGGTTCACTTTGGTGCCATTTTGTCTCTGTGACACTTGCTAATTGCTTAAGTGTTAGGGTTGGGTGGCTGCAGAGCCCAGCCAGTGTTTAATAACAATGGCTGGTTATTATTGAATCCCTGCCCTGCGTTCTGGGAATTGAACCCAAGGAGCACTGAGCTACATCTCTTAAAAATTTTTTTTATTCTCGAGACAGTGTCCTGCTGAATTGTGTAAGCTGGACTTGAATTCCTGATCCTGCCGTCTCAGCCTCCAAAGATCATGGACATGTGCCCCTCCACCTGGCTGTAACTGGATTTATTTTTACATAGCAGGTAACACTGATTTTCCATCTACATTCAAAGTACTAAGATTCCTTTAAAATATGAAGATTCCTTTCAAAATAATTTGTTACCAAACAAAGGTGAGACAATTTAGAGAAAAACATAAAGTGAATAGCACAGGTGGAAATCAGATGTGATATGCAAATGAGTAGGTGCAGAGAATCAGTAAATTAAACAAGGTGAGGAGAGGAGGTGCAGCTCCTTATCTCGAATTGGGTGTTTACTTTGTACCCTCTCAATGGTGGTCTCACCTCCATCTTTCCCTTGGCAGCTTCTTTGCTTATCTTTGTTATTTCGCATTTCACTGAGCGTCTGGTCATGAAAGCCTTTTGTCTTTTTTAGTATTTAATAAACTGTTGTTAATTTGCATTCTTTTAGAAAATCTCTTTACCTGGGTATAGTGGGATGTATGTGATCCTGGCACTATGGGAGGCTGAGGCAGGCAGATCACAAATTCAGGGCCAACTTGGGCAACCTAGAGACTTGGCAAGACCCTGTCTCAAAATAAGATGTAGAAAAGGAGCTTGGAGTTAGCTTAGCATGAAGACCCCAGGTTCCATCCCGTGCACCTCCTCTTCATCCTTTCTGGCTTTGGAGATGTTTCTCTCAGATTTGTGTACTCTGGTAGAGGGTTGCCCGCTCATTCTCTAAACATAATGTGGTCAGACAGCCAAACCCAAGTCAACCTTCAAGGAGAGCTAAAGGCCAGCTCACTCTGAACAATGCCTGTGGCCACAGTGGGTCACAAACCCCCACAGCTTGTTAGCTAACAACACAGACAATTAGCTTGGTGGCCGGAAATGTGAAAGAAGGCTCCTCGCAAAGGTGCTCTTTTGGCCGGGCCTACAGCCCTTGGCAGTTAGGGCTCTGAGGCTCAGGTCCTGAGAAGCAACAGGAAGGGGGTCAGCAGCGGGCAAGTCCTGGAGCTTTGCGTCTGTGAGTAAACGCTCCAGAGAATGGGGAGGACCCTGCCTGAAAGCATGTCCTAAGTGCTGATTTGCTGGCTCTTGGCGCCTGAAGTTTTCTGAGGATCTGAGGAGCTTTTGTTTATGCAGATCATACCTGCTGTGATGGTGGTAAATGCTGAACCCTTGCCCTCTGAGGGAAGTCCTGGTTTGTAGCATTTGCCAGTTTCCCTGGTGTAAATATTTCCACTGTGGTCACGTTTCAGATACCAACCCAGTATCACTGCATGTTAAATGGGGAATATGTACAGCTTTCCCAAGCCAGCAAAATGTATTTATTATTATCATGACATTTATTCATTTATTTTTTTGTGGTACTGGGGATTGAACCCATGCCCTTCGCACTGAGCTATACCGGTAGCACTTTTTAAAAATTTTGAGTCTGGGTCTCACAAGTTGTGAAATTTCCTAGGCTTGGCTCAAACTTGGGATCCTCCTGCCTCAGCTTTCCAGAATGCTGGATTACCACTAAGCCTGGAGAAAACCAGTGCAAATTGACTCCAGTATACTGTTGAAATGTTTATTGATACTTAAGATACTGAAATTAAAATTGAGACATGTTTAAAGTATGAGTTCATCAAAACACCAGTAAGAAATCTATTATGTACTAATATCAATAGCATTCCTTGTGAAAAAAGCTATATTTTGAAAAATAAAAAATAATGGAAAATGGCATTATTTAATGTTCCTGCAAATCCCTTTAATACCTAGCTTAATGAAGACAGCTGGCTCCACATGTCTGCTCTCAGGCTGCTGTGGCTTGACACGTCATGTGGTCTCTGGAGGACTCTGCTGGACAAACAGACACCCCTCAAGTAACGACTGAATTCCAGTCCTGTGACAGGTCGTTCAATGGATTGGTTGCTAAATGAGGAGTTGTATACACTATGCACATTGCAATATTCAAAACAAAGAAATGGTCAAAGGAAACTCCAACTTAATAACTTTGCTTTTATTTGCATAACTCTTACATGCAGTACTGTGATGTATAACTGAATGTATAACTGAATATAAAACCACAGTACTGTACTGTACCATGCAATCAGCAGACATTACAATGCTGTGCTGTAGAAGAAGCCACCGTGAGGCTGCACTGCCGCTCATGCTCCTGTGTCGTGAGTCCGATCAGTGGCTAAGCAGGCAGGTGGTTAGATGGGGGGGGGTCTGTAAAGTCTTACTATTGCTATGCAAATAGCTTTGACTTTAGGACCCCTGAAAGAGTTCTGGGGGCTTCTGGGGGTCCCCAGGACTATACTTAGTGAGGACTGCTACACTAACATACTTGGTTTTTCCATGTAGCCCAGGCAGGCTTCCTCTAGTCCCATTTTACAGGTAAGGAAACTGAGGCACATGACAGTTAAGTAATTTACCCAACGCACTTAGCTGGAAAGCAGCAAAGGCAGGATGCAAGCACAGTCAGTCCGTGGGGATGAGGCGCGGAGCTGGTGCCTGTAACTGACTGGATGTGTTGTCCTGGGGAAATGATCTCTTGTGGTGTTGTCCTCTGGCTGACCCACTGTCCCTGCCCCAGGCCAGGCTGGCCTTGAGCTCCCCCCACCCCGGGCACTCTGGTCTCACTGATGGGCCCTCATCTGCTCTGTTGGCATTTTCTCTTTTCTGCTCACTTTATCCCACTCTAGCATCCCCATTGGACCTGCACGGAGGAGGGCGGCTACCACATCTATGTTGCTTGTTGTACCTCTGGGGTCTGAAACAGCTGCTCAGAAATCTTTGGTGGGTTGAGTGTGGTGGCCCATACCTATAACCCCAGCTACTCAGGAGGCTGAGGCAGGAGAATGGCAAATTCAAGGCCAGCCTGGGCAACTTAGTGAAACACACCTCAAAATAAAAAGGGTTAGGTGTGCAGCTCAGTGGTGCAGCGCCCATCTAGCATGCAAGAGTTCTGTCCCTAGTACCATAAAAAGTGTTTGCTGGAGAAGGAAATGAATGAACTAGTGAAACAAGGCAGGTCACAGTGCACCCTGCCCAGGGCTCTCTTCTGTGGCTCCAGGGAGGGAAGGAGGACAAGGCTGGGGAGAAAAGGGTTAGAGTGACCTGTCCCAGACTGCACTTACACACGCTTGTGCAAGCCTGTTGAATCGTCATTCCAGGACAAACTACAGGCTGTGTCTCCTAAATTCCTGGAAGACACTATTCTTTGGGCCTGGAGTTGCCCCTACCCGCCATCCCTGGGTGCCTGGATAGTTCAGAAGCCCCAAGCAGTCCTTCGCCTTTCTAGAACTTCGGTGGCTGCCGGAGGTGGAGAGGGGTGGGCTCCTTTCCCTTCCTTCCTCCATTAGGCCCCATGCCCCACTTTTCTGACAGTTTAACCTTGTTATTTTGTCCCCCATATGGAGAGGGAAGGAGAGTGCCACACACCAGCTGGTGCCCTACTCCACTTGGGCTGAATTATGGAGGCTGGGGAAGGGCAGGTGGGGGTGGTGAGCAGGGCCAGGGCCTCTCAGCTTCCTCTTTTGCTGTCAGTGGGTCCTTTCCAGCAGTGACCTTCTAGGATTCTCAGAAGGCAGAGAAGGAGAAGTGTAACTGGGGGGAGGAGGGAGCAGCGCAGAGAGCTCAGCCAGGACCTCTGGGAAGGTCACAGGCTGAGCTTGGCACCCAAGACCTTTAAGCACCAGAAAGCAACTGGGAAGGCCGAGGAGCCACTCTGCAATTTCTGGAATCCTGCTCTGTGGGACAGCTTCCCAGGCAGGCAGCCAGGCCCCTCCGACTCAATGGAGGTGAGAACAGGAAGCGAGAGGTGGCTGGGCTGCAAGCTCTCCTGGGCTCTCCCAGCTCTTGGGCTGGCTCCAGGTCTCCTCCTTGGCCCCTGGCTCACCCACATGAGTGGGTGGCTGCCTGCTGTGTCCAGTATTTCGAACTGGAGATGGCCACCAAGCCAGCATTGTCACCTGCCCAGGGCCATCTTTAAGCACTATATCAAGGAAGGAGCATGGGAGCCCAAGCTGCCACCTTGGAAGGCACCAATTCAGTGGGGAGTGGGGAGAAGGGGTGCAGGGAGGTTGGGAAAGCCCAGCAGGGTCGGCTCCTTAGGAACCAGGGTGTTCCTGAGGCTGCAGATAAATGCAGGGGCCCCTTTTTCACTTCCCACACAACATCAGTGCAGGTGAAACCTTGCTGAAGTAAAAAACAAGGACTGCTTTGTGTCGCAGATGTCAGGCACACATCTGTTTCCTCCTCTCACCATGGCTGCATTCACTGCACCTGGCCTATGCACAGGACGGCAGGACTTTGTTCCACAAGTCAGTGAGCGAATCCATGAATCTATAGTGCTGCAGTTCAGGAACCGCAGATGGGATGGGGCGTCGTTAGGAGGCAGCCAGATGCTTGGGAGCTAAAGCAGAGGCAGTCTTTAATAAATGGTGCTGGAAAAAATGGCTTTCCACATGCAGAAGATTAAAATTAAACCCATATCTTTCACTGTGCACTAAACTAAAATCGAAATGGATCAAAGATCTAAATATTAAAATAGAAACACTAAATCTGTTGGAAGATAGAATAGGTAGAACTCTGAAGACATTGGTATAGGCAAGGATTTTATGAACAAAACCCTGATTGCACAGGAAACATCACAAAGAATCAACAACTGGGATCTCATCTTATTAAAAAGCTTTTGCACAACAAAAGAAACCACCAACAGAATGAAGAGACAACCCATAGTGTGGGAAAAAAATTTTGCCAGCTGTTCCTCAAAGGATTACTATCTAGAATATATAAAGAACTAAAAAAATCAGATCCCCCAAATTAAAAAACCCAATCCAAAAATGGGCATCTGAGAAGAATACATACTTCTCAGATGAAAAAGTACAAACAGCAAATAAATATATGAAAAGTGCTCACTGCGGCAGCACATATAATAATAAATATATGAAAAAATATTCAACATCACTGGTCATTCCAGAGATGCAAATTAAAACAATGCTGCGATTCCGTCTCATTCCAGAAAGAATGGCTATTATCAAGAAATCAACCAATAACAGTGGTGGTGGGGTTGTGGGGAGAAAGGAACGCTTCTCCACTGTTGGTGGGAGTGTAGACAGGTGCAATCACAGTGGAAATCAGTGTGGAGATTCCTCAAAAAACTAAGACAAGAGGTCCCATTTCACCCAGCTATTCCCCTTCTTGGTATCTTCCCGAAAGAATTAAAAGCATCATACCACAGCGATATTTGCCCACCCATGTTTACAGCAGCACAGTTTGTAATAGCTAAATCTTGGAAACAGCCGAAATGCGCTCCAACTGATGAATGGATAAAGAAGATGTGGTTTTTTAATACAGTGGAGTACTACTCTGCCATAAAGAAGGATAAGATTGAGACATTTCTAGGTAAACTGATGTACCTTGAGACCATACTGTTAAGTAAAATAAACTGGACACACATGTGTAAATACCGCCTTGTTTCTCTGGTGTGAGAAACCGAAAGTGTAAATAGGACCAAAATGTGTAATAGATATTATGAAATAGGAAGAAAATGTTCATATGGGGAGGGCAACAAGGGAGGGGAGAAGGGGACAGGAAAGCAGGGAAGTTAAAAACAATGAGAAAAGAAGAAAAAAATGGAGACAAAGCTTTTGTAAATGGGGAAGGGAGGAGGGGTTAAAGGGAGGAAAAAAAGGAATCAAGTTATATCATGTGCAGCTACAAAATCTGTATGATGAATGTGATCATTATGTGTACCTAAAATGTACCAATAAAACCTGATTGGAAAAGAAAAAGTAAAGCAGAAGCAGCAGATGGGGAGGGGTCTGGACGCGCCCCCGTGGCTGTGCAGAGCAACTCTTCCCACCCCTCTTCTTCCTCCCTCCTTCCCTCCCTCCCTCCCTCCCTCCCTTCCTTCCTGCCTCCCTTCCTTTCCTGCTTCTCCTCCTCCTCCCCCCTCCCCCTTCCTCTTCCTGTTTCTCCTTCTCTTCTCCCTAGACCTTCTGTGGTCTATAAATCCCCAGATAAGGTGGTTCCCTCATCTATTCAATAAATATACTGAGCACCTGCTGTGACAGGCCCTGGGTTTGTCAGGACTGGGATGGGACCCGCACGTTCCCTGCTCAGTGTCATTAAATAAATGACACAGTGAGCAGTGGCATGTGCTGCAACCCTGTAGGTCTCCTAGAGCTCATGTGACTTACATTTTATGATCCTAGCTGGGGCGCTTTTGAGAGTAAAGGTGATTATTGCAGGTTGAATTCCCCAGGAAGCAGCAGATCCTGCCAAGGCAATTAGCATCAGGACATTGATCTGGAGGCTCTGGGAGCCAACACCTGTGCCAAGGAAGCAAGAGGGAGGAGTTGAGACACAACACAGTCTCGGCCTGCCTCAGCCAACCCCACAGGGCACTCAGGGCTGAGGTGGCCCTTTAGCATAGCCTGGTGTGGGAGTAGCTTCCGTGTATCCATCATGGAATCCTGGCTGCCTCTGAAGGAGCTGACACCTTCTCCAAAGGCTCACAGCACAGGGTCTTCCAACAGTGGGGATCTGGGTGGCACCTCACTGCACCCAGCCCATGGTGCTGGTCACCATGCCCAGACCATCAAGCTAGAATAGAACCATTAGACAGGGAACTACGGGAACAATGAGTCACGTGGGTGGGACATGTAGAGGGACTGCTCTTACAGGGATGCTGTGCTGCCCATGACACTGGCATCTTGGCCCACACCGGCGTGCGGGGTGGCTGGCGCCTCACTGCTCCCTGCTGTCTCCAGTGCCCCACCCTTCCCCACTGAAGCCTTCATCTCTCAGCGCCTCCTGCAGGCCCGGTGGCTGGGCTGCTGGGCTGGCTCTTGCTGGGGATGGGAGGTGTCTTCCTCTGCCACGTCTTCTTCACCTTTGAGGTCAGGGCGAACAGCCAGCTTGTGTGGCCCAGTGACTCTTGGTGGCTGGGAAAGTACCACCAAGGACGCTGTGGGAGGAGGCTGGGGTTTCCCTGAGCCTGGGGCAGGTGCAGGCTGCGTGGACCCTGTCCTCTCTCTCACCAGGGTCCGGCTTGGCTGTGACCTTGTGCTCCTGGCCTGGTCTGCTCTTCCTGGTGTCAGCACTGGAGAGAACGAGGGAGAAGAAAGCAACAGAGAGCCAGGCACAGCATGCAGTGGAAAGGAGAGGGGAAGGGGAGGGCAGAGTGGTGAGAGGAAGGGAGTTAGTGTTAGTGCCCCATCCCCGTGCGGTTGGCACTGCCATCCTCCTGTGGCACAGAGGAGACAGGCGGAGTGGATTAGGAAAGGCACCCAAGCCTTACAGCATACCTGCTGAGCTGGAGTTGACCTTGGGAGAGTCTGGCCCCAAAGGGCAGGCGAGGTGGTATTGCATGGATGGTTGGGGTTGAGGGCCAGCTCCTGGCATGAGCCTTGGCGTCTTGGATTCCCCACCTAGTGAGCCCTCGTGTCTTGGTTAGGGTCCTCCAGGTTCTGGGACTGGGGAGGGGACTGTGGCTGGGGCACAGCTCTTAGCAGGGTCCAAGGGCTTCAGGAAGAGGAGGAGCCCCATGCATCCTGCGTCCCCTCCCTGCCCGCAGTTAGGATCCATTGCCCATCACTGGCTCCTGTATCCTTTTCCGGCAGCACCTGACCTTGTCCATTTAGAGAAAACAGGAAGCTGGGCTCTGCCAAGAATGGGCAGCACCCTTCCTCGAATCTGGGTTTTGAGGAGGCTGGCATGGTGGGGACTGGGGGAGGACTTGGGGCGGGGGTGCGGCCCAGGCCTCGGTGGGGTTTGGCACAGTGGGCTGGTTTGAGGGTGTGGCCTTGCTAAGCCATTCTGGGGAGAGGACAGAGTGAGGCAGGGTGAGAAGGAGCTGCTCCCAGCCCCCCTGCTTCTGTGTGGAGACAGAGCCCTGGGGAGCAGGGCCGCCTCCCAAGTGCTGGAATGTGTGGCACCATGCCTGCTTATACCAACACTTTTATATAATATTTTTGTAGCCAGGTGTGGTGGTGCACCACAAGTCCAAGCCTAGCCTTGACTACATAGTGAGTTAAAGGCCAACCTGGATTACTGAGGGAGAGCCTGTCTCAAAACAAACAAACAGGGCCGGTGAGATGGCTCAGCGGCGTAAGCGCCTGCCCGGCAAGCGCGAGGGCCCGAGTTCGACTCCCGGATCCCACATACTAAAAAGGGGCCGGTGATATCGCTCAGCGGCACGGGCACCTGCTGGTGCGCGAGGTCCTGAGGTCGACCCCCCGGTACCCACAAAAACAAACAAACAAACAAACAAACAAACAAACAAAACAAAACAAAACCTAACAAAAGAGAAAGAAAGAAAGAGGAAGAAAGAAAGGGAAGAAAAGAACCTTGGTATAAAGATGAATATAATCCAAGCTGGATTCATGACTGTATGTTCAATCTTCTGATTTTAAAGTAAATTAAAAGTGAACATTTTCATGGGCCCCTGGATGTATTGTGGGGCCTAGGCCTTGGGTCTCTTGGGCCCCGCGGGGAGCCCAGTACTGTCTGGCCCCAGATGTCACAGGGGAAGGCTGGCTCAGCCTAGAAACAGAACTTACCGGGCCTCAGTTTCCTCTATAGAGGGGGGATGTGACTGCCTGCCTTGGATGAGCCATGAGACAACTCAGGAGATGCCACTCCTGAGCAAGCTCCCTGGCCTGCAGTGTGCGGCCTGGGCCAGGAGACCCCGGGACTGCTGCTGCTGCTGCTGCGAAGTGCCTGGCATGGGGTTTGGAGATGCCCCCTCCGCTCCCGTCCATCCCTCTTGGACATCAGCCTCAGTCAGGCCCAAGGCCACTGTGGATCTGGTTCATAACCACTTTGGCTCCATGACTCCATGCATTCTCACAGCAGCCCAGGGGACTCCGCTGTGTGACTGTTCACTGCCTTTGTCCAGGGAAGGTAAGGACCTATCCCACGTCACAGCTGGGGAGGCCAGAGCTGGGACAAGAGCTTGGATTTGTCAGTTCTGCCCCACCTGGCTCTGACACTCCGAAGGTTCTCTGTGTGTGTAGGGTCCTGGGACAGGTTGGTAACAGGGCCTGGAGCAACCCACAAGGGTGCAGGGCCCTGCTCCAGGGGTGAGTGCTCATGCTGTCTACCTGCTTGGGCTGGCCTGAGCTACTCCTAGCTCCTGGCCTGTGCTGCAGCCCTACTTCTGCCGCTAGCTCTTTCCCTGCTAGCACCAGAGCTGGGCACCATGGGGGTGAGGTTGACTTCAGGGAGTGGCCATAATTTTGGCTTGGTGCTCTGGGCCATCGCTGATTTTTTTTAAACTGTTTATTGGGGAGCACTTTACTATCTTCAGATACACATGTCACAAACAGAAATGGGGAGGATAGTGGGATCTACACAGGGCTGGCAGCTTGTAGCTTGGACTGTGGAGGTATGGGCACCCCGAGTGCTGTTTGCTGAAGCCCGAGGCTGCAGTCCATAGCTGCAGAGAGAGTTTGAAGCAGGGTAGTTTCCATCTGGTGAGGAAGGCTTGGGCTAGGGTTTTGATTTCCATGAGGTTTCTGATGAAAACCTTCCAGCTCCTCTGGCTGGGTCAGGCCATTTGCTGTCTCGCTCTTTCCTTTTTTCTCAGAATCCAAGCTGGGGCTGAATGGTATGCACAGCCTTGCCAGGGCCAGGAGCTCCCAGGGCTGACCCCTCTTTTGCCATGGGGGCTGTGGGTGGGGCCCTGAATCAAAGGTTGAGTCTGCCTCTGGGGTGTGTGTGTGGGGCCAACCCTTGAGGATCCATCCTCCACAGGCCTGCCCCAGCCCTTGTCCTGGTCTCCTCACTTCCTGCTACTATGGCTGGGCAGGCGCTGTGGCCACTCCTGCTGGCCTCATTTGCAGGGATTTGCCTGTTGGTGCCTGTGAGCACCCAGCTGGAGCTCCTCTGCTCCCCCACTGCAGGGTCCTGAGTCTGAGCCTCATCCTGCCCTGCTCACCACTTGGTGCCCAGCACCCAGCCCCAGAGAGGCTCCCAGTAGAGTCAGGAAATATTTACTGGAGGAGGGGCATGGCGGCCACACAGGCCTTTGTTCCTATTCCATCTCAGCAGGCTGCTCTGGTTCACTACCTTCATGGTGGGGATAATAATCCCGCCTGACTCGCTGGGAAAAAGGATGCTCCCAGCAAGGGGGTCCCGCTGGTGATGGGCAGGTGAGGGCTCAGGACCCCTGCCAGGAGATTCAAGGCACAGGAGGCCTGAGGTCCTTGGAGTGGAGGGAAGGTCTGGTCCACTGTGCTACAGGGGCCCAAGTCATGTGCGATGGGTCAGAGAAGGCACCCAGAGGAGGTTGGCAAGGGGGTCAGCTCAGTGAGAAGGGAGTGGCCACATGTGCCACAAGCAGCCTGCAGCTGCAGCCAGGAACGGGCCTTGGGGTGGAAGCCTGGCAGGGAGTGGGCAGGGCTTTGATGTCTGGGTTCAGGCCCTAGCTGGGCAGTGCTGCTTGCTGGACCCTCATTTCCCTGAGCTGCTGTAGAGCAGGGGTTAGGGGCATAGACTCCAAGCAGGACCGGGTTAAGATCCCCATCATCCATTGGTATGGATCTTGGGCAAGGTGCTTAAGTCTGGGCCCCGGTTTAGCAGTCTGCTAAGTGGGGTGGATAGAACAGTGCTCTTCAGGGGAGCATGGCGAGGATAAAGGGAGCAAGGAAGTCCATGTGGCACTCGGTACTCGAGTATATACTTTTCTTTTCTATTGGGACTGCAGTATTCTGGTACTGTGTGTCACTGAACATCAGATACCATCAGAGGCAAGTTTCATCTCACTTGTAAAGATGTTAAAAGGCAAAAATGTGTATCCCTGCAATTGAGAAAATACAGTTGAATTATAAGACATTGCATAGAAAATTTCACCGAAAGCTCTCAAGTAATACAATGATAGTAAGAGCTCAGAGCCACTGGGTATTTTCTGTGTAGCAGGCACTGAGCCAAGGGCTTACAAATGTCTCATTTGAGCCTTATAAAGCCCTGTGAGGGAGCTTATAAAATTATCTTCTTTTTTCAGATGAGGAAACAGAGGCCCCAATACATGAAGTGACTTGCCTGAGATCACATTCGTTTGTCTGCATCATTAACAAGTGTTCATCATGACGCCAAAGCTGTGTACCCCTTTTGGCTTCATCTGATTTAGAGTGGTTTTGCTCATGGTTCCTGAACTTGGCTGATGTTGGACTCACTGGAAAGCTTTAAGAAATCCTGATTTTGATCTGGCATGGCCAATATCTATCTAAAAATATACCTTGATTTAGTATAATTGCATTACGTGTTTATATGTTTTAAGGCCTGTTAGTCTGGCTGTTAATCTGTGTTTTCGATAACTAACTTGATAGAGACTTATAAAGTAAATAAATAAACAAATCTGATGTTGGAAAAAAAAAGAAAAGAAAAGAAAAGAAAGAGGGGAAGGGGAAAAAAATTGACATGTGTTATGTGCCTGTACTGATTCCCCACAATGCATGTAATCATTATGTACCACAAACATAAGAAACTAATAAAAATAAAAGAAAGGAAAAGAAATGCTGATGATGGCTCCACTCACCCCCAGATGCTGATGTAGTGAGGCCGGGGTATGGCCCAGGGACTTTTACTGTGACCCTAGGAGACTGGAACTGCAGCCTAGAGTGAGAGCAGCTTCCTGCTCCAGGGGAGACTCCAGGAGCCTCTGAAGCCTCACCAGCTTCTTCCTACCTGCCTGACATTCATCTGAGACAGCAGAGAGAGTCTCACAGCACAGGAAAGAAAAATGACTGCAAGTGCCGAGGAAGAGAAGCGTGGACTATTCCCCACACATGAAGGGCCCAGAGCTCTCCTGCCTTCCTGGAGGGGGCTGCTCCGGGGAGCCGGAGGGACAGGGAGAGAGGCTGTGGGTCTGGTGTCCCTGTGTCGCCTGCTCACCCTGCAAGGCTGGTCTTCCGAAGGCTGGGAGCACAGTCCCTGAGAAATAGCCTCAGAGCTTCCCTGGGCTCTGGCTCACCCCTCTGAGTTTATTTGTTCAACACCATCGAGTTACTGCGGAGATGTCCTTGTATTTAGGAGGTCCTGAGGCCACTCAAGTTTAGGAGGAGCTGACAAGCAGGGGGTGAGGGGGACCCATGCCTTGCTGCGCCGAGGAGTCTTTTATAAGTCAGCTGGAGGGTCGTCTGCAGCTCAGGCCAGTCTGGAGTTAACTCACTTCCTTTCTTGAGCAGCTGCACATGGAGCCACTGTAATAACTTTCTTACACAACTTATTTAAAAGAACCTTGTTCTTGTTCTTGTGGTTACCAATTAATTGACAAGATTTTATAGTTCTTGGAATAAAGAAGAAATGGAAATTCTAAGGAAAAGACAGGAGCTCTATAAATACTTTTAATGAGATCCAGGAGTGAGGGGGATGGTGGCAGTGATGTCCTGGAACCAGTGTGAAGGGTGTGTCCAGGAAACTGTTCCTGGCTTTCAGAATTTTCCAGAGTCATGGCTGAGCACCTCCCAGCTACAGAGCCTAATCAGGCCATGATGATTTCACAATTGCCAAACATCCAAGACCAGTCCAGCCAGGCCCCAAACCAACTCCTTTCCACCATTGCACAGTTAAGGTGAAGCTCAGTTGGACACAGAGAGGAAGGGAATTTGGGAAAGGACAAACTCTTGGGCCCTCTGCCCCCATTTCCAATTTGGGGGCCCATTCAAAGCAAGGCGCTGCATGAAGACAGTACAGAGACCCCGAATCCACCTGTACCACAGAACCTGCATTGGTGGTGCTGGCCCTGGGTTCCATCCTCAAGGAGGGGTGGTGGGGGAGGTAAACTGAGCACCATGCCTGTTCTCTCAGGGGAGTGGAATCATTCTGTGTTCCCTGCTCGGTGTGACTGACCGGAGTTCAGGGGCAGGAAGAGGCCTGCACCTGTTCTGTGGGGGCTCTCAGGCCACGAGGACCCAGAAGCCAGCCTGGCCTGGCCACCCTGCTGCCCGTGCAGGAGACCCTGGCGCTCGGCCCAAATGGTGCTCACTAAGTGCCCCTCGCTGTTGTCCTCCACCTGCACACACATGTGCATGCAGGTACACATGCTCAAGGTCACATGCATGCACACCCCATGCAATCCCCCACATGCAATCCCCCACATGCACACACACATGCACATGCATGTGTAAACATGCAACACTCATGCACACATGCACCCAGGCACACACACAAGCATGCACACCACAACTCAGCCTCCATATAGCAATTTATCTTGATTGCTGAGGATTTTGGCATCTCCTGAAATGTTGCTCTTGGGGCAGATGCTTCAGTCATTTCACCCAGCAGAGGCCCTGACAGACCTCTGACTTGGGCACAGCTGCAGGCCAGGGGACTTTGGAGAGGGCCCGTGGAGCTGAAGGGACGAATAGTGATTCCAAGACCAGGTGTGCACAGTGGAACGTCAGTCGCGTTTTATTTATGGATATATAAAACAGTACATCCCCCTGCTCCCAGCTCACCATGGACATGAGACCAGAGGGGCTCTGAGGCTCCTGCATGACACAGCACTGCTCTTCTAGCCCATTCTCTTTGGCTCTCCACAGGGTCAGTGTGGGCACAGCTGTCAGCATTTCTTAAGGAAAGGAGAGGGTGCTCATCGCAGGGCCTCCTAGGGGTGCTTGTCAGGTTCTGAGTTCATCTCCGGAGCCCAGGAGCCAGAATCGGCTCTGAACAGTACCAGTTGATGGTGATGATGTTCAGGTGTGGGCTCCAAGTACAACTCCTGGGCCCTTGGATTTTTGTCAGAGTGCTGTGAAAGCTAAGAGATAAGTTTGAAGTCAGGCCTTATGGCATAGGCCTGTAATCCAGCACTCTGGGAGGCTGAGGCCAGAGAATAACAAGTTGAAACCCAGCCTGGCAACTTAGCAAAACCCTGTCTCAGAATAAAAAGTAAAAATAAATAGGACCAGAGATGTAGCTCAGTGTGAAGGTCCCGGGGTGCAATCCCTAGTACTAGACTGGGGAAGGCGGGGGGGGGGGGCAGGGCAGGAGAGAGACCAAAAGATTAGTCAAAAGGAAAACTGGACACTTCTTATCTCATTCTATGAGGCCAGTATTACTCTGATACCAAAACCAGGCAAAGACATCTCAAGAAGAGAAAACTAAGACCAAGATATATTATGAATATAAATACAAAATCTTCAACAAAATGCTAGCAACCAAATTCAGCAACACAAGGCAAGGATAATATTGCATGGCCAAGTGAAATTTATCCCAGGAATAAAAAGGTTTTTAACATCCAAAAGTCAGTTAATATAAAACATCATATCAGTAGAATGAAAGATAAACACCATATCATCAACTCAATGCATACTGAAAAAGAGTCTGACGAAATCTAATACTTTGCATGATAAAAACACTCAGCAGACCAAGAACAGTAAAGAACTTCCTCATTCAATGAAGGGCAACTTAAAAGAAACAAAAACCAAACATCATACGTAATGGTGAAAACTGAATACTTTCCCCCTAACTTCGGGAATAAAACGAGGATGTGCTCTCATGTCACTCCTATTTATCATTGTACCAGAGGCTCTAGTCAGGGTGACTGGGGAAGAAAATGGAATACAAGTCACTTAGGCTGGAAAGGAAGAAGTAAAACTCTCCATTTTCTCAGGCAGCGTGGTCTTTTATATAGAAAATATGATGGAATCCATTTAAAAATATTGCAACTAATAAGTTCAACAAGGTTGCAGATACAAAAATCAATTAGGGCCAGTGAGATGGCTTAGCGGCATAAGTGCCTGCCTGGCAAGCGTGAGGTCCTCAGTTTGACCCCCGGTACCCACATACGAAAAAGGGCCAGTGATATCATTTAGCGGCACGGGTGCCTGCTGGTGTGTGAGGTCCTGAGGTGGACCCCCAGTACCCACACACACACAAAAAAAAAACCAGTTGTACTTTTATATACTTCCCACCAATAGTCTAAAAACAAAATTAAAAAAATGATCTCCCCCTTTTTTGTAATGAGACAGTCCCACTGTGTGGTTCAGATTAGTCTTGAACTCACTATATAGCCCAGGCTGGCCTCAAACTCACAGCAATTCTCCTGCTTCAGCCTCCTGAGTGCTGGAATTACAGATGTGTGCCACCACACTTGGGATCATCTATAATAGCATCAAAATAATAAAATCTTTAGGAGGAGACTGATGGGAAGATGGCAGAGTAGTGAACAGCCTCTCCAGCAGAGAAACAGCCTCTCTGAGATTTGGTATCCAGCCACTGGAATATAGTAATGTGAGGAAGAAAAGAAGGAAGAAAGTAGGTCCCTGGGACCCAGCAAGGATCTGAAGCAAGAATTGAAGCCCACCAGGAGAGCAAAGAGAGAGACCTCAATGTAGAAGAAGGAGGTGGCAAGCAGCGCTTTCTCTCTGAGCCCTGACTCACTGTCTGGGAGTGGCGGCTTGTACTTGCAGATGAATGGTGACTACTGGTGACCCCAGAGGCCTCCACAGAGAAAGGCACCAGTGGAACAGAGAGTGGATGCAGCAGACTGCAGTGGCTGGTGAGTTACTGAGGTTCAGACACCCCCAGGAGAGGGCAATTGGCCAGTAGCCATCTTGGAGAGGGGCCAACTGAGCTTGGAACTCAGAGCAGCTGCTGGCTGCATCTAGCAGCTCCCAGTGTCAGCATGAGATGGAACCAAGTACCAGTTGGCAGGAGGTCAAGGAGCCTAGTTCAAGCCAGCAAGGAGCTGAGTTCAAGCTGGCAGGAGGCACACAGAATGTTGCAGGCTGAACAAAATGGGTTCCAACCTCATACCCAGAAACCAGCCTGAATTTCAGTGGAACTAAAGATGCAGGTTTGCTGGAATTCTCCACCACCGCTATCATTCTACTGCTGGGTTCCTGGGATTAATCAACACAGATCTGGGCTGTGTGTCTGCCCACTCTGTCTGCCAGTGACGGCTGAGCCATGCCTGGAATTTTCTTTTCTTCTCTTTTTTTCTTTCCTTTTTTCATAATTGTTTATTCTTGTTTTTATATGAGTGTGGACATTGTTTCTAGTTTTGTTGTTGTTGTTTTTCTGTTCTGTTCTGGTTTTTATTTCTTCCTTCTTTCTTTCCCTCCTATCTGCTTCACCAGTTTTCCAAAGTTCACATAATCATTTTTTCTTCTCCAGCTTTGATTCTAGTCTCTTCCTCTTCTTCTATTTCTATATTTTTTTCCCTAACCTCTTTTAAATTTTCTCCTCTAAGGGTAAAATCATCATATTGAGGGTATATTTACTGTGTACAATTTCCTGGTTTGTTTTAGATTTTGTTATATAACCACAAATATACTTCATATGGTTAATGGTGGCAAAATAATAGTTACCACAGTTTGTCATTTTCTAAGCTGTTCGATGCTATTGTAATTGCTGGATTACTACTTTAGCCAAGGTAACATAATTGTTCTAATCAGTTTTTCTTCCTGGTATGCCAAGACTGAGGTTGCCTAAGGGTCATAAACATTACTATAGCTGGGCATGGTGGCAAACACCTGTAATCTCAGCACTAGGGGAGGCTGCGGCAGGAGGATTCTTGTGAGTTTGAGGCCAGCTTGGGCTACATAGTGAGTTCAAGGCCACCCTGAACTACAAAGTGAGACCCTGTCCAAATAAAAACAAAAACAAAAAAACAAACCAAACCAAACAACAACAACAAAACAATACTATAGGCCAGTGCCAAAGAACCAGGAGCTGGGCCAAATAGGCAGCAACTTCTCATCCCTAATAAATGGAAGAGATAGGATCTTGCAACAGACTCAAAACCCAAAAGCCAGATACACTTGGAAGACATCTCTGAGAAGTAGTCATTTACTAAGAGTTCTAAACACTAACAGCAAAGCTACCTGCCATAAGCAATTTACAATCATCAACCCAGGAATTAAACTAAAAAAAAAAAAAAAAAAGAAAGAAAGAAAGAAAAGGAGAAGACATTTAAGCAAGACGCAACCTCAGACTTCCAGCTCATCAAAGGCAAACTCAGGGGGTGATGAGGTGGAACAATTCAAAAGCTGCCCACCTAGACTCTCTGAAGTGGAGACAGCAGAAGTAATAAAGCAGATGAATGAGGCTCTAGAAAAAAATCAAATCAGAAATAATTTCTCAGATAACTGCAGAGATGGTGACCATAATGAAAGACACGCTTAAACTCTATGGCAGATACAGATATAAAAATAGAGGAGCTTAGGAAAATGAAGGAAACCATGAACACTCAACATAGGAACGAAATGGAATCCATGAAACAGATTCAAACAGATATCCAGGACATACAAAATTCCTTTGAAAGTATGTACAACAGAATGGTCAGTGTGAGGACAGAATATCAGATATAGAAGATATGATTGCGATTAGTGATCATGAAAAGAAAGATTTCTTAAAAATAACAAGGGACCATGAAAAATAAATCCAATGGCTGCTAGGTGATGCAAAAAAAAAAAAAATAACATAAGATTGATCAGAGTCAATGAAAAAGCAGGAGATAGCACAGATGACATAAAAAACTGTTCACAGAATTAATGGCAGAAAACTTCCCAAGCATGGAAAAAGAATTTGATATACAGATAAGTGAGGCATGTAAAACTCCAATTGGCCATGATAAAAAAGAACTACACCAAGGCATATTATAGTCAAGATTCCAGAAATTCAGCACAAGAACAATATAGTAAAAGCTGTTAGAGAAAAGAAACAAATCACCTATAAAGGAAAGCCCATCAGAATTACAGCAGACTTCTCAACACAAAGTCTCAAGTCAAGGGGCCGGTGAGATGGCTCAGCAGTGTAAGTGCCTGCCTGGCAAGCGCGAGGGCCTGAGTTCAACTCCCGGAACCCACATACGAAAAAAGGGCCGGTGATATCACTCAGTGGCACGGGCGCCTGCTGGCGCGCGAGGTCCTGAGGTCGACCCCCGGTACCCACAAAAAAAAAAAAAAAAAAAAAAAAAAAGTCTCAAGTCAAGGAGAGTTTGGAGTGAAGTATTTCAAGCCCTAAATGAAAACAACTTCCAACCCAGATTGATGTACACCATAAAACTACCTTTCAAAGTTGATGGAGAAATATGATACTTCCATGACAAAGAACACCTGAAGAAATTTATGACCACCAAACCAGCACTCCAAAATGTTCTGAAGGACATTCTAGAAAGAAATAAAGAAGACTACAGCTCCATGAACCCCAACAGAAGGAATCCACCAGGCAAGGCAAATAATTAAACAGAGGGGAAAAAATGAGAACCAAGAAAAGGAAAATAACATGACAAGCATAAATCAATATATATCAGGTATAACTATTAATGTAAATAGTCTCAACTCACCAATCAAAAGAAACAGACTGGCAGAATGGATCAAGAAGCAAAATCCAGGGCCAGTGAGATGGCTCAGCAGCGTAAGCGCCTGCCTGGCAAGCGCGAGGGCCCAAGTTCGACTCCCGGAACCCACATACGAAAAAAGGGCCGGTGATATCGCTCAGTGGCATGGGCGCCTGCTGGAGCACGAGGTCCTGAGGTCAACCCCTGGTACCCACAAAAAAAAAAAAAAAAAAGAAACAAAATCCAACAATATACTACATACGAGAATCACATTAATTAAAAAAGAAATTCATAGACTGAAAGTCAAAGGATGGAAAACAGTACTCCATGTGACAGGAACCCACAAAAAAGCAGGGGTAGCTATTCTATCTGCAGACAAAGTGAATTTCAAGCCAAAACTGATTCAGAGGGCCGGTGAGATGGCTCAGCGGCATAAGCGCCTGCCTTGCAAGTGCGAGGGCCCGAGTTCGACTCCCGGATCCCACATACGAAAAAGGGGCCGGTGATATCGCTCAGCGGCACGGGTGCCTGTTGGCGCGCGAGGTCCTGAGGTCGACCCCCCGGTACCCACAAAAAAAAAAAAAAAAAACTGATTCAGAGAGACAAAGAACATTACTACATCCTTGTAAAGGGAACAATCCAAGAGGAAGAGATAACATCATAAATATACATGCACCAAATACTAGCACACCCAACTATATAAAACTAATGTTATGGACATGAAAAGTCAAATAAGCACTAATACAACTGTAATGGGGGACCTCAATACCCTACTGTCATAAATAGACAGATCAAGTAGACAAAAAATCAACAATGAAGTATTTGAACTGAACCAAACTTTTGAACAAATAAGCTTAGTAGATGTTTACAGAGTGTTCCACTCCACAACATCAGAATACACATTCTTCTCAGCTGTACAGGGGACGTTCTCCAAAATAGACCACATACTACCTCATAGAACATGCTTAAGTAACTGCAAAAAAATTGAAATTATCCCATGCATATTATCAGATCATAGTGCAATGAAATTGGAAATCAGTGGCAAAGCAAACTACAAAAACTTCATAAACACATGGAAATTAAATAACGCCCTCCTGCACAACCAATGGGTCACAGATGAAATTAAAGAAGAAATTAGACAGCTTCTACAATTAAATGATAATGACAATACAACATACCAGAACTTATGGGACACAGTGAAAGCAGTCCTATGAGGGAAATTTGTAGCAGTGAATACCCATATCAGGAAAACAGAGTGAACTCAAATAAACAACTTAATGTTGAACCTCAAGCTTCTAGAAAAGGAAGAGCAGTCCAAGCCCAAAGCTCATACAAGGGAGGAAATTACAAAGATCAGAGCAGAAATGAATGCAATGGAGACTAAGAAAACAATACAAAGAATTAATGAATCGGAGAGTTGGTTTTTTGAAGGATTAAATAAAATTGACAAACTCTTAGCCATCCTTATCCAAAAAGGAAAGAAAAGACTTAAATCCACATAATTAGGAATGAAAAGGCTGAAATCACAACGGATCCTGCAGAAATCCAGAAGATCATTTCTACCTACTTTGAGAACTTGTATTCTACTCAGATGGAAAATGCAGAAGAAATGGACACATTCCTAGATACATATGAATTACCAAAGCTGAATCAAGAAGATATAAAAATTCTAAATAAACCAATATCAGTCAATGAAATTGAAGATGTAATTAAAAACCTACCAGCAAAGAAAAGCCAAGGCCTTAATGGATTCACTGCTGAATTCTACAAGAAATTTAAAGAAGACCTAGTGCCGCTACTTCTCAAACTCTTTAATGAAATTGAAAAGGAAGCAATACTCCCAGATTCATTCCTGGAAGCAAGCATTAACCTGATACCAAAACCAGAGAAGGACCCAATGAAGAAAGAGAACTATGGGCCAATCTCCCTGATGAACATAGATGCAAAAATCCTCAATAAGATACTGGCAAACAGAATACAGCATGTCATCAAGAAGGTTATACACCATGACCAAGTAAGATTCATTCCAGAGATGCAGGGTTGGTTCAACATATGCAAATCAATAAATGTAATCCACCATATTAACAGAGCCAAGGACAAAAACCATATGATCATCTCAGTGGATACAGAAAAAGTGTTTGACAAAGTCGAATACACATTCAGGATAAAAAAGAAAACCTACAGAAAACTGGAATACATGGTCTTTATCTCAATCTGATAAAAGCCATCTATGACAAACCAACAGCCAACATCATACTAAATGGACAAAAACTGAAAGCTTTCACTGTAAAATCAAGAACAAGACAAGAATGTCCACTGTCATCACTCTTATTCAATATAGTTCTGAAAACATTAGCTAGATCAATTAGACAAGAGAAAGATATAAAAGGAATAACAATAGGAAAGGAAGAAGTTAAATTATCATTATTCATGGATGACATGATATCCTACATAGAAGACCCTCAAAACTCCACCAAAAGACTTCTAGATTTAATAACCAAGTTCAGTAGCATAGCTGGATACAAAGTCAACACTGAGAAATCAATAGCATTCCTGTACACAAATAACAAACTCACTGAGAGAGAAATCAGGGAGACAACACCTTTCACAAAAGCATCAAAAAAAAAAAAAAGTATCTAGTAATCAGTGTAACAAAGGAAGTAAAGACCTTTAAATTTAAAACTACAATATTCCGAAAAAGGAGATCAAAGAGGATTTCAGGGCTGGTGATACAGCTCAGCGGCATAAGCACCTGCCTGGCAAGTGCGAGGTCCTGAGTTCGACTCCCAGTACCTGCATTAAAAAAAAATTACTTAAAGATGATATCAGAAAATGGAAATATATCCCTTGTTCGTTGGTAAGAAGAACCAATATAAGGAAAATGGCCATACTTCCAAAATTGTTATACATTTCATATTTGTGTAATGCATTTCTGATCAAAATTCCAACAGCATATCTCACAGAATTAGAGAAGACAGTCCTAAAATTCATTTGGAACCAGAAGAGACCTAGAATAGCTAAGGCAGTTCTGGGCAACAAAGGCAAGGCATGGGGCATCACAATCCCTGACTTGAAATTATAGCACAAAGCTACTGTGGTAAATACAGCATGGTATTGGCAAGAAAACAGACCTGAGGATGGATTAGAAAATGTATAAACAACTCCAGACATACTCAGCCACCTTATCTTTGACAAAAGTGCCAAACACCTTCACTGGAAGAAAGATAGCCTCTTTAACAAATGGTGCTGGAAAAACTGGCTTTCAACATGCTGAAGACTAAAATTAGACCCATATCTTTCATCATGCACTAAACTAAAATCGAAATGGATCAAAGATCTAAATATTAAAACAGAAACACTAAATCTGCTGGTAGATAGAATAGGTGGAACTCTGAAGACATTGGTGTAGGCAAGGATTTTATGAACAAAACCCTGATTGCACAGGAAACATCACAAAGAATCAACAACTGGGATCTCATCTTATTAAAAAGCTTTTGCACAACAAGAGAAACCATCAAGAGAGTGAAGAGACAACCCACACTGTGGGAAAAAATTTTTGCTAGCTGTTCCTCAGACAAAAGACTAATATCAAGAATATGTAAAGAACTCAATGGGCCGAGGATATAGCTCAGCGGCACAGCACTTGCCTGGCAAGTGTGAGGTTGTGAGTTCAATCCCAGGTACAAAAAAAAAGAAAAAAAAAAAAAACCGAAAAAAATCAGACCCACCAAATTTAAAGACCCAATCCAAAAGTGGCCATCTGAAATGAATAGACACTTCCTAGATGAAGAAATACAAACAGCAAATAAACATATGAAAACACATTCAACATTAATGGTCATTAGAGTGAAGCAAATTAAAACAATGCTAAGATTCCATCTCACTCCAGAAAGAATGGCAATTATCAAGAAATCAACCAATAATAAATGCTGACAGAGCTGTGGGGAGAAAGGAACCCTTCTCCACTGTTGGTGGGAGTGTAGAATGGTGCAATCACAGTGGAAATCAGTGTGGAGATTCCTTAAAAAAGTAAAACTAGAGGTTCTGTTTGACCCAGTTACTCCCCTTCTTGGTATCTTCCTGAAAGAATCAAAAGCATCATGCTACAGTGATATTTGCCCACCCATGTTTATAGCAGCACAGTTTGTGATAGCTAAATCTTGGAAACAGCCAAAATGTGTTTCAACTGATGAGTGGATAAAGAAGATTTTTTTTTAACATAATGGAGTACTACTGTGCCATGAAGAAGGTTAAGATTGAGACATTTCTAAGTAAATGGATGTACCTTGAGACCATACTGTTAAGTGAAATAAATGGGACACACATGTGTAAATACTGCATGGTTTCTCTGGTGGAGAAACTGAAAGTGCAAATAAGGACCAAAATATATAATAGATATTGGGTAATGGAAAGAAAATATTCAAATGAGAAGGGGAACAAGAGAGAGGGTGGGGGAAAGGAAGGAAGGGATCAGGAAAAATGCATAGAAGGAAAAAAATGGAAACAAAACTTTTGTAAATAAGGAGGGGAAGAGTTGTTGAAGGGAGGGGAGGGGAATAAGAAAAAAATAAAAGAAGCAAGGTATGTCAGGTACAGGTACAAACTCCCCACGATGAATGTGATCATTATGGACAGCTAAAATGTACCAATAAAAATATAACATAAAACAAGAAATAAGAAAAAGTCAACACTAACTTGGAATGAAGAAGTAAATGTGCCGTGGCAGAGCTGCCAACCAGGACAGTGAGTACAAGGGAAAACACTTGGGATCGGGAGGAGGCGAAATAAACAATCTGTGCTGAGAAAAAAAGTATTTAGCAATAAATCCAACAGAAAAGGGCAAACAAACATTAAGAGGATCTAAATAAATGAAAAACAATTCATATTTATGGATTGGAAGACTTCATATTGTTAAAATGGCAAATTTCTCCAAATTTATCCATAGATTCAATGCAGTTGCTTTTACAATGTGCACTGGCTTATCTCCACAAATCAGTGAGCTGCTAAATAAAATTAATATGGCAACTCAAGGGATCCAGAACAATCTTGAAAAGGAACTAAGTCAAAGGAGTCCCACTTTGTGATTCCACCATTTACTACAAAGCTGCAGTAATTCAGACGATGTGGTTGGCATAAGGATAAACATTCTGATTGATGGGATGGGAAAAGTCCAGAAATGCTCTCACCCAGTCAGCTGATTTTCAGGATGGGCTCCACAACACTTCAGTGGGAAGGAATTTCAGCAAATGCTCTGGGCCACTGATGGTCCACACAGAAGAAAATGAAGCTGGATCCTTACCTCACACTAAATGTAAAATCAATTAAAAGTGGACGAAAGACCTGAATGTGAGAAGTGAAATTGTAAAGCTTTAAGAAGAAAACATGGGTAAATCTTCATGACCTTGACTTAGTGAACAATCTCTTAGATATTACACCCAAACCACAAAAGAAGGGCCAGGGATATAGCTCCGTGGTACAGGGCCTGACTGGCAAGCGCGAGGTCCTGAGTTCGATTCCTGGTATCAAAAACAAACAAAACAAAACAAAACAAAAACCCAAAAAAAACCCCAACCAAACCACGAAAGAGAAAATAGATAAATTGAACTTATTCAAAATTAAAAAGTTTTCAGCTAGGCACAGTGGCTCATACAGTAATCCCAGGTATGTGGGAGGCTGAGGCAGGAGGGTCACAAATTCCAGGCCAGTCTGGGCAAATTTAGCGAGACCCTATCTCAAAAGAAAAAATGAAAAAGGTCTCAGGATGTATCTCAGTGGTAGGCCATACCTGGGTTCAATCCTTGTATCCCATAAACAAACAAATAAAGCTTTTGTGTTTCAAAGAACACCGTCAAGAAAGTGAAAGGCAACTGCAGATGGGAGAAAACATTTGCAAATTACATATCTGTGTCTGATGGGGCTTAGTGTCCAGAAAATGTAGAGAATTATTTCAACTCAATCAAAAGGCAAACGATCCAGTTTAACAATGAGTAAAAGTTCTGAACAGACATTTCCACAAAGAGAAGGTACAAATGGCCAACTGGCAAATAACAAGATGTCCAGCAGCATTAGCGATCAGGGATGAGCAAATGGAAACTGTGATGAATGCCACTCTACACCCTCTCCCGTGGCTACCGCAAAAAACCCATGCAGACTATGGCAACGTGGGGAGGACATGGAGACTTACACTGAGGATGGAATACGAAATGGTGCAGCTGCTTTGGGAGCGCCTGGTAACTGCTCACGCGGGTTACACACAGAGTTACTATGCGGTCCAGCAATTCCACCCCTCGGCACACAGTTGCAGAGAGTTAAAAACACATACGCACAGGCACTGCACATGGATGCTCACGATAGTGTTACTCATAATGGCCAAAACAGAGGAATCAACCCAGATACCCATCAATGGATGGACAAATGCTCTAATAAAAGTGGTATTTCTATACAAGGCAATATTATTCAGCAATAAAATGAATGCAATGCAGATACGTTCTGCAACCTGGATGAACCATGCAATCATTACACTAAGTGAAAGAAGCCAGACAAAAAAGACTGTGTATTGTATAATCCCACTTAAATGAAGTTTAGAGCAGCTAATTCTATAGAGAAGGAAGGCAGATTAGAGGTTGCTTAGGGCTGGGGCAGGGGTGGAAGGCTGCTACCGGGAGTGGGGTTTCTTTCTGAGGTGTTATAAATGTTCTAATATTGACCATCGTGAAGGTTGTATGACTCTGAATATGCTAAAAACCACTGAATTGAACACTTTGAATGATTGAGCTGCACGTATGTGAATTACAGCTCAAGGACGCTGTTAACAAGAAGGAAAGCAAGGAAGCCTGGTGATCTAGGACCTAAGTTGAACTGTAAGTAGGTGAGCAAGCAACAAACAGAATTAAACCAAACATGAATCTTTACCTACAAGCCTTCATGTTTCCCTGCCCTGCCACCCCACCCATGACATGCTCACCACCTATCCACGGTACTGGCTGCTCACGGCAGGCAGGGGCTCAGGCAGGTGCCTCTGTTCTCAAGGTCTCATCACACAGTTGCCTGCAGCTTTGTAGGAGAGAGAAGGCTTGACATTTAACATCCATTCTGTTGGTATGAGAGAAAAACTCAGAGTAATTATGGCTTACACAAGACAGAAGTTATTTCTCTTACATTAGATAGAAAGCTAAAGATAGGTAGCTTGGGTCTGCTGCTGCAGTTCCTCAGGGCCGTGGGGACCCAGGCTCTTTAGGTCTTTCCGTGGTGTCCTGCATGTGGTTCCTAACCAAGGGTCACATTGTAGGACGAGAAGGCTGCTGAAGGGGGTTGAAGAATGGAAATTGAGGCAAAGGGAGTTGGATGCACATGTAGGGTCAAGAGAGAGATTTTGAAAGATGAAAGACAGCAGAGGCAAGCGAATCGATCTAAGTCAGAGGGAGAAACTGGAGATGGCCCGGGTGGTTGGCACCACAGGAGTCCAGGCTGCTCTTACCTGCACGAGAGGAGATGGTGTTTGTGGCACGCACCACCAACGGTCTGGTCCTTCTGTCCATCTTTGTATTTTTGAACAATTTCAAAGAAAGTTGCATATATCAGTGTATTTTATCCCCTAAACACTTGAGAATACGTATGGAGTTCAGTGTCTATTTTCCTTTTATATTGGTTTCTGGGAACCACACTCAGGACCTTGTGCATGCTAGGCAAGTGTTCTGCCACTGAGCCATGCCCCGGTCCCATCTGTATATCTTCCTTAAGGTAGAATTTATAAGCAGGAAATGCACAGACCTTACCTGTACATTAGGCAAGTTTTGACAAATGCCTGTACCTGTGCAGCTCAAACCACTGTGAAAATACAGAACATTACCCTCACCCTAGAAAGTCCCCTCACAGTACTTGCAAGTTTTTCTTTTTTTTCTTTTCTTTCTTTTTTTTTTTTTTTTTTTTGAGACAGGGCCTCACTGTGTAGTTCAGGCTGGACTTGAACTCACTCTGTAGCCCAGGCTGGCCTTGAACTCGAGGCGATCCTCATGCCTCAGCCTCCCAAGCCCTGGGATTACAGGTGTGCGCCACCACACTTGGGCTATTCTAATTTTTTCCCCCAGTAGATTGGTTTTACCTGCTTCAGGACTTCATACAGATTGAATCATGTTGTGTTTTGTGTCTCACTTCTTTCACTCACCATATTGGGAGATTCGTTTTTTTTTTTTTTTTTTTTTGTGGGTACCGGGGGTCGACCTCAGGACCTCGCGCACCAGCAGGCGCCCGTGCCGCTGAGCGATATCACCGGCCCCTTTTTCGTATGTGGGTTCCGGGAGTCGAACTCGGGCCCTCGCAGTGTTTAATTTTAACTATTCTGATGTTGTAGTTTATGTCTCAAGGCAATTTCTACTTCCCTGATTATTAGTGACACTGAGCGCTTTTTCACAGAATCTTGGCCATCTGTCGATCTTCCTTTGTGAAGTTCCTATTAAAATACTTTAGCTATTTTAAAAATTGAGTTCTTGGGCCGGTGAGATGGCTCAGCGGCGTAAGCGCCTGCCTTGCAAGCGTGAGGGCCCGAGTTCGACTCCCGGAACCCACATACGAAAAAGGGGCCGGTGATATCGCTCAGTGGCACGGGTGCCTGTTGGCGAGCGAGGTCCTGAGGTCGTCCCCCTGGTACCCACAAAAAAAAAAAAAAATTGAGTTCTTTATCTTTTTATTATTGACCATAGGTGTTCTTTATATATTCTATGTACTAGTCCTTTATCAGATATGTTTTTGGAAACATTTTCTTCCAGTCTGAACCTGATTGATGGTATTTTTAATGGTGTCTGTTGATGAGCAGAAGTTTTTTACTTTGATGAAGTCTAATTCATCTTTAAAAAGATACTTAATGCTGGGCACGGTCACACACACTTGTAATCCTAGCACTCCGGAGGCTGAGGCAGGAGGATTGTCATGAGTTTGAGGCCAGCCTAGTCTACATAGTGAGTTCAAGGCCAGCCTAAACTACATAGTGAGACCCTGTCTCAATAAACCAAAAAAAGGGCCTGTGAGGTAGCTCAGTGGCATAAGCGCCTGCCTGGCAAGCACAAGGTCCTGAGTTTGACTCCTGGTTCCCGCATTTAAAAAAAACAAAAACTTAATGTTTTCTGTGACCTATCTTTTTTGTTTTGTTTTGTTTTTTGAGATAGGGTCTCGCTGTAGTTCAGGCTAGCCTTGAACTCACTATGTAGCCCAGGCTAGCCTCGAACTCATGGCAATCCTCCTGCCTCAGCCTCCCAAATACTGGGATTACAGGTGTGCACCACCATGCCCAGCTTCTGTGACAATTTTAAAATACCTTTGCCTACCTCAAGACCCAAATATATTCTCCTATGCTTTTTTTCTAGAAACATTATAGTTTTAGCTTTTGGTTCATTTTCATGGTGCAATTAAAATAAATTTTTATGACACCAAGAGTGGTGGTTTATGCTTGTAAGCCCAACATTTTGGAAGGCTGAGGCAGGAGGATTGCAAGTTTAAGCCCAGCCTGGGTAAATTAGTGACTTAGTAGAACCCTCTCTCAAAATAAAAAATAAAAATTTTAAAGGGCTGGGGATGTAGCTTAGTGTGAAGGCCCTGGGTTCCATCTCTAGTAACGCACATGTAGTCACACATCCCAAAAATTCTGGGAGTGTAGGTAAGTAATAGAATGCCTCTGGGTTTAATTCTTAGTATGGGAAAAATAAATATAGATAGATGATAGATAGATAG
The DNA here is from genome assembly GCA_028451465.1 of Erethizon dorsatum. Lineage (NCBI taxonomy): Eukaryota > Metazoa > Chordata > Mammalia > Rodentia > Erethizontidae > Erethizon > Erethizon dorsatum. The sequence goes on from CM051826.1 coordinate 63,835,248, forward strand.
ATAGGTAGATAGGAGTAAATTCTTAAAAAGAAGTCAAGTTGAATCTAGAGACCATCCTGGAGAAGGACAGAGCTGTCATCTCAATAACACTAAATCTTCCAGCCCATGAACAAACCTCCCCATTGATTTAGGCATCCTTCCCTCCCCTCCCGCTCCTCTCCCTTCCCCTCTGCTCTCTCTCTCTCTCTCTCTCTCTGTTTTTTTAATACTGGGAATTAATCCAAGGGCCTTTGCACTGAGCTACATCCCTAGCCCCCCACTCCTTTTTGAAAGACAGGGTCTTGCAGAGTCCCTAAGTCTCCCAGGTTGGACTTGGAACTCTCCTGCCTCAGCCTCCCAGCATGCTGAGATTACAGGCATGTACCACCATGCCTAGCTTGTTTAGAGATTTTTGTTTCATTTTGTTTTTGGTACTGGGGATTGAAAGCAGGGCCTTTGCACTGAGCTACATCTTTAGCCCTTTTTTATTTTAAAATTTGGGACAGAATCGCACTAAATTACGAAATTGCCTGGCATGGGTCCGAACTTGCCGCCCTGCCTCAGCCTCCTACAGTCATGTGCCATCATACTGGGCCTGTTTAGTCTTCTTGAATGTCTCTCACCAACACTCTGTATTCTTCATTGCAGAGGTCTCACACAGCTTTCATGGAATGTACTCCTGAGTATTTCACAGTTTTCTAAGAAGTGCTACTCTAAAGGAAATGTTTTAAATATCACCCTCCATTGTTGGCAGCAGAGCTGAGTAACAGAGCTGAGTAACAGTCCACAGGCTGTCCCAGGTGTGGGGACTGGGCAGTCCTGGAGGGCTGAGACTGAGTGGAGGCGGCTCCCTTCCCTCCCTCCTGTTCCCAGCCGCCCTCCCTCAGGGCCCTCTTGGAAGGGGAGCAGGGCCACACCGCTCTGGTCCCTGGAGCCCTTTGGTGGAGGCTGCTGCCCTGGTGGCCCGGGATGGGTGCAGCCTCTGTGGTAGAGACACGTCCTGCCCTCTCCAGGGGGAGATGGAGCCAGGAACACTCAGGCCCTGGTCTCCATGTCGCCCCACCCAGGTACAGGGCCAGCTGCCCCATCCTCAGCAGGGCCACTCCTGCAACTTTTGCGCTGAGGACAGATTCTCAAGAAGTCGGATGGTCTGGGGTCCCCTCCCGTATTGCTGGAGCAGTGTGGGTGGAGGGTTGAAGGCTGGAAGCCTCCCTTTGGCCAGGCAGGAGGATGGGCTGGCAGTGCCTGAGAGGGCTTGCCCGAAGTCCCCGGAGGAAGGTGTGCTGACCATGCCAGAGGCCATCTGTGTGCTGTGTGATTTGTCCCTGCTCACCTGGCACCCACGTGGGTGCTGTCCACTCCTGGAGCCATCAGTGGACTGGACTTCTCACTGTCCTCTCCTGCTCCCGAGTGGTCAGAGGGCAGATGCCTCCAAAAGCCATGACCAAGTCCCTAAACCATGGCCCAGGAGGTGCCTAACGCAACAGATGTGGGTGAGGACCTGTAGCAGGTCCAGGAGGCCTGGGAAAGATCCCAGCCTGGAAACTGCTTCTGGGGGCAGCATGACGCCGGGAAGGGGAGCTCAGGTGTGCTGTCCCTGTCTCTGGCTCTGTTGATTCCCACCACCTGTGGCCTTGCTGTGCACACTGTAGAGGGCTGTGTGATGAGGAGGCTTCAACATCCCCCATCTGTCCCAGAGGCATCCCTAAATCTGACCTCCCCTGAGGGGCCTCCCAGGGAACTCAGTAACCACATGGACTTTTCCTCTCCATGGCTCTGTGGCAAATGTGAGCAGGAGTGACACTTGGGGCCGAAGTCTCATCGGCTCACTGATGTCTGGGATCCTTCACCAGAAGGACCATGACACCTGAGTGTGAGGGTTAGGTGCTCACACGCAGGGGTGTGACAAGATCCTTCCAGAGGGGAGCAGAGACAGGGCTGACCCTCCAAAGGGGGGCTGCATGCCTAGTGCAACAAAAGAGTGGCCATTTATTAAACACTTGCCATGAGCCGGACGTCACGAAGTGCACTCTGTACCCACTGATCGGTTTCTGTACCCACTGATCAGTTTCTTTGCCCTGCAGCAAAGGCAGAAGAGCCCTTTCCTTCACCCTCACTCTGTGACAAGGACAGCAAGACGTGGGGAGGCTCAGTCACACTCCCCAGCTCACACAGCAATGCACAGAACAGCTCAGGTTCCATTCCAGTGTCCAGCCCCAAAGTCTGTGGCTTCCTCTGTCCTCCATCTGCTCTTCTTCGGGACACCCAGCTGGGCAGTGGTGCTCAGTGCTGGCGGCGGCTACCCTGGACCCCTGGGGCTGTGACCACTGGGCTGCGGCCGAGGTGTTGCGTGTTATTCTGGACCAAAACCTGTAAGTGCTAGCGTACAGCACTCTGCTCTCTCCTTTCTTTTAGTGGTGGCCACGGAGTCTGTGGTAAAATGCTGAAGGCCCTGGGGCCTGGATGGCCCAGTCATATCGCCAGGCACAGCTGATGTGAGGAGCTGCCCCCAGCAGCAGCTCTGGGCAAGTGAGCAGTGTGGGGGGGCTGCACCAGCCGGTCAGGGGCACATGGTGCCTCACAGACTTCTGCTTATAAACTGCACAGTCTTCCTGAGGGAAGATGGGATGGAGGACTGTCCAAGACACAAGCTGCGGGAGCAGGCAGGGGGTACCAAGGGTCGTCTTTGGCCCCTGGACAGTGGCATCCCTAGCCCTGGCCTCCTGGTCCAGCTTTCCTCCACCCTGCACGGAGCTTGCCCCATGGCTGTCCCTGTTTCTACACCAGCAGATGGCCTACGGATGGCAGCCACAGTGCTCAGAATATCCACACCTCACACTATCTTTCATGCACGTGCCGGGGACACAGGTCTCTTGCAATCTGGGCGGTTACTGCTTTCTGGCTTTGCTGATGAGGCAGCCACCAGCTGTGTGTGGCACACAGGAATCCTGCCCAGGGCCTGGCCAGGCAGAGAGAAGGTGGAGGGCCAGGGAGGGGACAGGGACTGTGAGCTCACCCCACCAGGACCATTCTGCAAACCCTTGCTGAGCTGGGCAAGAAGTCTCGGCACAGCCTTCTGGAAGCTTCCATCCTGTAAGCCTGAGCAGGACCTTAGCCACGGAAAGATCACGGAGCATGGGGAGTTGGGCAGGGAGATTTTCACTTGCAGGCAATAGGAGCCCAGGGTTGGTGTAAGACTTGGCAAGAAAAGACTGTGTGTCAGAGTTCCGGGGCTCATGCAGAGTCCAGGGTTAGTATTCTAAATGTATGTGAGTGAGTGTCCCAGAATGGAGAGCACCCTTTCACATTTTCTGCTTGTAACATTCTAAATAAGTTTATCAAAAAAGAAACCTTTCTTTTTTTTCTTCTTCCTCCTTCTCTCTCTCCTTCCCTCCCTTCCTCTTTCCCTCCCTCCCTCCCTCCCTCCATTTGCTCCTTTGTTCCTTCTTCCCTTCCTCTTTCCCTTCCTCCTTCTCTTCCGCCCTTCCTTCCTCTCTCTTTCTCTTTCCCTTCCTCCCCCCTTTCCCTTCTTCTCTCCCTCTCTCCTTCCCTTCCTTCCTCCCTTCCTTCCTTCTTTCCTCCCTCTTTCCCATCCTCCTTCCCTTCCTTCCTTCCTTCCTTCCTTCCTTCCTTCCTTCCTTCCTTCCCTCCTTCCTTCCTTTTGTCTTCCTAAATTAGTGGTGCACTGAGCCCATGCTTACCCAAACTCCATAGTGTCTATTTTGCTAGGCTGGGCAGTGTAAGGCTCAATTCCAACATGACTGTCCCTATACCTGACCTGTCTGCCAGCAGAAGCATTGTTCTCAGCTCAGCACCTGTGCCCTCAGCAAACACAGGATGTCTTAAAAGAGATAAAGTAAAGCATGGAATCTTCTGAACACTGGAATATCTGAAGACACCCAAACATTTACACCAGATGCCTTAAGGACTTTGCCCACTGAGGCACAATACATCCAGAGAACTTCGACCGCTGATGTTTACTAAGATCTTCCCGCCTAATGTCCCTTGCCTTCTTTTAAACCCTGTGAAAAAGCCTGCTTCTTCTTTCTTTCTACAGACAGCATTTTAGCCCTCTGTCTGCCGCACCCAGGCACAGTAAGTTCCATGCCATGTCGCCTTTACACAAGCTCAGTGGTCTTGGCTGGTCTCTACCTCATGCTGTTCCTTACAGGCAGGTGTCCCTGGCAGAGGCCAGGACAGTGAGCAGAGGCTCAGAGCAGCATTGTCCCCACCCCAGATTTGCTGCCTTGCTGGACCAGCACAGGCTGGTCTTCACGTCATCTATCCTGGAGTCCCAGGTTTGGGGAAGGAGGCTCTGGAAGCCCTGGAAAGTCAGACTGCCAGTATTTCTGAAGAGGAGCCCTGCTAGGCCTCAACTTCTCCATCCCTGATCAGGCTCTCTGGGGACCAAGGGCTTCCAAGGGGCGGCCTTTAAACAGGATGTCTGCAAAACTCGGGTGGCCAGGACAGGCCTGCTACAAGGGGTGGAGCTGGGGTGGACGAAGGCTCAAATCGGGGGTCACCGAGATGATGCAGCCCAGCACAAGTATTTCCTTACTTATTCATATTAGGGACACATACTATTGCACTAATCTATGATGCCATTATAAAACATAAAATGCAAATATTGAGAGAACAATAGTAAACAAATTAAACAAATTAAGACCCATCCTACAAGAGGCCACTACTGAGCTATAGAAAGAATGAGCTCTTGTAACTCAATAATAAGGAAACAACTAGGTTTACAAAAGGACAAAAGATTCTCACAGATGTTTTATTAAAGGAGATAGTCGAATGGCCATAGCATATGGAAATGCTTAACATCATTTTTTATTAGGGAAATGCAAACTAAAACCACAAAGAAACACCACTTCGACCCACTTGAATGTGTGATTCCATTTATATGAAATTTCATAAAAAAGGCAAAGCTCAGTGGTGGTGGTGGGTGGGCCAGGAGTGAAGGTTCACTGCTACACAGAGCCGGAGGAACTTTTTGCAACAATGGAAATATTCTAAACCCAGATTGGGGTGATAGTCACACAACTATAAATTTGCTCAAATCGGGTGAACAGCACACTCATGGTGGATGAATTTGAAAACAAAGCTGTTTCTGAAAACACAGAATGAGGAAGTGCACTAAGCATAGTTAGAAAGGTCTCCAAGATGCACTGTGAGGTGGAAATGCAGAGCCAGGTTGCACCCATTTGCATTATAAAGAGAAGGTGTGGTGTAACGTGGTTTTCTAGAACGCGCACAGGTCTTCTGGAAGGAGACACAAGACTGTGATGGTAGGTATGTTTAAAGAAATCTGATGGCTTGGAGGAGAGGAGTAGAGAGTCCTTTTTTACTTTTCCTTTTTTTTTTGTTGTTGTCTTTTTTTTTTTGGAGACAGGGTCTCACTATGTAGTTCAAGCTGTTCTTTTTTTTTTTTTTTTTTTGGTGGGTACCGGGGGGTCGACCTCAGGACCTCGCGCGCCAGCAGGCGCCCGTGCCGCTGAGCGATATCACCGGCCCCTTTTTCGTATGTGGGTTCCGGGAGTCGAACTCGGGCCCTCGCGCTTGCCGGGCAGGCGCTTAAGCCGCTGAGCCATCTCACCGACCCTTCAAGCTGTTCTTGAACTCACTATGTAGCATAGGCTGGCCTCAAACTCAAGGCGATCCTCCTGCATCAGCCTCCTGAGTGCTGGGATACAGGCGTGCCCCACCACGCCCAGCTGGAGAGTCATTTTTTATCTTTATGTGTTTTATTTTTTATTTGGTAAAATTTGCCACCTTAGCCTTTTGTTGTTGTCAGTATGTTGTCCAGGCTGGCCTGGAACTCCTGGGCTCAAACCAGCCTCCTGCCTCAGCCTCCCTTGTAGCTGGGACTATAGATGCACTTCTGCCCCAGTTCTCTTTTGCCATTTTAGTGCATGGTGCAGGGGTATTTGTGCATCTGTAGTGCCGTGGGACTGTTACTGCGTCCATCTTCACAGCTCCTCTCATCTTGCAGTACTGAAACTCTGCCTGTTAAGCAGTCAGGCCTCTCCTCTCCTCAGACCTGGACTGCCTGCTGTGAGCCTGGTCTGCGCTCAAAGCACCTCCTACCTTTGTGCACCTGGCCCACTCGTGCGGTAGTGTGTGTCAGATGCCTCCCTTTTTAAGGCCAAATAGCATTGCCCTGCTCCCCACCACCTCCACACTGTTCACCCCTTCATCCCTCCACATTGCGTGGGGGCTCCACATTTTGGCTACTGTGAATAACCTTTCTGTGGACTTGGGGTTGCCAATAGCCCTTTAAGATCGCAGTTACTGCCGGGTGTGGGGGCACATGCCTGCCATCCCAGCACTCAGGAGGCTGAGGCAGGAAGATCACTGTGGGTTCAAGGCCAGCCTGAACTACATAGCAAGACCATGTCTTAAAAAAAAAAAAAAAAAAAATCCCAGTCATCTTTACATTTTTAAGCACGAATGTCCATTTAAAAAAGAAATTAGCCTGGTGTGGTAGCCTAGGCCTGTAATTCTAGCTATGTGGGAGAACGAGACAGAGGGTATGGCAGGTTCCAGGCCAGCCTGGGCAGCGTAGTGACACCCTGCTTCAAAAGAAAGAAAGAAAGAAAGAAAGAAAATGGAAAAATCTAAGAAAAAGGCCTAGCTCAGTGGTAGAGTGCTTTCCTAGCACGAGGCCAGGCCTCACTCCCCAGTATCACATAAATAAGTAAATAGGGAGGGAATGGCACGATTTCTATCCCATTCCCTCCTGAGGATGACCGAGGGAGGGGGTGTCCTTCTTGGCCCCCTATCCTGCACTCACCTGACTTCCCACTGAAGATTCCTTACCTTCCCTTGCCCCGTGACCCCAGAAGTCTCTCCGAGAAGCCTGGGGACCAAAGCACCCTTTCTGGGGGGACCCGCAGGCCTCTAGGGAGCAGCGCATGGCCTCTTTTCCCCACTCCCAGAATCCACAAATGCCTGAAACCCGAACTTCCAGGATGGCAAACCCTGACCTGAATGAGTGTGGATGAATCCTGGTCTTTATCCCACTTAAGCCCATGCTTGCTGTGGGGTTACAGGCTGTGGGCCAGGCACCAAATCCTTTCCTAAAATCCTAGAGCAGTGATGTCAAACCTTTAAAGCTTTCACTTCACCACCACTGCCTTAGAAACTCTGAGTTCCGGAGCATGTGCAGTGCCTCACCACTCAGAGCCAAGGATGGACAGGTCCAGGCTCCGCTGGGAATGGCTGGGTCCACCCTCCTTGACTGCCTATCACACTTCCAGGAAGCATTTCTCATTCATCTCAGTTGGAGCTGTTGGCTTTGGCTCGCAGAACCTGGCCTGGTGGCCCCTGCGCGCACTGGGGGGCGGCCACAGGTTTGCCGGTAAAATTGTCCCTGGTCTGGTGACTTCTCAGCTGTGAGCCCTGGGCAATGCTGTCCTTTCTGGCATCTGCAAAAGGCCACGGTGAGCATCACAATGTTCCTGAGTGCTGCTGTGGGTCAGAACATGTGGTCAGGTCTGACACGGGATGTACTCACACAAGGACATGCTTATGCATGGGCACACTTAACTGAAAAGTATTCTTTACTTATCTGAAATTCAAATTTAACTGGGCATCCTGTGTTTTTATGTGCTGAGCCTGTAGTAGCCTGGTGTGGAGAGAATGCCAGTACATGTTAGCTAGTTTGTTAATAATAAATGTGATGTCTGGGGTGTAGCTCCGTAGTAGAGCACGTTCTTTGTAAGTGTGAGGCTCCAGGTTTAACCCTAGCACCAAATAATAATCGTAAATACTGAATGGCACAGAAGGCTTTTTTCATGGTTTTTAAATTTTTTTTTTAAATTTTTTGTTCTTTTTGAGACAGAGTTTCACTGTGCAGTTCAGGCTGGCCTTGAACTCACTTCATAGCCCAGGTTGGTCTCCTCCTCCCAAGTGCTGGGGTTCCAGGCGTGCACCACCACACACACCCCTTTCATGGTACTTTTGTCTAATCTTGCCCACTAGATTAAAGGTAGAGTGGTGCCTCAGTTCACGAACATAATTTTTTCCACGATTCTGGTCGCAAACTTAATTGGACAAGAATCAAATCAAATTCAGTGTTTAGGTTCAGTGACCTTATGGGGAAATTTTGATTCAGTTCTCTTCCAATTTGGTTTGAGGCCAGAATCATAGCAAGAAGTTCATCAACTGAGGTACCACTGTACTTCAAGAACATTCACTTGGCACTTACTTATTGGGCACCTACTGTACACAGGTCACAGCTCCAAGCCTTGGGGATGCAGTAGTGAACCAGACCCAGTCCCTGCCCTCTTGGAGCCTCCAGTCTGGTGAGGAAGATGAATACTGAACACTCATGAGGAAGCCAAGTGCAATGGCACACACCTGTAATATCTGTGCTATGGGAGGCTGAGGCGGGAGGATTAAAAGTATGACCCTAGCGTGGGCAAACTTTAGTGAGGTATTTTAACTGATACTTTAGTGAGGTCTTTTTCCACCTGTCTCCCAAAAATATAGAAAAGGAGCTGGGGATGTAGCGCAGTGTGAAGGCCCTGGGTTCAATCACCAGCCAGGACTGCAAAATAGACAAAACTTACTCACAGGCTGGGAGCTATGTGAGAAGCCCCACGCCGTCCCTGCCTGGTCTGGGGGTCTGGACCATGGCACTGACAGGGAAGAGCCTGGGAGGGTGGAGGGGCCCAGTTTGCTCTGCCGAGGTTTGGCCACCCAGGCCCTCTGCCAGGAACGCTGCCAGTGGGCAGGGGAGGCTCAGGGGCTCGGCTCGGCTCCTAGTGGGTTGGGAAGCCGCTGTGCTGTCAGGTGAGGAGTGCCTCCGGGAAGAGCCTGAGCTGGCCTTTGGCAGAGGAGGAAACAGTGCTCGAGGGGGAAGCAACTTCTGAAGGTCACACAAATCTTTCCTGGTGGTGCTGCCACCAAAACTCAGGCCAACTCCCTGCGTGTCCCTGAGAAGGCTGTGAGGTCAGGTGCCCTCTGAGCCGGGAATCCCCTGGGCCAGTTTCGGGGTGTGCAAATCCCCCATCTCTCAGAGCAGGGAGCCACTGAAAGCCGCCCTCCAGCAACCTTGAGAAGTTTCACATCCCAAGGGCGGTGCTGGCCACAGTCGGGCAAGGGGTTTGGTCCCTGATGCTCCCAGCCAGGCCTCTCAACCCCACCTGTCTGGGCTCTCACTGCCCCAGCCAGTCAGAACCCCGGATCCTCTGCATACCAGGCTGGGGTCCACGGCAAACAGGGTGGCAACTCATCTCCCTTCACAATTGCTTCCCTGTCCCCTCTCTGCGCCCACATCCGGCCCTTAGTGAATACCTGTCCTTCTCTTTCCTTGCAGTCTGGAGTCACACGGGGACCCAGGGCCCAAGACAGCCTCTGCCATCAGACATCCTAAATTGGCCTTTCTTTTCCTTTTTGTAGTGCTGAGGATTGAACCCAGGGCCTCACCCATGTTGCTCAGGTGCTGAACTATACCCCTGTGTCTGTCCTGTCTGTCATCTATCATCTATCTATCTATCTATCTATCTATCTATCTATCTATCTATCTATCTATCATCTATCTATCTATATCTATCTATCTCTATCTATCTATATCTATCTATCTATCTATCTATCTATCTATCTATATCTATCTATCATCTATCTATCTATCTATATCTATCTATCTATCATCTATCTATCTATCTATCTATCTATCTATCTATCTATCTATATCTATCTATCTATCTATCTATCTATCTATCTATCATCTATCTATCATCTATCTATCTATCTATCTATCTATCTATCTATCTATCATCTATCTATCTATCTATCTATCTATCTATATCTATCTATCTATCATCTATCTATCTATATCTATCTATCTATCATCTATCTATCATCTATCTATCTATCATCTATCTATCTATCAATATCTATCTATCATCTATCTATCACCTATCTATCATCTATCTATCATCTATCTATCTATCTATCTATCTATCTATCTATCTATCTATATCTATCTATCATCTATATCTATCTATCTATCTATCTATCTATCTATCTATCTATATCTATCTATCTATCTATCTATCTATCTATCTATCTATTATCTATCTATCTATCTATCTATCTATCTATCTATATCTATCTATCTACCTACCTATCTAATCTATTGTTTATTTTGACGTGAGGTCTTGCTACATTGCTCAGGGTGGCTTTGAATTTGCGATATTCTTGCCTCAGTCTCCTAAATAGTTGGAATTATAGGTATGTAACACCACTCCCGGCTTTAAATTCAAGGCTATGCTCCTAGCTGCATTTTGTTGTTCGAAAACATGCCCACAAGTTCTTTGGCACTCTTTCCATTGAGGTGATATCTATGTTGGCCTCTCTCCTTGAAGCTGAGCCAGCCTTACGGGAGACAGTGACAATAGGTATGGTGGAAGCAATGCCATGTGACTCCACCTCTAGACTAAGGGACAGTCTGGGCCCTTCGACTTCCTGGGGACACTGTCACCTTGTGGACAGTGTGAGGCCACCATGCTGGAGGAAGCCCTGACCATGTGTGGACAGACAGCAGATGATGAGGGGACAGACAAGCCAGAGGCATCTGTGGCCATGTAGGGAGCTCTGAGTCAGGGCCCACTGAGGGATGGAGCTCAACCTGACTCAGGCCTGGCTTCCAGGCCAGGACACACAACAGGTCAAGGCCTCAGAGATGGGTGGGGGCAGAGGCCACAGGAAGCAGCCCCAGCTCTAAACCAGCACTCCTCCCTAGAAGCACCAGGCTGTTAAACAAGTGTTAGTTCTCTAATTTAGTTTATATTTCCTCTAATTCTCTATTATCTAGCTCATTCCAGGAGAGTACAACTCCCTGAAGGCAGAGATGTTTATCTGTGTGGTAGCTGGCTGTGTCCTGAGCACCTCCTGTGGTGCCCAGAGCACAGTGATAAACATTCACTGCTTAACTGGACAGATGGAGGGATGTAGGGGATGGATGGGGGATGGAGGAGGGATGGAGGGTGGGATGTGGGGGATGGGGGGATGGAGGAAGGATGGAGGGTGAGATGTGGGGGATGGAGGGAGGGATGGCAGGATGGGGATGGATAGGGATGGAGGGAGGGATGGATGGAGGGATGTGGGGGATGGAGGAGGGATGGAGGGTAGGATGTGGGGGATGGATGGGGATGGAGGGAGGGATGGATGGAGGGATATGGGAGATGGGTGGAGGATGGAGGAGGCATGGAGGGTGGGATGTGGGGGAGGGAGGGATGGAGGGATGTGGGAGATGGATGGGGTGGAGGGAGGGATGGAGGGAATGTGGGGGATGGGTGGGGAAGGGTAGATGGAGGGAGGGAAGGATGAAGAAAGAAGGAGGGATGGGCAGGGAGGGAGGAAGGGAAAGGGGAGAGAGGGCCAGTGTGGCCAGCACTGTGGGGCCAGATTGGATACAATCTGAGGTTGGCTTCCTCTTCTGGGAGCAAGGAGTGTGTTGAGGTTGGTTTAGGATGGAAGCTACCTCTAGAGGTCAAGGGTAGACAGCTGGGGCCACAGGTGAGTGTTCCCCAACCAGGAAAGCAAGTTTAGACTTCCTGATGCCTTGGCTAGGGCCCATGGAGACTTCCAACCTGAAGCTGGAAGCGAGCACTGTGAGCTCAGGGCTGAGGCTCCTGCTTGGGGCAGCCATGTCCACTATGGGGTCCTCACTCCCAGCCTGACTTGCCAGCCACTTGTCTGTCTGCTATCCCAGGGACTCAGGACCAGGATTTACCCCTGTATCCTGGGTTGAGCCCTCACCTGCCCAGCCGGCACTGGAGAATGGATAAAGAGGTGACCAAGCTGGCCAGAGCTTCCCAAGGTCCTATCCCTCCCACCCATCACACTCCCTCCTGCTTTCAGGATGAGCACTAACGTCTTGAGCTGCCATGCAGGTAGAGCCTAGGGCCAGCTGCTCATTGCCCTTCAGAGGAAGGCATCCCTGGCACCCCAGGACGAAGCACATGGCAGTGTCACATGGATGAGGTGATGGTGGCCACCCAGGAGGCACATGGGTGCCACAGCAGCACAGCACAGAGCCCATGGGGTCTGGCGCTAACCTGGTGCTCAGGCTGGACCCCACCTGGGGTTGCAGAGCAGGTGATGGGCTGTTGGGTGGCACAGCCCTGGTGCCCATGGGACTCTCTGCCCAGCAGAAGGTTGGTGGGACTCCTCTCAGTAGCAAAAGGGGAAGGGGATGGGGGAGACCAGGGATGGGCAGTTTGGGGGTTCAGGGCACTTCTGGAGAAGTTGGTTAACACATGCTGAGTTAGTTGACATCTCCCCTTTGCTCCCCTCCTTGGAACCCCCTCTCCCAGTGTCCTCTGCCTTCCATAGTCCAGGGCCCCTACCTGGCCCTACTGTCCATTCCTCTGCCTCAGCAGGTAGGGGTCAGGCCTCTGGGCTCCGCGCAGCCCTTCCTGGGACCTGGGGGTCCTGGGGTCCTTCCACCTCCTGGCCGGTGGTGACTTCTCAGTGACCCCTTGTGGAGGAGGTGCCCCTGGGTGGAAGTGGGGTCGACATCGTCCTTGGTCCCCTCTGCAGCTTCCAAGCCTCCCACTGTCTTCCTCAACCCTGGCCGTGGTCTGTTGGTGCTGGTGCCTGCCACCTCCTGGTCACCCCGCCTCACCTACTTTCTGTCTGGATCCCCTCCAGCCTTGTTGAGAATGAGCCCAGTGTCTGTAGAGTGGCTGGCTATGTTCTGAGTGCCTTTCTTCCACCAGGTCACCCTGGGACCTCGTCCGCATTGCTAACTGTGCACCCCTGGACTCTGCCCTGAGCTCATAGCGTGTTCTCCACCCACTGGTAGATCCACGTTCTACCATCTCGATGACTCTCTCACAGAAATCCCAGCCCTTGTTCCATGGTGGCAGAGCCAGCTGTCACTCTCCCCACCTGTGCCAGGACAGCAGGATGGAGCTGAGGCCACTGCAGGAACCAAGGCGCCGGCAGCTGATTCTGAGGGTCTTGCCTCCCGTGCAGACTGAGGCCAGTGCTGATCTTCCATCTCGGCCTCAGGAAAGGCTTCCTTTGTCGGGGCCACACCTTGCGGCCAGTGAATCCAATGTCTTTGTGCCTTTCCCAGGCTGGCTTCCTCTACTACCTGTCTCTTTGACTCCTCACAACCCCACACTGAACATTCTCATGACGCAAGTCACTTTCCTCTGTCCCACCCCAGCTCTTGGGCACTCCCAGGGGCTCTGTGTGTCTTCCACCACCCAGGGCTGGTGCTGCTGCCATGTCCCCTTCTGGAGTAGTCCTTGCTGACCACTGACCGCCCTACCACCCCATGTCGCCCACAGAATCGACCCTGCTCTCAGACTGTCTTGGTTTGAATGTATTCTTCCCCACCTAATGGGGCTTGTTCCTGGAACCCAGCACGTGTCAAGCACTCTATATACATTTGTTGAATCTATGAAAAATTGTAAAGGAAGGAGGGGTTCCTCCCTGCAGGCCCTGCTTTATTCCGGCTCTGTGATTTCCCGAGTCCTTTGTGGGTGCTGTTGGGCACTGCCCTTGCTGCAGCCCTCAGATGGCTGAGGGTAGGGTGGAGGTCCAGGGGGACAGAGAGGCAACTTGGTCAGAACAAATCCCTCCTCCAGGATGCCACCCCGCCCACTGCCCCAAACTTCCTCTGTCTCCCAGGCCCCACATGGAAGGGGGTCCTTTCCTCCCCATCTTACTCTGCCCAGCACAGAGCCCTCCTGGTGGTCCCTGTCCAGGGACTGAATTCCACAGATGGAAGGCTGAGCCCCAGGGACCTCTCAGGCAAAGGCAGGGTTCTGTGAGCATCTGATGTTTGGGGAGACCCTGGGGTGCAGGCAGGGGAGCAGTGACACTTCACTGTTGTATGGTAACTCAGAGGGCAGCATGGGCTCAAGGTCTTCTGTGGTGCTTTTCTTGCTAAGGAACTGACTTGACTGCCAAACCTCAAGGGCCCCAGGCCCACGTGAATTCACGCAGCACAAGCTCCCCTCCCTGCCCTTCCAAAGCGCCTGGCTTAGGGAAACTGGTGGGCAGGCGACGAAGCTAGAGGCCCTCCCTGGGGTGACCTATCCATACAGGGCGGAGAAGAAACTGGGGTGGCTTGGGGATATCCCTAACCTTTGAGCTGATGTCACAGTGATTGCCACTCACTTGCAGAACATCTGGTGGTGCTGGTTCTCTGTAGTTATGGTGAGGGCCGCAGATCTGAAGTTCTCCTGAGCATAAAGAAGGAACAAGGTCCTGCCAGGGGCTCGGCAAGGTGACAGTCATTTGAAGAATGGCCCATTTTTCCATCAAGGGGGAGGAATCGAGAGCCTGCTCCTAGGATCCAAGACCAGCGCCAGCTCCAGAGGAAGAGTGGGCATAGCAGCACAGCCCATGGGGTTCAGGGGCGGGCTGGGGTGCGAGGCCACACAGGGCACGGGGGGGAAGGCTGTGTCACCCCAGATGGAATGCCAGTACAGACACCAGGAGACCACAGGGCTCAGCCAGGCAGAGCAAGCAAGTAGTGTGTGTCCTGGTCAGGCTTGCCTCTGTGTCTGGGCTGCTCCTCCACTGAGCCTGTCACCCTCCATGTGGTTTCCAGGTAAGGAAGTCAGGCACAGGGAGTCAGGCAACCTGCCTAGAGCCCGATAGCCAGGCTGAGCTCACACCCAAATGCATGCTCCCAGCGTCCTGCTCTGTGCTCCCAATGCCAGCTGGCGGCTGCATGGCCCTAAGCTGACCTGTCCGGCCAGGTCCTGGTCCCTGTGCCGGCATTACAGCCCGAGCCTTGGGTTTCTGATGTTTGTTTTAAACAGTCTGCTGTTTAAAAGCCTAACTTTAAATCAATTGTTTTCTTCTTTTCGGCACTGGGGAATGAATCTTGGACCTTATGGTACTAAATGCTCACTGGATCATGGAGCTCCTCCCCAGACCTGGGCAATTTTTCCTGATGCGCAACATGCGTGTGAAGAAATACACGGTCAGGGAAAATGATTTTCATGTGGGAAGGCAGAATAGCTGGGGTGTTAGCGCCTCCCCCAGGCCACAGGAGTCCTGGGTCTGAGACTTCAGAATGGTTTAGTTTTGCCTCTCTCTGAACTTGGCACGAATGGAAACAGGACTGTTCTTCCGGTCTGGCTTCTTTAATGCGACAAGATTTTCTTTAATCCATCAATTCTCTTTCATACCCACTCCATTATGTGAATGCACAACAATCTGTCCACCAGCTGCTGACGCACAGACCTATGGCTGGTGGACAGACAGACTGCGGTCTGTTTGGGGCTGTTTTGCACAGCTGCTATGCACACTTACATGCCTGACTTCTGGTCAGTGCATTTACCCACTCCTGTCTGAATTGTCCCAGGAACTGAATTCCTGGTAGAGCGTGGCTTAGCTTCAGTTGAGGCTGCTGTTTCCTTATGTGGTTGTCAGTTTGTCCTCACTGTCTGGAACACTCCATATCCTTGCCAGCATTTGAGGCTGTGAGTTTTGTGTCAGCCCTTGTGGGAGTCAGTGATGCTGCATTCTGATTTTACTTTGCATTTCTCAGATGACTGATGAATGGTTTTTTTTTTTTTTTTTTTTTTTTTTTTTTGAGACAGGGTCTCGCTGTGTAGTTCAGGCTGGCCTTGAGTTCACTACATAGCCCAGGCTGGCCTTGAACTCATGGCTATCCTCCCGCCTCAGCCTCCCAAATGCTGGGATTACAGGCATGCACCACCATGCCTGGCTGGGCACTTATGTTTCAGGGTCTCATGTATCCTCTTCGTGAAGACTGAGTTTTCCTACTTCAATTTCTATTGATTTCTCTCATTGATAAGATCTCTATATAGCCTGGACACTAGACAGGTCCTTTGGTGGGTATCTTCTCATGAGTAAATTTTACTTCATGGGACTTTAGCACCGTAGCTAGAAACCCCACAACTCATGTTGCAGGTAGTAGATAATGTAATTGTAATGTAAATGGAATGAAGACAAGATTGTGTTACCTCTGTATTCAAGCTAGTGTGCTAGCTGGCAGCTGGATGGCAGCCTGACTCCTGCTGAAAGGAGGGATTATCTAGCAAGAGAAGATAAGCATCTCTGGGAACCTTCCCCATGGTGCAATCTAAAGACTGGACAGTTAGGAAAGAAACAGTGCCTCATCTTCTGCTTGTATTTATTGTCACCCAGTGGACCTGGCTCTCCTAGAGGAAGTCCTTGACCTCCCATAAATATGCCAAGTGCCACCCATGAGTCTTACACTTTGGAACACAACTGTGGGGTGTGGGTGCAAGGAGGGGTTGGTATAATGGGACTGACATTAAGAACAGCTGCCTAAGTGGCAGAGCGGATGGGAGAATGGATGTGGAGAACATAGGTAAGGAGCCCCTGAAGAGGTCACAGTTCTGAACTGGGAGAGCTGGGCCTCGGGTGGCTGGGGAAGGATATAAGAGGTAGAATCTGGCACTGTGGTGAGTGGTTGGTGTGTGAAAAGAGGGCCCTCTGGGGTGACTGGGGTTTCTAAATTGGGAGGCAGAGGAGAGGTAGCAAAGACAGGAGAATGGAGGGGAGGAGGAGACCGCCTGGGATGTGTTGAATTAGAAGTGCTCACAGGACCTCAGAGGCAGTCATTAGCTCATTTACTCATTCATTTCACAAATACCAACTGTGTGCAGGCCAGGGGCCAGCAGCCCCCAGGCAGGGAGGCAGGGTCCCTATTCTCTGGAGGTTCAATGGGAAGGGCACAGACTCCTCGAAAAGATGTAGCAGTGGCCACTGGGCAGGCTCGGGGCTCTGGGCCGCCAGCAAGTTTGGGTTGGGCAGTGTGGCTACTTGGGGCTGAGCCTGCCTGGGGAGGGAATGTGCACAATGCCAGCATCCAGGGCAACAGGGGAGCGGAGCCTGCACAGAAAGCCACCAGGGAGTGACGGGAGGAAGTGATACAGGCCACAGGAAGAGGGTTTCAAAGGTAAGACATTGACACATTCATCCATCCATTCATTCACAGCCCCTTTCATTGTGGGGCCCTGGGCAATCAGAGCTGGATGAGAAGTCTGGGGGAGGTGGTATGTGGCTTATGTGGGATTGAGGCCACAGAAAAGTGGTCCAGCTGCAAGGTGGGAGTGCTGAGGGCCTCACCTCTGCTGACCCCGCTGAGGCTTTGTGCAGAGCGGGTGTAGAGGGAGAGCCTGGGAGGAAGACGCTGACAGGGGACATAGGAAGGGGTGCAGGTGGAGCTCAGTGGTGTGTGCTGGACACAGAGGTGTGCAGGACAGACGGTGCAAAGCTAGGCCTGCGGCAAAAGTCCTGGGGGTGTGGGTGATGGGATGTGCAGCCATGTGCTAACAAGCAGAGGGGCCAAGGTGCTGCCTCTTGCCTGGGCTCCCCCAGGTGCTGAACACCCAGGTACTCATTCCATGCCCAACACAAAGCTGGGCTCACATGGTGAGAACTTGGGGGCTAGCAGTGTACATGGGGAAGATGCCTGCAGGGAGGTGTGACAGAGGGACAGAGAGGATGGGTGAGGAGGGCTAGGCCCATGCTCTGGGTCCTGGGAGAAGCAAGGGGAACTGAGGGCAGCCATGTGGGTGCAGAAGGGGAGAAGGCAGAGGCGCCAAGCTCAGAGCCACCCTCCATGGGGGGCCCCAGACGATGGAGGTCCTCCCTCTGCCTGGCCCCAGCTCCCCCTACCAGCCAGGCCTTCCCTGTCCCCTCCTGGGCCACATGTCACCAGCCTCAGCCACTAATTTGGAGCTTAGCGTTGTGCTGAAACCTGTGGGCTGGGGTCCAGTGTGGGACAAGAGCTCAGGGTGCCAATAGAATAGCCCTTGGGCAAAGCCTCTGGTGCCCCCTGCAGGCAGCTCTGCCTCAGCACCCCATTGCTCTGTAGCAGACACCCCACAGCCTGCCCACCCAGGACCAGCTCCAGGCTGCAGGGCAGGGTATGGGATCCCCAGGGAGGAGAGGCCTGGCTCCTGATGGCTGAGTGCCCTGCTTTATCCTTCACTGGCAGCTGGGAGACTCCAAAGCCCACCCCAGGCCATACTCATGTCACAGGTCCTGAACTATGGATAAGAAGGGCATCATGCTGAGCACAAGAGGCTAGTCTGGAAAGGTTTCCCGCTGCATGAGTCCATCCATGGGACATTCTCCAAATGAAACATCAGATACATAGTGAAAGATCAGGTTGCTAGGGGTTTAAGAGGCAAAGGAGAGACGAGGACACATGGACAGAGGAAGGTATCCCTCTCCCTCCTTAATGGTGCCTCACACATGCTGGGCACAGCTGTTCATCACCAAGTGTGCTGCTAGAGATAGGCCCAGCTGGGGGACAGGGTCATGGGGACTTTGTAGGCTGTCTCACTTGGTGCTTTTCCATGCTCTGCTCGCCAGCTGTCAAGAGTTAAGCAGCTTTGCTCCCCCACACCCTCCCGCCATGATGCCTCACCTAGGAGCCAGCCTACCATGGACCGAAACCTCAGAAACCATGAGCCACATTAAATCTCTCCCCCCTTTGAGTTGTGGCACAGGTATTATATCCCATGAGGAAAAGCTGACTAGTCCACATGCTTTGGCAGAGGCATCTTGGGTCCTGGGGGCAATCACTCCCCAACAAGACCTCGGAGCACCTGTGCCTCTTCCTACAACATGGACAACCACATCATCAGTTGCTGAACCTTGCCTGCTTCTGCCCTGTGATGGAGGGGAGGGTCCCTGCCACTGTCTCCTACCTCAAGGGGCTCCAGGCTGCCCTCTATGGCTCTCCCTGTAGGGTGAGCCATTGAGGGGGTCTCCTGGAGGCTGGACATTTCCTTTATTTTTATTTATTTTTTTTTTTTGTGGCTACTGGGGGGTCGACCTCAGGACCTTGTGCACCAACAGGCACCCGTGCCACTGAGCGATATCACCGGCCCCTTTTTTTTTCGTATGTGGGATCCGGGAGTCGAACTCGGGCCCTCGCGCTTGCAAGGCAGGCACTTACGCCACTGAGCCATCTCACCGGCCCTAGACATTTCCTTTAGACCAGGCTCCCAGTATGGGGGTCCAGCATGCCCTGGCTCAATGGCCCTGACCCACTCTTTCAGGTGTCACCAGTGGGCTGCAGCGCCCCCTCTGCACAGAGCACGTTCTCTGCTCTGTGGTGGGAAGAGGGAGGAACAGGCTGAGGGCCTGGCTTCTTACCCTGCCACATTTTTAGGGACCTCGGAAGAGTCACAGATGTTTAAATTAGAACCTGGTCTTCCAAATTGTCATCAAAGCACCCTTGCTGAAGTAGAAGAATAGAACGTGTTTTATTTCACAGTTATTAGCTTGATTTACACCTTTTAAGTATTTAGATGTATGGTAGGAGATCCCCATTGGCACTCTTGCCTGGACCCCGGCTCCACAGGGCCAACAGTGTGGGTCTGGCACACAAGAACACAATAAATACCGACTTCAAGAGACACGGATAACTGGGGCAGGACGCCTGGCCTGGTGTGGATGCTCAATACATATGAGCTATTATTGTTCCCTGAGGCATGAACAGGGAGGTGGGGACATGAGATCCACAGCCCAAGGTGGTTTGTGCATAAGGAGGGACAGGTCGGGGTTGCTAACCCAGGCGTACCCCTCCTGTCCTGAGGCTGGGTGCCCCAGACCTGTCCCAGTGCTGTGGCAAGGTGGGCCCCAGTAGGCAGCTTGGCAGTCAAGGCCAGAGAGGGTGCTACTCCCTCCCGAAGAGTGGGCAGGCTGCTCTCTGGCCCATGCTGGGAAGGGTGGCAGAGAGGCCAGGTCCCCTCCCCAGAGGCTGTGACCTGGTGAGGGAGGGGCCTTGCAAGCTGGTTTTCATCCTGTATTAGGGCTCTGTGTGGACAGGGCCCCTCTGTGGCAGGGGCAGGGCACATGGGTATGAAAAAACTTGCCCAAGACACGGCAGACTGGATCCCGATGTGGATTGGCAGACAGGAAGGCAGATGAAGTCAGCTCTTTGGCTGGGGCAAGGAAACTTAGACTGGAGGTCGTATGGTCCTGTCAGGAGCTGTCAGTCCCTGCTTGGTCACCGACACAGGGCTCTGTCCAGGAGCCTGCCTGAAGAAGCCAGGAAACCCCTCACCAAATCCTCCTGCCGGAACAGAAGCCCCCCCCATCCTGGCACCCAACCAGAGCGGGGCCCAGGACATGACAAGAAAGCCCCACTTCAGGTCGCTGGACCCGCGGCACCAAGGGTGGGTGGCAGCCAGTCATTGTGGTGGGAAGATTTCTGCGCACTGCTGCAGGATGAGCTCCACCACCTGGTTCTGGAACACCATGGTCATGGGCATGCTGGCCCCCTCTGTCTCCGGCCGCAGCAGCGTAGGCCCGAACACAATGGCCACGCTCTGCACTGACATGCGGTTCTGCTCCCCGTGCTCCACCACACTGCGGGGGGAGGACAGTTAGGCCTAGGGTGGGGGGGTTGTGGGGACCCCACCTCGGACACAGTGACTGTGCTCACCGGCGCAGGTGCTGGAATAGCAGCCGCAGGGTGTCATGGTTCGGCGTGGGCAGTGAGCGCACCAGGTCCCGCACGCAGCGGCCACGCCTGGCTGGGTCCTGCAGCTCTGTGGGGAGATGGGGGTTGGCGCAGCACAACGGGGCCCCCAAACCCCCCACTCTGGCCTCTGGGGCTCTGGCTCACTGATGGCCGCAAGGAACTGGCTGAAGTGCGAGAAGGGGAAGAGCGGCTGGGGCAGCTCGCGCAGGAAGAGTTTGAGCGCGCCTGTGACCACGTGGACGTCATCCCAGCGGCCGTCGTCCAGGTCCAGGTGCTCATCTGCGGGAGGGGGGAGGGTCAGGGAAGGGTGGGTAGGTCAGAAGGGACGGAGGGGACAAATGGGGCGGGGATTAGAGAGGGGCAGAGGGGGTGCGGGTCCACGCAGCCCCTCTGCCCCAGGGTGGGGGCCTCACCATGGTCCACGTGGTAGCGCAGCTTCTGGATGGTGGCCAGGTTCCCGCTGATGCGGTACAGCCCGTCAGTGTCTAGCCCTGCGGAGACCTAGGCGCTGACCCACCCGCCTAAGGCCCGGGCCCAGCGCCCCCTACCTCCCGGTCCCGGTATTGAGGGAACCGCACATACCCCGGGCCTCCACCGCACGCACGCACTGCTGCACGAAGCGCGGCACCGAGCTCTTCTCGCGCGCGCACAGTGTGGCCAGCGAACAGCCGAAGACCTGGTCTACGGACAGGGGTCAGTGCTGGGAAAGACCCTCCCTTCCCTCCCCCTCTCCCCGGCCCCTCTCCCCTCCCCGGAGCCTGCTCCCTGTGGTACCCTTGATGTAGCCCCGCTCCCGCAGCGACTGCAGCGTCGGCCGCCTCTGCAGGAACCTGCGCAGTTTCTGCCGCACCCGGCTCAGGTCACTCTCCAGGGTCCCGGGGCTCGGGGCGGGCGTGGCTGTGCGGTGACACGGGCATCAGCGGGCTGTCGGGTCCCAGCGCGGGTGCCCCCCCCCCACTCTGCCCGGCGCACCTGCACCGTCCTCCCTCTCGGTGGACCTGAAGTCTGTGTTGCTGGCCTCACCGTCTTCCTTCAGGGCCGGATCTGCGGGCTGGAACTGTGGTCTGAGCAGGGCAGTGCCCAGAAGCCCCTGGCCAGCCTCCGCGGAGACCCTCAGGCAGGCCCCTACCCAGCCCTCCATCAGGATGTTGCCTCCTTTGGCCACGGGAGCCCTTAGGCACCCTGTGCTCCTCTCCCTCCCATCCTGCCCCCTCCTCCCAGCCTCTCTTCCGCATCTTCCTCAGCACCTGCACACACTCCTCCAGATGGGCTTCCAGCCATCAAATTATTTTTCCAGCAGGAGCCAGTGCACTATCAACAGCTGCACTACCACCACCTCCTGCATCTGGACTCCTGCTTCTATCAATACCACCCAACCCTGCACCCAAAGTTGGCTCAGAGCCCAAGGTCATGGCTAGGTAAATAGCTGTGAGAGGGGCCCACTCATCTCTACTTATGTAATTGGTATTTCTGAACCTAAAAATGGTAGACTTGAATTCAGTCTTTTATCTTCTCATTTCAGCCTGTTGGTCCGGTCTGCAGCTGGCTCTGAGTATACCTACTTTTCTTCCTGCCTCCCTTGAAATCAGAAATGCCCCTTGTGGCTGTCCCCTCCTGCAGAGCACTCCTGAGAGGCCATTCCCGGGTGCCAGGGCTCACTGTGAAGGGCAGAGCGCCCCCCCACAAGCCAGGAGGCTGGGGCTCTGCCTACCCGCTCCTGGATGCCCTGCATGATGGCCTTGTGCCAGGCGCTGATGACGTCCTCTGAGTCGTGCTGAATCAGGTACTCAGAGCCATCTCGGCTCCGCAGCTGGAGGGACACAAGTCACTGGGTCACCGTGGGACTGGCACAGGGTGGGGCTCAGAGGTGGCTCTGCCCCCTAAGGGCGGAGCCTGGAGAGCAAAGGCCTGGCCTGGGGTCTGCAGGGATTGAGAACAGCCTAGAGGGTGTAGAGGTCTGTAGGCTGCACCTCCCTCTGGGGAAAGCAAGGCCTCATGCCGGATGGAGACTCCGGGCTGCCCCAGCTTTTCCAGTCTGTGTCCCCACCCTTCCCCACACTCCAGCCCATCCATCACTGAGCATCCGTCAGCCAGAACGTGGAGGAAACCTGGCACGGGTATACTGCCTACTGACCTGGACAGTCCCCCACCCTGGCCTGTGCCTATTACCCGAAGGGGCTAAAAGCCTTCTAAAATGACAGCCATCATTTCTGGCAGCTCACTTGGAACCTAACCAGCTCACATCTGCAAGTCTCCCATGGCCAAGCACTGCACAAAGCATGTGTCACAAACGGGTGCCTATGAGGAACGCCACAGAGCATCTGTGGTTCTTCAAGGATGTCCTGGGCCCTGCAAAGCTACCCAGCCTCTGTGCTAGAGACTGGGGCTCTTTCCGCAGGAAAACCCTGGAGTTGCCTGCAGGTCACCCTGAGCAGAGGGAGGATGGCTGCCATTGGCAGGGAGGCCGGCTTGAGTTTCCATCAGGACCAGCACCCTTCCTGGCTCACAGTTTCCAAGCACACTGTTGGCCTTCAGACCTTGCCAAAGAAGACAACTGGCTGGGTATGGAGGCTGAGGCAGGATTGCTGCGAGTTCAAGGCCAGCCTGGGCTACATAGTGAGTTCAAGGCCAGCCTGAACTACATAGCAAGACCCTGTCTCAGAAAACCAACCCCTATTCCCCCTCCAAGAAGACAACTAGGCCAGGCCTTCTCAGAAGCTTCATCAGCAGCCCAGTCAGAAGTGGCATGATAGGCAACAGTTTGAAGGATGCCCCAGTTTAGGAAGGACTGTAGCTTGCAAATGTGAGGTCCTGGCCCAATCTGACACCATGGCAGACGTGAGTTCTTGATGGAAACTGCCCTGCCAAGCTTCGAGAAGGCTCCAGGTGATGGATCAGAGTAGCTCATCTCTAAAACTGGGTTGCCAGTGCTGCTCTGGACACCCTGGCTCTGGAACTGGACAAAGCTCGATGAATCACTGAAAACACCCCACTAGGGCTTTTGAAGAACTGTTTTTTCTGGGTTGAGATTTGAGGCCAGGCTTTGCTCCCTTCATAATAAGCTACCTGGACAGCACAGTATCCTTGTCACCCAACAGGGCGGTCTGTGGCAGGCCACTGGCCTCATCCTTTAGACCCTGTGTTCACCAAGATACATGCTAGGAATTTCTTTAAGAACAAAACTGTGATTTCCTGAAGAACTGGGTCGGTCCCCTGCTCCCAAAATTAGCTGTCACTGACAGCCCTTCATCTCAGCTATGGGAGAATCAAGCTAAGTTTTTCAGCAGCCACATTAGCACCTGTTCATCACCTGCCCCCAGTCCCTATCCATCTTGACTTCCATCTCTAACTTGTTTTGCCTGGTCCTGGGTTTTTAGGGGATTTCACCAATTCACCACCTATAGGTATTTATTGATTTATTTTTGAGACAGGGTCTCGATATGCAGTTCGGGCTGACCTTGAACTCAGTATGTGTAGATGAGGCTGGCCTCGAACTCACAGCGCTCCTCCCTTCTCAGCCTCCTGAGTGCTGGGATCACAGGCATTTGCCATTGCACCCAGCTACCACCTGTGTTTTTGTTGAAATCTGCTGCACAGCTTTCAGGGACCAAGGTGGGGACAGAGTGGTTTGAAAAGGAGACCAGAGAAAAAGGGGAACAGGGAAGGGTGTGGCACTGTGAGGCTCTTCCCTGGGTCTTCCAATTCTTCATGCTGGGGATCTCCAAAAGCTCGTTCCTGCCCTAGTTTCTTTACTGGGGGCCCAGTCCACTCAGAAGCTGGCTCTGGCTGGGAAAAGCAGGTGTCCCTGCCCAGTGGCTGGAAAAGGGTGGCAATTCTAGGCATGACAACTTTCTCTCCCAGAAACCCCTGCTTCTCACCAACCTCAGCTCCTGAGGGGGGAGGGTGGGACCCAGATGGCAGAAACACTGCCCCAGGATGGGCAACTTTGGCCTTGTACCGCACTCTCCCAGCTCCTCTTTCCTGGTGCCGACTATGGAGAAGGCTCCTTCTTCCTGCCCACCGCTCACCTCCAGCACATTCTTCTTGCTGGATTTGTCCTTGGGGGCCCAGGAAAGAGAGGCTCCCTTCAGCTCCACTGTGTACTCCGGTGTGGAGAGCTTGGAAGGCTGCTGCCTCTGGCAGAGGGAGGAGGGGTGGTGCAGGGTTAGGGGGTCCTCAGCTCATAGAGGCCTGCCTCAGCACTTGCCTCTGACCCACTGGCTTCTTGGCTCTAGGAACAGACTGGGGACCCCAGTGGAGCCAGGCAACAACTTTTGGTTCCTGGACCCTAGATATCCTGGCACTTCTTAGTCAGAAGCCTGCTGGCCAACTTGTCCACTGCTGCCCGCCCAGCCACCCCGGGAGCAGGGTGCGAGGCTAGGCCTCCTCCTTCCACCTGCAAGGACTGCCCTACCCCAAAGTGGCTGGGACTGCTTGTCCTGGGTGGATCTGCTGCCATCACCCTCTCTCTACTGAGCGCAGCTACCCTGCTGTGAGGGTACAGCTGTCTCAGCCCAGGTTAGATGAGGAGGTCCCTGCAAGGGCCCCGGCCTCACCAGGCCGCCTGCAGCTGAGGTCTTGGAGTCCTTGAAGAAGGTCAGGACACTTCCCTCCAGCACCGACCAGGAGGTGCTCCAGTGCTTCTTCCTGGGGGCAGGCAGGGCTCAGACTTGCTCCCAGCAGAGGGTGTGCTGTGACCCCCAGGGTAAGGGCATCCTTCCCGGCAGCCAAGGGGCCTGAGGCAAGGCACTATCTATCTCTCAGTGCCCCTAAGACCTCATGAGAGGCCCCTGAGGACAGGCCCACCCTGCCCTTTTGGGCGAGCTCTCACCGGAGCCGCTTCCCTTTGTCTGCCGTCCGGGTGCAATGCAGCACCCCTGCCTTGTCCAGGGTCTTGATCTAGAGAGAAGGAAAACAGGGGCTCCGGGATGAGCCATGGCAGAGACTGGCCTGCCCTCCGTGGGCAGCTCCCTATGGGCTGGACAGAGTCTCCTCCTTACTGGCCACCTGGCAGCTGCGGTGGGGCCTGCTCCCCCCCCCTCCTTGGGCCTAGTGCTGGCCCGGGGGAAGGCAGGATGGCCCACCCTGTCCCCGCCCCAGTCCGCCAGGACTCCCATTTCTCCAGTGGTGTCCACCAGGGCTTGCATGCCCATCCCTCACCTTTTCCTCTGGGGAGCTGGCCAGGGCTAGGGTGCCACTATCCTGACTGGTTTTGCGGATGCTTCGAGGAGCAGGGACGGGGACCTGGGGAGAAGGATACTGTCATATATGATCCCTTCCACTACCCAGGCTCTCCCTCCCCCACGCCGGTTACCTGGGGCAGCTCCCACCGCACGGAGGAGTCCTGCGGCCTGTAGAAGTAGGCCTTGCCGTGCTGGTCCTCCAGTTGCACCCACTGAGGGGACAGTGACGGTCAAGGCCCCAGCCCTGCGCATGGGAGAGGAAAGTCCCACCAGCAGATCCCAGGATAGCGCCGGGCTTGGGGATCCCGGGCGCGCCCCACCAGCCTCGGGCCTACCTGCTCGCCCGTGAAATGGTTGGTGTAGAGCGTCTGCTGGTCCGGGCCCAGGTGACAAGACCAGCCGGGGGGCGGGGACAACGGGGACGTGGGGCTGGGCTCCCCACAGGAGCCAGCGGAGGGATAGTCCTCCTCAGGGTAACTGGACAGCGACTCGGGGTAGTCGGCCTCTGGGGTGGGGGGCTGCAGGGAGCAGAGATTCTCAGCGCCAGTACTGCCCTGCCCCTCCCTACCAGGTGAGCCCTTAGCGGAGGCGGCGGGGTACCGGCTTCACCCTCACCCCACTGGCCCTGGCCCCTGCCTCGCCCTCACCCTCCACCCCGCCCCGTCTCCGCCCACAGGCCCCGCCCCCTCAGCCACAGGCCCCGCCCACCACCCGCCCCGTCTCCACCCACCACCCGCCGAGTCCCTCACCCGCCGACAAGAGGGGCTGTCCGGACTCGGTCCCGGCTGCATGTTCGGCGCGTTCCCGGGCGCGTCTTCGTCCTCGTCCCCGGGCCCGTCCTCCCAGGCCGTCTCGCCTGTCAGCGGGTTGTAGAAGAATACCCTGCGGCTCTCCTCATCCCAGTACTGGTCCCACTCGCTCTCCAGGCTCTCGCGGCTGCCCGCCGAGGCAGGGGAGGGGGCCGGGCTGGCCTCGCCGGGCGGCTCCCACGTGGTGGCGCCTGTGTCGCGGTTGTAGTAGTAGCGTCGCCCGCTGCCCGCGTCTGTGTGCTCCTCCCACGCCTCCCACGCGGGGTCGGGCGGGGGTGCAGCGGGCGCGCGTGGCGACGGGGTCGAAGGTTGCCCCACGTTGGCGTACACGGGCTCGGCGGGCGTGTCCACCTGCGGACGTCGATAGGGACAGGTGCATGTCACGGTGCCACCGGCCGGCGCCGCCGCCCACACCTGCCTGCCCCGGCCTCCTGGGGTCAACGCCAGCTCCGCCTACGCCAGGAATGCGGTGGGGGAGGAGGAAATATTCCTCGAAGTGGTCGGCTGAGCCCTGAGCGCGCAGTGGGTGGGCCGGTCCGCTGATTATCCATTAACGACGTGACAGTCCTCACGACTGTGGGAGGGTGGGCAGGACTGATGGCGGGACGGCCCTCTGGTTCCCACTCTGGTCCCTGCTGCACCCCACTGACCCCGAGAGCTCATCCTAGGGAGCCCTGGGGTCGGAACCCTTCTGGATGGGGCCGGCACTTTCAAATGTGAGATCCGCAGGTGTCAGCATCGACAGCCGGGCGAGTGGAGGTGGGAGGAGGGTGAGTCTCCTTCCTCCCAGAGGAAGTGGGCGGCTGGGGTCTCCTGTCACCCCAAATCCACGCCCCCCCCATCGAGGTCTGATTCACATGTCCCGGCTCCCTGCTGGCTGCAAGGCAGAGTCCAGCCCCGGTCTCGTTCTTCACTTCCTGCCACTCCCTGCGCCTTGCCCCTTGCGGTGAACTTTAAGCTCCAGTGGCTCCAGTTGCTGGAGGTCCCCGCCCGGTGTGCTGCACCCCAGAGGGAGGGCGTGAGCCCGGCATCCGGGGCCTCGCTCCGGCCTTCGCATCTGCCTGGCTCCTCTTCCTGAGTACTCAGCTCAGGCGCTGCTCCCCCCCCCCGCCCACCCCACGAAGCTCACCGTCTCCCTCAGATAACCCGTGATTAAACCCCAGCGCGAACAACATGGGGAGATCAATAGTTTCCTACGAACACATAATGCCAAATACAAAAGCAGATTTCAGAATGGAAGAAAAGCAGCAGTTCAGTTCTATGTGCTTGGAAATCATCCAAAATGCTAACAGAGGTGGGCAGTGTGATACAGAGGTTCTGTTTTTTTTTTGTGGAGCTGGGAATGAATTTAGGGCCCCACACATGCCAGGCAAGTGCTCTTCCACTGAGCTGCAGTCCCAGCCAGGGGTTTGATTTTTTCCTTTAAACTTTTTCTTTTTTTTTTGGTACCAGAAATTGAACTCAGGACCTCACGCTTGCCAGGCAAGCGCTGTGCCGCTGAGCTATATCCCTGGCCCTCCTTTAAACTTTTTGTGGCCTCTAAATTTTATACAATAAAACTTAAAAGTTTCATAAGTTCCTCTGTTGACTGTGACACCTTGGAGAGAGGAAGCATGTCCGGCTCAAGGTGGCCTCTGCCTAGGCCGCCAGTGGGCACCTAAATTCACTCATACGACAAGGGCTGGCCACTCTGCTCTGTGCCAGGTGCTTGAACGAGCGTGGGAACACAGCAGGGGATGAGTGGACAGATTCCCACCCTGCCATGCCAACCTTCGAGCGCACATCTGTGTAAATGGGGGTGAGAGTAGGGTGCCCATCACTGCCAGGCAGGGAGGCAGAACAGGGAAGAAGAGGCTGCAGATTTAGACAGGGTGGGGTGCTCAGGAGTTGCACAATCTACCAGTTCCCACCTGTCCCCTTCAGCCCTGGGACCACCTGCCCACTTCTTCCTCCCCGCCACTCCAAGCCTCATGTGGCACTGTGTATCCCCAGCACACCAGGCTGCCCCCCAAGTCCTGCTCTACTCTGACCTCAGTTCACAGGCCTCTCTCAGGGAGGTCTAACCTGTGGGCACTGGAGTCTAACCCGCCGGCGCCAAGCTCAAGACTGTTAGGGCCCCATGCCTTCACGGTCAGTTTGTGGACCAGACATCCGCCCACCTGCTCACCTCAATGGCAGAAGTCTTGAGAGTGAGACACAGGACAGTGCAGATCTGCCCAAAACACTGCTTTAAAACATGAGTCAGTCCCCTGTCCAAGGCACAACACACAAACGCACACCCCTAACACTCCAGGAGAGCTCTGAGTGGGAACTTCTGAGAATGAGGGTTTGAGCCACAGAACCCAGGAGACCCCTGGGAGGACAGATGGAGGCTGGGGAGAAGAGGGTGAAAAGCTGCCCATGCGGGCCAGTGAGATAGCTCAGCAGCATGAGTGTCTGCCTGGCAAGCGCAAGGTCCTGAGTTGGACTCCTGGTACCCACATAAAGGAAAAAAAGGGCTGGGGATATTGCTCATTGGCACAAGTGCCTGCTGGCAAGCACAAGGTCCTGAATTTGACTCCCGGTACCCACATTAAAAAAAAAAAAAAAAAAAAAAAAAAAGCTGCCCATGCCCCTCACCCCCCAGCTGGACTCGGGCCTTTTCCGTCCAGGGGGCTGCTAGTGGGGGTGTGGGGATTTTGCTTGGTAGCGTGCTGGGCTGGGCTGCACACAGGCATACCAAGAGGTACACAGGTGGTTTTGGAGGGAGAAGCTTAGGGCTCCAGTGTGACAGAGCTGTCACAGGGAAGAGAGGGGTGCAGCACCACATGGTGTGGGGGACAGAGCAGAGCCCCTGAGAGAAGTACCTTAAGGCCTGGGTGTGGAGGAGCCAGGACTTCACTAGAGCCCAGAGGCAGGGCGCATGCCTTTCCTACAGAAAGGCTGCAGCAGAGGTGCCCCTGTCCCAGAGACCCAGGCCCAGACAGCCCATCAACAGGGTTCTGACAGCCCCAGTCCAAGCCTGGGACACAGGGGACAGAGCTCAAAAGAGGAAGTGGCTCCCCTCAGACCTGAGGACCAACAGGGTGAAGAGGGGCCCTGGCTTACAGTGCTGTGGGCCCCACACTTCCTGACAGCCACACTTCCCTGGCCCCCAACACCCCTGCCCCAAGCTGCGGGCCTCGGCATCCTGGTCCCCTGCTCAGACAGCATGGCCTCTGAGGAGGAAAGAGGCAGAAGAGAAGAGCCCCGCCTGCCCGCTCCTCACAGTGGGACCCACAGGATCCTGGACCCAAGCCTCTCTCCCTACCTGAGCCCGCAGGGCCCGGCTCTGCCTCCTGGTCAGTTTAGCAAGCACATCCACCATCCTGTCCCCTCTGAGCTGCCAGGCTGGGCCCTGGGAAGGTTCTAGGGGTGGAGCCAGGGGCACAGCCCCAGGCTGGCACAGGCAACAGGGAACAAGAAGCTGCCCGAGATGGCGGAGGTCGAGGCTGCAGGATTTCCTGTCGGGGCTGCGGAAGTGCACAGAGACAGCCTCAGCGGGTGGTGGGGACCGCTGTTTCTGTGCTTCCCCACCCCCAGCTGCCACAGGAGGTCCCAGGCCCAGGCCCAGATATGCACGGAGTAGCCTGCACACTGGGGGTGACACCTAAACGCAGAAGGAGCTGGGGCACAAACAGGACCAGGAGGGGCTGTCAGCTCTGCCTCTGTAGGCCCAGGGAGGATGGAAGGGAAAGAAGAAGCTTGTGGGGAGGTGTGCCCCCAAAGAGGAGGGGGTCTGGGCAGATGTGTAGGGGAGCAGCACCTGAATCTGCCAGCCTCGTGGACAGGAGGGCCCTGGCCGTACTGCTGTCTGGTGGCCGATTGCCAGTTGGTCTGTGTCCCGCAGACCTGGTCACCAGGACCCAACTGTGCCTGTGCCCACATACATCCCCATCCATGTCCATAGCCATACCCTGCCCCCAACAAAGTCAGCAGAGAGGTGGGCTCCAGCTCCTCCCTCTGCCTCTCACACTCCTCCAAGCCCTGGGGATGTTCTTATCTGCCCCTCCCAGGGTGCACCCTCCTCAGCCCCAAGGGCCACCTGGTTTCCTCTCCTTCCTGGCTCCTACCCCCACTAGAGCCAGGCATGGGGCAAATTTGGAGCTTGGGGCGCTTGGGGAGGGCACAGTGTGCTGCAGCCTCTGCTGTCCTCTGCCTGGCCCAGTCCCCCACATTTCCCTTGGGAGCTCAGACCCCAGGGCAGGCCCGGGGTGCAGGCCTGGGGGACAGTGACCAATGCAACACCACCTCCCCTCCCCCAGCCAGGGAGGTGGCAACCACAGTGGCTCCCAGCGCAGCTTCATACCTCTAACCCCACCTGGCCCCTCCATCCTCATCCCTCTCTGAAATCCCCAGGAAAGGCTGGTCAGGAGCAGAGGAATCAGAAATCCTGCTCTCCCGGGTGAGAGGCAAAAGAGGCCCAGGAACTGGCTTGGGCACGAGGCCTCCTTCATGCACCCACGGAGGCTGCTTTGTGCCACCTGGGGCCGGGTGGAGGGACAGGAGCTCAATGGTGTCACCTTTTCCACCTGCACGTGGACATGGACTGGGTCCCGTCTGTGGCCACCTGTCAGCGCAGGGCCACCTGTCCTCTGACATGCCCTGGCTCCTTAGGTGCCTGCCATGCAGCCCAGGGAAGGTGTGGCAGGGACTCCTGATGGGACACAGTGGGTCTGAGGCTGAAGCTTCGGGTGAAAGGAAAGCGGAAGGAGCAGGATCCCGGAGAGGGCCCTGGAGAGAACCTGCCTCGGCCTCTCTCTGGGCAGTCCTGCAGCTGTGTGACTGGCATCCTGCCCTGCCCCGGCCGGCTGCTGAGTTCCCACACCCCGGAGACGGGAGAAAGCAGGGCACACTTCTGCTTTTTCTAACCTCAGGTTTTGGTAGAGCCCGGCCTGGCCTGGCCTGGCCCTGGGTGCCCCTGTGGGTTCCTATGGGGCCTGCTCCTGGGTCTGGCAGGTCAGGGCTGTGGCCGTGGTGCTCATAATGTCTGTGCTGCATGAGAGCTGGCTGGGTCGGCGGGGCCCATGTCAAGGAACCTCCGGGCCAGCGGAGCTGGGGCTGAGGGGAAGTGCGGCCAGACCTTCTGTCCCCCAAGGTGTCTGCACTTGCAGCCACCATTCTCCCCAGGGCAGGGCCCGTGGCCCCTGGCCATGTCCATCTCCCCACTGCCCAGAGCACCTCAGCTCCTTCCTGATCACCTCTGTCCCAGGCATTGCCAGGGACTCAAGGTCTCTCCATCTGGCTTCCTGCCCTCGCCCTCCAGTGCCCCTTCCTGGCCTCCTCCTGTCCCCTCTCTGTGGGCCGCAGCAGCCTGTTTCCTCCTATTCCTCAGCCATCTGGGCCGGCTCCACATCCTGTACCTCCCTCGCCTCAATGCCCTGGTGCCCGGGAGTGGACAGCCGGCTGGGTCAACAGGCCAGCTCCACATCCAGGCCCCTGGGTGTACTCCGTGCCCACCTGGAGGCTGGTGCCCGGCAGCACATGAGTGTCTCTCCTGACCCTGACACAGAAGCCCGGAGGCATCCCTGAGTCACTGAACCCGATGACTAGTTCATAGGTAGTGCAGAGCTAGTGGCTTCGGAACACAGCCCCTGGCCTGCAAAGGATCACAGCCCAGCAGAGGAAGGGTGGGGCTGTTCAGGTGGGGCTGAAGTGACAACCCAGAGCGGCTGGGCCTCTTTTCGCACACTGGGGCAGGCAGGCTGTGGCTGCAGTGCTGCAGGGCAGCAGGGAAGTCTGACTTTGCCTGGGTCCTTCGTGACACTCAGGGATTCTGCTGTCAGGTGATAATGTGGGTGGTTATGGAGAACAGCCCCTTCCAGAGATGCCGGCTGAGGTTCCAGGGGCGACACGATGCTGTGTGGCACTTACAATTCCTCAGCTCAAGAAATAAACATGGCCAATACTGCTGCATCTAAGTAACAAGCATAATGGTGCTCATTTTTTCTTTTTTTTTTTGTGGGTACCAGGGGTGGACCTCAAGACCTCGTGCGCCAGCAGGCGCCTGTGCCCTTTTTTCATATGTGGGCACTGGGAGTTGAACTCAGGACCTTGCGCTTGCTAGGCAGGCGCTTATGCCGCTGAGCCATCTCACCAGCCCAGTGGTGCTCATTTTTAAAGATAATCTTTTACTTTTCTGTGTGCTTGAAAAATTTCTTTTTTTTCTTTTCTTTTTTTTTTTTAATGTAGGTACCGGGAGTCAGGACCTTGCACCTTGCACTTGCCAGCAGGTGCTTGTGCCACTGAGCGATATCACTGGCCCTTTTTTTCCTTTATGTAGGCACCGGGAGTCGAACTCAGGACCTCGCGCTTGCCAGGCAGATGCTTACGCCGCTGAGCGATATTACTGGCCCTTTTTTTCCTTTATGTGGGCACCGGGAGTCGAACTCAGGACCTCGCGCTTGCCAGGCAGATGCTTACGCCGCTGAGCTATCTCACCAGCCCCTGAAAAATTTCTTAATAAAATATTTTTTAAAAAGAGGGGGCCCTGGAGGTGTAGCTCAGTGGGAGAGCATGTGCCTAGTACACAGAGCCCTGGGCTCCAATCCAGTTCTGCAAAAACTAATAATAATAAAAATAAAAACGTCTCTCAAAAATTGTTTACCGGGGGCTGGTGAGATGGCTCAGCAGCATAAGCGCCTGCCTGGCAAGCACGAGGGCCCAAGTTCGACTCCCGGCACCCACATACGAAAAAAGGGCCGGTGATATTGCTCAGCGGCACGGGCGCCTGCTGGCGTGTGAGGGCCTGAGGTCGACCCCCGGTACACACACACACACACACACACACACACACACACACACAAATTGTTTACCGGGTCTTCACTCTGGTTGCCAGGGAAGCATATTCCTTTCCCTTCCTCAGGGTGTAGCCTGGGGCTGGTGCCCTGGGGAGGAGGTGACTCAGGCATGCCTGCTTCTCCTCTTCCTCCTAGGCAAGCAGGGGCCCAGGGAGAAAGTGGGGTGGCCCTGAATGAGACCCCGTGCCCAGGAGCCCGGGGAGCTAAGGGGTGGGTGAGGCAGAGCAAGGTGCACTCAGGGGCAGGGCCATGCCCTCAGCTACGGCAGGGCCACCACGGGGCAGCCACAGCTCCGGTGGCCCTGGGGAACCAGCCCTCAGCTCTGCCTCTGCCTCTCAGCCACTGGACGCACTCAGCATCGTGGGGTGCTGACCGAGGGGTGCCGTGGGGACCGAAATAGAGGTGGGTCTACACCTCACTCTGTCCACTTGGATAAATACTCAAGGATTAAAGATTTAAATGTTAAAAAATGAAGCCAGGCCAGGCGTGGTGGTGCACTCTTGCAATCCCAGCCCTCTGGGAGGCTGAGGCAGGAAAACTGCAAATTTGAGTCTAGCCTACTGGGTAATTTAGTGAGACTCTGTCTCAAAAAATGGCAGGGCTGGAGTGCAAAGGCTCAGTGTATAAGGCCCTGGGTTCAATCTCCAGTACTGCAAAAAAACCACAAACCAAACCAAGGCAGCTGAAAATTACTATCGTCTGGTGAGTCTTCAGCCACCAGAAAGGTTGTCTGTGACAACCCTGGTGTAAACAACCCTATTGACTGTATCAAGAGGTCATGCTGGCATGGCCAAATGATACTATTAGTAAAGTCAACAGACAAACCAGGCTGGATGTGAAGGCACATGCCTATACTCTCAGCTACTGGGGAGGCTGAGGCAGGAAGATCCCTTGAGCCCAGGTGTGCACGTGTGCGTGCGTGTGCAACTCATGTATTAGAGGGCTATTTTACCTAATATAGACAAAGCTTGAAATCAGTAAGAAGGCCAATAACACAATAGACAAATGGGTAAAAGATATGAGTAGACTATTCACAGGAAAAGAAAAGCAAATGGCTGCTGAATATATGGAAAGTGAAATGTAAATTCAGAACCTCCTAGGACACTACTGTATATTTTACTATCAGATAGGCAGAAAACAAAATTGGACGAAAGGGTGTAGGTAGAAAGACGGTGTGGGGCATTACCCTGGTATAACCCTCCTCACTGGCAATCTGGTGGCCTATCCTTTCCCCTTGACTTGAAACCCTTCTGGAATTG
This sequence comes from Erethizon dorsatum, assembly GCA_028451465.1. NCBI lineage: Eukaryota > Metazoa > Chordata > Mammalia > Rodentia > Erethizontidae > Erethizon > Erethizon dorsatum. The sequence goes on from CM051826.1 coordinate 63,869,772, forward strand.
TCCCTACCCTCACCAGCACATTGTGGGCACGAGGGACAGAGAGGAAGCCATTTGGTGTTCAGCACAGGGCAGTCAGAGGAATTCCGAGGCCTCCCTGCAGCGGAAGTGAAGGGGATGTCAGCAAGGGTGGGCAGGCCACAGAGCCTGCATCTGTCCAGGAGACACAAACCAAGCCATAGACATAGATGCACTGGTTTGTGTTTTTTTTTTTGTGGGTACCGGGGGTCGAACTCAGGACCTTGTGCTTGCCAGGTAGGCGCTTATGCTGCTGAGCTATCTCACTGGCCCTGGTTTGTGTTTTGATAAACAAAGTCTGCAAGACTTTGAAAGAAAGAGAAAGAGTGAGTGAAAGCGGTGATTTCTAAGCCGACAGAAACATCGCACTGACATACATCCCCAACCCTTTTTAAATTTTTTATTTTATTCTGAGACAAAGTGTAGCTATGTAATCCAGGCTGGCCTCAAACTCGCCATCCTCCTTGGTCTGCTTCCTGAGTTCTTGATTACAGGCGTGTGTTGCCATGCCCAGCCTTTAAAAAAAACACTTTTATTTTGAGACAAGTTCTTCACAATTGTTCTACAGATGTAATGCAATCCTGACCAAAAATCCAACAGCATATCTTACAGAATTAGAGAAGACAATCCTAAAATTCATTTGGAACCAGAAGAGACGTAGAATAGCAAAAACAATTCTGGGCAACAAAGGTAAAGCAGGCAGCATCACGATCCCTGATTTGAAATTATACTACAAAGCTACTGTGATAAAAACAGCATGGTAATGGAAAAAAAACAGACCTGAGGATCAATGGAACAGATTAGAAGATGTATAAACAACTCCAGACATATTCAGTCACCTTATCTTTGACAAAGGTGCCAAACATGTGCACTGGAAGAAAGATAGCCTCTTTAATAAATGGTGCTGTAAAAACTGGCTTTCCACCTGCCGAAGACTATAAAACTAGACCCACATCTCTCACCAAAGATCAAAATATAAATCTACTGGAAGAGAAAGTAGGTAGAAATCTTGAAGACATAGGTGTAGGCAGAGAGTTCATAAACAAAACCCAGACTGCATGGGAAATACTTCAAAGAATCAACAACTGGGATCTCATCTTATTAAAATCTTTTGCACATCAAAAGAAATCACCAACAGAGTGAAAAGACAACCCACAGAGTGGGAAAAAATTTTAGCCAATTGTCCCTCAGACAAAGGACTTACATATCTAGAACATATAAAGAATTGAAAAAAATCAGATCCCCCAAATTCAAAGACCCAGTCCAAAAATGGGGACCTGAGATGAATATGCACTTCTCAGATGAAGAAATACAAATGGCAAATAAATAAATATATGAAAAAATGTTCAACATCATTGGTCATTTGAGATATGCAAATTAAAACAACACTAAGATTCTATCTCACCTCAGAAAGAATGGCTACCATCAAGAAATCAACCAATAACACATGCTGGAGGGGCTGTGGGGGAAAAGGAACCCTTCTCCACTGTTGGTGGGAGTGCAGACTGGTGCAACCACTATGGAAATCAGTAAGGAGATTCCTCAACAAGTTAGGATTAGAGGTCCCATTTGACCCAGCTATTCCCAGAAGAACTAAAAACATCATACCATAGCGATGTATGTGCACTTATGTTTATAGCAGCACAAATTGTAGTAGCTAAATCTTGGAAACAACCCAAATGCCCATCAACTGAGGAATGGATAAAAAAGATGTGGTATTTTTATACAATGGAGTACTACTCAGCCATAAAGGAGGATAAACTGGAGACTTTTATAGGTAAATGGATGCAACTTGACACCATATTCATAAATGAAATAAATCAGACTCACATCTGTAAACATTGTATTGTCTCCCTGGTGTGAGAAACTGAAAGTGTAAATGAGGTCTAAAATGTACAATAGATATTATGAAATGGGAAGAAATTGTTCAAAAGGAAAAAAAGAACTAGGATAGGGAAAAGGGGAAAGGAAGGAAGGGAAAAGAAAAAAATGCAAGTTAGCTAAGACTGGTATTAAAGTATATTTTATAGCTAAGATATGTGGAAGGCACTCTCTTCTAGTTTTATGGAAAAAAAGTCAACTTTCTGAGTTTTAATCCAACTTCCCAAGTTATACTTTTCATATATATGTCCTAACAGCCTTTGTTTATGGTCCGTATGTGATATTTAGAGTCAAGAATGCAAGCCTTTTACATAACAATGACTTATCCTAGACTGTTAAGAGTAGTATCTTTTCTATGATGAATATGATTGTTATGTATATCTAAAATGTACCAATAAAATCTAATGTAAAAAAAGAGAGTAGTACCTTTTACACCTTTTACATACCAATGACATATCCTAGACTGTTAAAATATTTTATATTTCCACGTGTTATTTTTATGAAATAAAATTCCTATTGAGTATAAGAAAAAAAAATCTAAATATTAAAACAGAAACTACATCTTCTGGAAGAGAGAACAGGTAGAGCTCCTGAAGACATAGGTGTAGGCAAAGACTTCATGAACAAAACCCTGATTGCATGGGAAATACTACTAAGAATCGACAACTGTGATCTCATCTTATTAAAAAGCTTTTGCATAGCAAAAGAAATCACCAACAGACTGAAGAGACAACCCACAGAGTGGGAAAAAGATCTTAGCTGATTGTTCCTAATCCAAAGGACAAATATCTAGAATACACAGAGAATTGAAAAAAATCAGACCCCCCCCAAATTTAAAGACCCAATCCAAAGATGGGCATCTGAGATGAATACACACTTCTCAGATGAAGAAGTAGAAATGCAAATAAATATATGAAAAAATGTTCAACATCACTGGTCATTCAACAAATGCAGATTAAAACAACAGTAAGATTCCATCTCACTCCAGCAAGAATGGCTATTATCAAGAAATCAACCAGTAACAAATGCTGGAGGGGCTGTGGGGAAAAAGGAACCCTTCTGCACTGTTGGTGGGAGTGTAGACTGGTGCAGCCACTGTGGAAATCAGTGTGGAGATTCCTCAAAAACTGAAACTAGAGGTCCCATTCAACCCAGCTATTCCCCTTCTTGGTATTTTCCCCCCAAAATTAAAAGCATCATACTGAGGGAGACTGCCCCATTGATTATGCCCAGAACAGGCTGTAAACAGTGTGGGCTGTAAAGAGTTAACCCTACAACTGGCTTGTTTTAAGTAGTGACTCAGAAGAGCACTGCAATGGTGCACGGATTAGCACCGCTCCCCCCAACGGCCACAGCAGGGACCTGAGACGTGGTCCGTGAAGCTATGGGCTCTGATAGGAGATAACACAGCAGCCGAGGACAAGTGACGCTTCCAAAATTCTTTTCCCAGAACTGTTTATTTTTTTATTTTTATTTTTTTGTGGGTACCGGGGGGTCGACCTCAGGACCTCGCGCGCCAGCAGGCGCCCGTGCCGCTGAGTGATAGCACCGGCCCCTTTTTTCGTATGTGGGATCCGGGAGTCGAACTCGGGCCCTTGCGTTTGCCAGGCAGGCGCTTACGCCGCTGAGCCATCTCACCGGCCCCAGAATTGTTTATTTTACTTGAAAAATTAGTTAGTTGTTAACCATGACCTTTTCCTGGTCTCTTCTGTTCTTTTTTTTTTTTTTTTTTTTTATTATTTTTTTTATTTTATTTTTTTTATTTTTTTATTTTTTTTAATTTTATTATTATTATTTTTTTTTGGTGGGTACCGGGGGGTCGACCTCAGGACCTCGCGGGCCAGCAGGCACCCGTGCCGCTGAGCGATATCACCGGCCCCTTTTTCTTATGTGGGTTCTGGGAGTCGAACTCGGGGCCTCGCGCTTGCCGGGCAGGCGCTTAAGCCGCTGAGCCATCTCACCAGCCCTCTCTTCTGTTCTTGATGCAAGGATGTTTTGTTCCCTCCTTTACAAGTCCTGCCTGCATCAGCATCTTATCCCCAGCAACCACAGGTGGTCTCCTCGCCCCATTCTTTTTTTTTTTTTTTTTTTTGTGGGTACCGGGGGGTCGACCTCAGGACCTCGCGCGCCAGCAGGCGCCCGTGCCGCTTCCTCGCCCCATTCTATAGACTGTACAATCAATAAACACTGCGGATCTGGCTGTTTTGGGTCTTTGCTGTCTCAAGCACTGACTATCCCAGTTCCCTATTTCACTTTTATCTTGTTTCTGAATTTTTCTATGCAGACTTGCATCATAGAACCAAACATGAGATTGGGATCACTTGCCAGGGTCCCCGATATCATACCACAGTGATATATGTACACTGATGTTTATAGAAGCACAGTTTGTAATAGGTAAATCTTGGAAACAGCCCAAATGTCCTTCAGCTGGTGAATGGATAAAAAAGATGTTTTTTTTTTTAATAGTGGAGTACTACTCTGCCATAAATAAGGATAAGCTTGAGAAATTTCTAGCTAAATGGATGTACTTTGAGACCATATTCTTAAGTGAAATAAATCAGACACACATGTGTAAATACTGAATTGTCTCTCTGGTGTGAGAAACTGAAAGTGTAAATAAGAACCAAAATATATAATAAATATTGTGAAATAGGAAGAAATTGTTAAAAAGGAAAGGGGAACTAGGGAGGAGGGAAGGAGGAGGAAGGAAGGGAAAAGAAAAAATGAGAAAAGAAGGATAAAATGGAAACAAAGCTTTGTAAATAAGGAGGGGAAGAGGGATTGAAGGAAGGGGAGGGGAATGGAAAAAAAGAGGAATCAAGATCTATCATACACAGGTACAAATTCCCTATGATGAAATGATCATTATGTATATCTAAATTGTACCAATAAACTGAAAAGAAAAAAGAAACAAGGTCTTGCTAAATTGCCTAGGCTGGCCTTGAACTTGTGATCCTCTTGTCTCAGCCTCTAAGTAGCTGGGACTACAAGGTGTACACTACAGTGCCCAGTTTGATTTAAAAAAATAAAAACAAAACAGAATACTGTAAACCTATTACCAGTTAGGATTTATTTATTTATTTGCAGCCCTGGGTATTGAACCCAGAGTCTTCACACTGAGCTACGTCTCCCGTCTCATAGTTATTTATTTTGAGACAGGATCTTGCTAAATTGCCACGTTGGGCTCAAACTTGTGATCCTCCTGCCTCAGCCTCCCAGAGTGCTGGGATTATAGGTGTGCACAACCATGCCCAGCACATTACCAGTTTTTAAAAAAGGTCACAGCTACTAGCAGATAGATAGGCTAGAAATACAATTACGATTTGAAAAATATAAGAGCTCTTTAAAGGAGATTTGAGTGAAGCAAAAAGTTAAAAAAAAGAGACTATTTTTAAGGACTTGAAATACATATTGTACTAATTAAAGGAAAACATATTCACTCTTGAGATTCCAGTGTGTGGTCTGGAAGAAAGCAGAAGAAATACACCAAACACAGGCTAAAAGTAGATGGGGTGGAAATGAAGGGAAGAGAAGACCCTGGAGGAGCTGTTCAGGACCCAGCTAAGAACCCCGGAGAGAACATGAGAGGATGACAGCCATACGATCATCAGATCTTCCTGAGTGTCATAGCTTGTGTCCCCCCAAAGCCTCATGTGGTCGTAGGTGGGCTTTTTCAGAGGTGGGTGGATCTAGAGTGTGTGATGCTGGGATTACAGGTGGGTGATTACTACACGGGTCCACTGATTGGTTTGGCACCACTCTAATCCCAGCAGCCTCGACAGAGTATAAAAGGGGCAGAAAGATGCTGCTACTGTCCCTTGTGGCTGGTCACTTGCTTGCCATGTGCCACCCTGCCTTCTCCCATGTGCCACCCTGCCATGGAGCCAGCTGATTATGGAATGAAACCTCTACAAACTGTGAGCCAAATAAACCTTTCCCCCTTTAACTTTTCAGGTTTTGGGTATTTTGTCTCGGCAACAAGAAAACTGAGACACCAAGTCTGTAGACCAGCAGGTTCTGTGAGTTGTAGAGGGGCAGGAGGAGAAAAACCCACCTGAGAATCCACCCAGGATGGTCTAACACGTGTGTTTGGTGAGACAGAAGCCATTAATGAAGGATGCACAGGGCAAGAAAGGGAATCAACAGCAGCCCAACCGAAGGGAAAAACCATAGGCCAACCAATAAATGCAAATAATAGAAGCAAGTTCAGGATATCGTTGTTAAATGAAATGGAGCAGGCCGAATTGTCCCTGTAATCCTTTTATGCCTAGTGTTCCATTTTTGGAATGCCCATAACAATGGAAGATAATTAAAATTTTTCTCTTCAAATTGTGGTTCGTTGAATTTTTCTAGGTAACATATAGGAATTTCATGCACAATTCAAAAAATGGCCATCTTCGGCATAAATGGGCTAAAGGACAGAGAGCTTGGGCTTACAAGTGCTACACACGTGCTGCACGCATGTGTAAAACATGTACAAAAATGTACTTCTAGGCAAGTTGCACAGTTACATATCCCTGAAATCCCAGCTATTTGGGAGGCTGAGGCTGGAGGGTCACAAGTTACGGTCAGTCTTGGCAACTTAGTGAGACCCTGTTTCAAAATAAAAAATAAAAAGGGCCAGGATGTTACTCAGTGATAGAATGCTCACCTAGCATGCCTGAGGCCCTGAGTTCAACCCTCAGCACTAGCAGGTGGCATGAGGGGGCACAAAAATTATTTTAGAAAGATGATTATGGCTGGGTGTGGTGCATGTCTATAATCTCAGCACTGCAGGAGGCCGAGGCAGGAGCATCCCAAGTTCAAACCCAGCCTGGGCAATTCAGCGACTTAGCAAGACCCTGTCTCAAAAATAATAAAGGCCAGGGGACGTACCTCAGTGTGAAGGCAGACTTCAGTTCCCAGTAGCAGCCAAGAAAAAGTAATTATGGTTGAAGATAAAAAAGACACCAAAAGATATCAGACCATATTGAAATTGAAGGTTACACACTGCCCTGGGACACAGAGGGCGGCCAGACTGTGACGACAGAGCAGCTGGAATCTGTGTGCTCCCAACACTCTTATACTAAATATAAAGAGCAAAAATGATGAAAAGCACAAGTTCATAGATAAAATTTGAGTGAAACTTTTATTTATTTATTTTTTTTTTTGTGGGTACCGGGGGGACGACCTCAGGACCTCGCGCGCCAACAGGCACCCGTGCCGCTGAGCGATATCACCGGCCCCTTTTTCGTATGTGGGATCCGGGAGTCGAACTCGGGCCTTCGCGCTTGCAAGGCAGGCGCTTAAGCCGCTGAGCCGTCTCACCCGCCCTTGAGTGAAACTTTTAAAAACCTCTATCAGAAACACAGATGAAAAGTGATACGAAAGTCTGAATCAATATAACCAACAAATTCAATCCACATGGAAACTTACATCCCTGACATAGAGAATACACAATTTTCTACATCTATAAAAAGCTTAGAGAAATCATTTCCTTGGCTTCAAAGAAATATACAATATATTTTTAAAATGGAGAATTTACAAATCTAGAGAAAATGAATGCTTTCCTAATAAAACAAAATGGCCATAATTAACCAATAGAAAATTTGAATAGACTAATTAGCACCAATGAGAAAAAAGTCTGCCACTGAAAACCTGGATCTGGAGGGGCTACGAGGTCACCTCCTTCCTCCAGGAAGTGTGCCTAGACTTCTCCTGCCAACAAAATCCTGGGAGAGGACAATGAGCCGCAGCCCGCACCAGCCCTGATCCTGACTGGGCTTTGCTGAGCAGTTAGTTGCTCCTGGACAGTGAGCTGTCTGGGGCCATGGCCCTCCCAGAGGCTGGTCAGCACCTGCAGTTTTCTGACTACATGAATACACAAGCGAAAAAGCAGGGTGCTTTGCCAGGCATGGGGCGTCCGCCTGTGACCCCAGTACTCAACAGGCGGGGGAAGGAGGGTCTCGAGGGCGAGAGCTCAGGCCCAGCCCGTGCTGTACAGCAAGACCTGTCTTGAAAGACAAAGAGAAAGGAAAGAAAAGGGAAGGACAAGCAGGAGGACACTCAGTGGTCGGCACACCGCAGAAGCTGAGGGAACAACACAGGAAGAGACCCAGATGCTAGTAGGAAAGAAATGAAACTTCCCCGTTATCCAAGTGTTCTTAGTGAGGTTCAATCCGGGTGCCGGAGACACCGCCACCTACACATTCAGACAGGCCTCGGCCTGTGAACCGAGCAAGGTGCTGGGTGTGTCCAGCCTGCGGCCACCAGTCCAACATGCCTGTGTTCCAACAAAAAATATGAAAAGCAGAGGAAGCTGTGTTACTCATGAGCCACATCAGATGTTCTAGCTGTAATGGTATCATACACTGTTACAGGCACCCCAGGACCACCCTTTTTCTCCCGGTGGCCAGGCCAGCTCACCCCACAGGGTCAGGGTGGACACACACACAGGGGCAGTGCCCTCAGCCCTCTGCTTCCCAGGACAACACAGGGACCTGGCTCTGCTCTTCGCCTAAGGAGAGGATGCAGGGCGGGTGCCCGTGGGAGCCCAGGGCTGAGCTGGACAGGGGGCCTCGGGCCTCACCTGTGCCAGGCAGAGGCTCCCCAACCCTAACCCAACACCAGATCCCGCCTCAGTTTGGAAACAGAGCTTCCCGAATTTAAGCAAGAACTCCGATGCCTCTGGACCCCAGGGCCCCAGCCCCATGGACCCCATGCCCCCCCACCCCGACATCAAACCAATAGTCACAGTCCCCTTGCTCACCAGCCCAGCCCCAAATCTCCCCAGTACTCTGATGTGGACCCCAACTCATTCTGCATCACCCTGCACCCCAGGGCCCAGCACTGATCAGCACTGTTTAGCACAGAGGCTGCTGCAGCCCAGGGAGGGCAGAGACAATCAGGCTGGGTCTGGAGGGCAGGGAGCGGTCCCATCTCAGAGGCCTGGGGGCCGACAGGGCCAGAGACCAGGGGTGAGGAATAAGCCCCGCTCCAGGGAGATGTGCAGGGGATGCAGGCCGCCTTGGCCTGGTGGGGGTATGGTGAGGAGCCCCCTAAATGGCCAGGAATGGGGTCTGAGAACCTGCTCATTCACAAGCCAGGTCCTGGGGCTGTTCTGAGTCATGGGGAGGAAAGGTCAGGCGAGGCATGAAGAGGCCAGCTAAGTACCAGCCAAGTACCCCTGGTGAGGGGTGTCAGAGGAGGGACAGTGCTCACTGCAGCCTCTCAACCTGGCTTCAGCTCCCCGCTTTTACCAAACTCCTTGGCTGGCCGGGAGTTGGCATGGGTGGGTCTGTCCTGAGCTTTGTCCTAGAAGTGTCCAGAGAAGGCCAAGTGGGGAGTCCAGGGGAGGGGAGAGTGCGGAAAAGCTCCCCGAGCTCCTGGAGCCAGCAGAGGGGTCACTCACAGTTCCTGGCTGTGGAGAGGGAAGAACAAGGCCCGAGGCTCCGTCCAGGCCAGGCCTGCTCAGGTGTGGTGACTTCCGGGCTGTTTGTGTAAGGAGTTACAGTGCAGCCTCTGTTGGGCTAGCTGGCCAATGCCTGGCAGTGGGGCGGGCTCCAAGCCAGATCTGTGCCCAGCCTCCAGGGCCTGGGGCCAAGGCCCAGGGTGGGGGAAGGAGGCCACATCTCAAGGCCCCTGGTTGTCCCAGGGCCCTGCCTCACCTCCTGGGTGGGTGGGGTCCTCCTGCAAACCCTGCCCTCTCTTCCATCTCTGGCCCTCCTGGGACGTCTGGCTCTCCCTCCAGTGGTGGCACCCCAGCTATGGATGGAGGATGAGGCTGGGACGCGTCTGCTTCTCCTTCCTGCCCCCCATGGCTGTGCCTCTCTGTGTGTGCTGCTCTTGCCCAGGGCAGCAGGGAGGCTGAGGCAACCTGGTGGCCAGGGTGGGGTTGTAGTTCAGGCCCACAGACCCTCTCTGGACCCATCTGTGCTCAGGGCAGAGGGGGTGCCTGTGTCAGTGAGAGCCACGGGGCTGTCAGCCCTTGGACTGTCCCAGCACACTGTGTCCCCGGGGTCCAGGCTGGTGAGCTGCACCCCTGGGCTGGAACACACCCATGTGGCAGAGGCTCCATGTCCCTTGTCAGTACCCCTCACCCCTCTGTCCTAGGTCCGTTGCCCTTCCGTTTCCAGTAATCCTGCTCCTCACCCACCTCCTTCCCATCCTCAGCCCCAGCTCCTGCCCATCACTTGGCAAAGCCTGGGGCTCCCGGCTGCCTCTCCCTTCCCTGCCTGCTCTCTCCACCCACCTCCCTTGTCCTCGGCCAGCTGGCCTCGGGCAGCCACTTCAGATAAGTGTGCTGCAGCCTTCATCTACCCTGACCCTCCTGTCACCCCTTTCCTCTGGATGCTTCTCCTCGGCTTCTGGGCCACTGCACTCCTGCTTTTCCTTCCTGTTCCCTGGCTGTTTCCTCTCTGCTCCCTGTCTCCTTCCTTGCCCATCTTTCCCATCTCCATGCCACGCTGCGGAAGCCACAGAAGTCCTTGGCCTTTCTTGTGACCCTAGTCACAGGGGTGTTTTCAATGTCCCAGTCCCTTCTCTGAGAAAAGCCTTCCAAGTTCTGACAAAGGTCCACAAGGTGTGGCCAGTGCATACCACCTGCCCCACCCCACTCTGCCAGCACCAGTGCCATCCGTGCCCCAAATGTACACATTTCTCCTCGGCCCATGCTCACGATCCGTGGGCCACTGGTCCCACAGACCGAGCCCCAGAGCTGCGGTTGTGCAGATCTGCAAGTTCACCTGGGGCTAGGTAGGTGATCTACCAACTCATGCTTAAGGGGTTCCTCCTGCACATGCTGAGGTGGAGACAGGCTCACCTTTCAGGAAACTCCTTCCTGAAATGCTGCCATGACAAGGAGAGGCAGGGTGGGGCTTCCTTCTGGAGGACAGCCAGCTCCCCACCCTAGGCGTTTGTTGGGAGCAGGTTGTCAGGGAGAGCCACAGCTGGCCTTGAGTGAGGAGTGGTGGGAGCCGGTTCTGTTCGGCTCACACTGGGAGGGACTTGGGGGTTGCATTAAGGCCACAGTATAGTCAGGCAGCAGCCCCTCTGCCACACACTCAGGTCTCTTGAGGTCCTGGCTCCTCCCTGGGACCCCCAAACCACTGCAGGAAGAAAGAGGACACAGGGACCCTGGGCAGTGACACTGGTGGCTGAGGTGACTTCTCAGGGGGTGCAGGGACCTGGAAATCAGGAGTGGCAGCCCTTGGAAAGACTGTAGAGCCCCGGCTCACCGACAGGGGGCCGCCGCTGCTTGCTCCTCCTCGGCACACACCCTCGGTGCACAATCTCCGGGCCAGATGGTGGGGTTCAGAGCTCAAGGCCTCACTCCAACTCTAGGAGCGCGCGTGGTGAGGCGGTAGACTCACTCCCGCCACCACTAAGCTCCAGAACCCGGAGAGGCCCGGAGAGCGCCCGGGAACAGGGCCGCCGGGATGGAGCGCGGGCACCTTGCATTCTATCCTAGGGAAAGTACCTGGCCAGCTGGCGGGTGACCCTGACACCAGGTCACTGGCCCCCGCGCGCCCGCTGGGTGCTGTTCTCGCTCCGGCCACGAGAGGGTGCACGGCCCCGCAGAACACGCGCGAGGACCGAGGGAGGGACGCACGGGACCACAGCAAGCCTGAACCGTGGGTATCATGTTTACACACGAAGACACCCAGCCCGGGGCAGTCAGTGGCTCGGCAGCAGCTGGCAGGGGACCCAGCAGGGTCAAGTTCGAATTTCCGTTGCTGCAAAACCTGAACTCTGCAGGGCGACGAGACGGGGCGGGGTGGCACGGGGGCGACAGGTGGCCGACCCGGCCCGGGGCTGGGCATCCTCGTGGGTGCGATGGGAGTCTCAGGGGTCCCCACCCGCTCCCTCCTCTGGGCTAAAGAGCCAACCGAGCCCGGGGACAGGAAGCGAGTCGCCGATGTGTCCCCAGCCAGTGGATGTGACAGAGGTGACAGTGGCTCGGGGCACCTTTCTTCCCCGCAAGCCCCCTGGGGTCGAGACAGCGGGGGCAGCGGAGGACTCCGGAGATGCACGGGCGTCTTAAAAACGCGCACTTTTCGATTTCTGAAACCCATGTACCCGAACTCCGAGGGGGCCTCGCCAACTTCGCGTCTCTTTCAGAACCAACCCGCCTCAAGCTCAGCGAGGAACCGAAAGGTCGGAAGCCACCAGAGGGAAATGGCATCCGTCTCTCGCGTCACCCTCGCACCTCATCCCGTCGCCACTGGGCGGCGCGCGCGCTCTGTGCCAGGCGCCCGGGCTGCAGGGGGCGCCGGGTCCCCAGCCGGGCTCGGCTGCTTCTCCGTGGCAGAACACAAACCTTCCCAGCAGTGAGAGGAATAAAGGCCTCGCGCACGTCGGTTCCGGCCCGGACACCTCCAGGGCGCATCGCCGCCAGAAGGCCACGTGTCCTCGCCGCGCCCCGGGACCTACCTGTTCCGGGGTCCCCTCCGTGGCAGCCTCGTCGACATTCTCTGAGCGGCTGCGCGCCAGGGGCCGCGGGCACACCCAGGAGCCCGCCACGCTGCAGGCCTTGGCGCGGCGCGCGTCCTCCAGGGGGGCCCCGGGGGGCGCGGCTGCGCGCGCCAGGTCGTCCAGGGAATGCGCGGGGCGAACGGGCGCCACTGGCCTCGCGTAAAGGCGGGCGGGAAGGCCGGGCATGCTCAGGAGCCGGGGGGCGCGGGCCGGCGGGTCTGAGCTGCTGAGTGCAGGCAGCTCGCGCACGTACTGCGCAGGCAGGTAGAAGGGGCGGCCACCGGGCTCGCGCCGCACGTGCCACCAGTGCGGCGTGCTCCGGCGCAGCAGGCGGTAGCGCTCGTTCGGCCGGATGGCGATGTGGCGCCCGTCCCGGCCGGTGTATTCGAAGGGGTATTCCACCAGCACGTCCACCTGGCCCTCGACGTCCGCTGCCATTGTGGCCGCCACGTTCTCCTGCAAGCTATGAGAAGAGGCGAGATCAGAGCGAGCTCCGCACACGCGAGGGGACAGAGGCCTGGCTCAAGCCTACCAAGTGCGCCCTGGTTCCAAGGTCCCAGTCTCTGACAAGGGGACTTGCATGAAGTCATCCCTGGGTTCCCGATCTTACGCTCCGCGCTGTAATTAGGACAACCCCTTCATTCCGTGGCGTTGATTTTAGGATTTGAGGCTCGCTTCGGTCCCGTGGTGGGGAAGTGTGGGGTGGTGACAACGGCCCTGCTTGACTGCCAGGAAGTCTTGGCTCAAGGACATGGCATGATCTCTTTGCCTAGTATTTGACTGAGCCTCAGTTTCCCTGCTGGAGAAGTGGGAAAAGTAGCCTGTTCCCTGCATGGAATCCGCGGGGCGCTCAGTGCGCCCCTCCCCGGAGTGTACCTGCCTGCCAGAGTCCCAGGGTCTTAACGCGGGGTTTGGCTGCCAAGGACGGGGAACCGGTTCTCTCGGTTTCTCTTCCCTTCCCCAGTGGCTTGGGCGTGATGTGAACCCGGGGTTGGCCCGGCCCTCCCGCCCTGGGATCTGCACGGTGACAGTGACCACCCATTCCGTGTCGCCAGGCCCCCAGAGCTCTCTGGAGCGACTACCTCGGGCCAGTCTGGCTCAGCCCAGCTGCACTTGCTCGCGCGCCTTCACCTAGGCAAGACCGAGGCCACCACCGGAAGTGGCTCTGAATTCTATACGGACCATACCAGTTCCTGTCCCACAAGGTGGCCTACGGCCAGCAGCCGGGAGCTGGCTTCTTGCTGAGGCCAAGGACCCCGGGAACAAGCCGAGGGGTTGGGGGAGTCACGGCGCTCTTTTACTTTCTCAAGCGTTACTTGATGGGTGTAAACTGAGGCATTGAGCACGCTGGGCTCCGGAGGTAGCCTAGACAGAAGAGCCCCGCCCCGCGTCTCCTTCCCTGATCTCCGCTGCGCACTCACTTGGGCCGGGCGGGCCTCGGGGAGCCCATGGGCGGGGCGCACGGAGCCGGCGAGGGCGCAGGTTAGACCCCGGCCATCGCGGGGCGGGGCGTGGAGGGCAGCTGGAGAGCGCGCGCGCGGGAGCTGGTGAGGGTAGAGGCGGAGAGGGACCCTCAGCAGGGCTGTAACCCAGGCCCCGTGCAGCTGTGGGCGGGAGCGAGGAGGAGGCACGGCCCGTGTGCAGGGGCCCTTGGTGGGCATGGGGGACCGGGCGTGGGGACGGGAAGGGGATCTGATGTCCGGGAGCCCCTGCGGCCCATGGGCGCGCAGCTCTGGCAATGCCCGGCTGGGGCCGCTGGTCCTGTCCGGTCGTTCCCGTTCCGAGTGAGGCCATTTGCCCCTGAATCACTAGCCACGAGCCTTTCCAGCCAGATTGCCTGCCCTGCACGTTCCCGGCCCACCTCCGCCCGCCCTAGGTCCTTTCTGGGCGCAGCCGGCTGAGGGAGATTCCCACAGCAGTGTCACCCGCCGCAGCGCAGGGTTCCGGGCTAGGCAGGAAGGTGACCGGCGCCTGCGATCCTGGGGAGGCAGGAGGACCCCCGGAGCGCAAGAACGCAGCGGCCGCCAAGAGGTGCCTGGAGCCTGCTACCCAGGTGACACAGAGGCGCCAATGCCCGAGTCGGCGCGGAGCGCCCAGTTCCCTCCTCGAGCAGAGGGCGGCCCCTTGTCTCCCCAGGGGACCCGGCCCGCGGGGTCCTTCTCGCGTCCCAGCGCAGTGCGAAGCGGGCGGCGCGCGGGGCTCTGAGCGAGGACCTGCCACCTGGGGACCGTCCTCCCTCCCCCCGCCCAGCCCTGCTGGCCCTGGCACCTCAGGGCGTCGGCCCGCTGGCCTCGTTTCCACTCGTCCCGGGGAACGCGCGGCTCGGAGACCTGCACTCCCTCCTGCACCGCCTGGCCTCCGCGCTGCCGTTTCCTGTTCAACAATATACGAGGGAGGCACCGGCGGAGCGCTCGGCAGAACTTCCTCCCCGGCTGGGGCTGGGCTGCGGTTGCAAAAGACAATCCCCGGTATCCCGGCTTCCTGTTCCCTCTGGGCCCGCTCCAGGAGACGCCTGCCACCCCTTCCCCCACGCACCTCCTGGGATGGATCCTGGGCCACAGCTGGCTGTCTCTAGGGATGAGGACGCTGGTGGCCTCCCACCAACCTCAGCCCGATTTCCGTCCTATTGAGACCCCTGCCCTTGTAGTGTAGAGAAAGGAGTCCCTTCAATCTGCCCAGCAGCCTCCTGGAGGCCAGGGTCTTGAGTGGAGTCCAGGGCCCTCCTCTTGGGGTCTCTCTGGGAATAGTCTGCCTCTGGGGAAAGTGGCCTTGCCCCTCTGACTTGACTCAGTTCTCATTCCGGACATGGGCAAAGCAGCCCCTGTGAACCCGTTCTCAGAGCCCACAAGGAACAGTGGTGCATCTGCATAGGTGCTTGTGCAGTCTGCCTAAGTGCTTATGCTTGAGAGGAGGGAGCCCCCATCCCAAGCCTCGGACTCCAGACAGCCTGAATAGAACCAAGGGTTTGGCCGGAACTGCACCTACAAACCGCCCCTCCCAATGAGGACCAAATCAAGGGGCGCTGTACTACTGAGCCACGTGACTGCCCCTTTTTGAGACAGGGTCTCCCTAAATTGTCCAGGCTGGGCTGGAACTCTTGATCCTTCCTGCCTCAGCCACCTGAGTAGGTGTGTGCTATGATGCCTCATATTCTTTTGTTTTGAGACAGGGTCTTGCTACTTAGTTAGGGCTGAAGTTGAACCCACTTTATAGTCTGGGCTTTGGATCAAACTCATGATGATCCTCTTGCCTCAGGCTCCTAAGCGCTGGGATCACAGGTGTGCACCACCATGCCCGGCTCATACTCTTTCTTGAACTCCCTTTCCTTCACATCTCTGACTCTAGCGTTGCCCACCAGCGCGTCCACATTGTGCTGGGTATCTCAGTGTGTCCGAGGCCTGGTGGCATCTTGGATCTGCCACAGCAGACATGCAGCAGAGCTAAGAATGGTGCCCTGCATGCTTAGAGGACAGTGGCTGGATGAGCCCTCCTCACCTGCCCTAGTCACCCAGTGGGCCAGGCAGGTGACAGAGGCTGGGGTGTTGTGGTTCTTTTCTGGGGTCTGGCAATCTGATGTGCAGAGTTGCCACATGCTGGCCTTTAGATGTTTGGGAGTGTGGCCTTAGGGTTCCATCTTTCTTTCCTGCAAATTGGGGACAGTATTGCCTTCCTCACAGGTTTGCTGGGAGGATTGAATGAGATGTAGTAAGGGCAATGCTGGTAAGCCCCTATTATTTTGCAGTACTGGGGATTGAACCCAGGGCCTTTGCACTGAACTACATTCCCAACTTCCCCTTAAAAAAATTTTTTTTTTTTGTGGGTACCGGGGGTCGACCTCAGGACCTCACGTGCCAGCAGGCGCCTGTGCCGCTGAGCAATATCATCGACCTTTTTTTCGTATGTGGGTTCTGGGAGTCGAACTCGGGCCCTCGCGCTTGCCAGGCAGACATGTATGCCGCTGAGCCATCTCACCGGCCCCCCCCTTAAATTTTTTGAGACATAGTCTAAGTAGCCCAGGCTGGACTTGAACTTGTGATCCTCCTGCCTCAGCTTCTGAGTGCTGGAATTCCAGGTGTGTACCAGTATCGTTACTGTTTGTATTATGAGGTAAGGTCTGCAGGTTAGGTTTGCTTTTCCAAACATCTCCTCCTCTAGGCAGAGGGGGAAACTTATGCCCTTAAGGGTACTTTGCCGAGGACTGTGGGCATTACCAGCTCTCAGCCCTGCCCCCAACCGGTCCTGGCTCCTCCTGCCCACTGCTCCTGGAGGAGGACTCGCTGGGGGAGCTGGGCTCACGGATGGACAGGGGGTGTCCTAATCTTCAATGGGAAGCTGCAAACCTGAATGCTCTTTCTCTGCCTCATTTTCCTGCAACCTGGTTTCCCTGGGATTTTGTGTTCCCTTCTTTTGTTCTTGCAGGGACAGTGAGGGGCTTCCCCCTGCACGGGGCCCTGAGCTTCTCCACAATCTTCTGAGGAAGAGAGCAGCCAAGGCCCTAAATCCACAAGTCTGGGACCTGGGACCCTGCTAAACTCATTCTCCCACTCCTTTATGTTCCTTGATTTCTCCTGTGTTCCTGAGGCTGCAGTGTCCTGACATTTAAGGCTCAGGAAGTAAAGCCATGGGTAGCCAGCTTCAGCTGTTACAGTAAGTGTGAGACCTCCCAAAGCCCCTGAACCCCACCCCAGGGACCATGGCCACAAAAAGAAGGCCTGGACACTGTTGCTCACGTACCCTTTTCTCCCTGCCCTTCCTGGTGCACAAACCCCTGCCTGCAAGTGTGCAACCCTGGCTGGAACTCTCCTGGGCCCAGAGACGGACTAAGAGGAGGGGCCCTGCAGCCCTTGCCATGGTTGATCTCTCCCCTACAGTGGCAGGGTTAGAGTTCCAAAGTCAGAAAAAGATGAGAAAGACCAGGTCTTCACTGCAAAATCATTCAAAAGCACACAGCAGCAGTTCCTTTAATACACAGCCAAGCAATTCTGAGGGGCCAAGCCCCTCTTTCAAAAGTTTATTGCATACAGAATCATCTAAAGATGTGTGGGCTTCGCTGAGGCTCACAGCAGCTCTTCTCTGGAGGTGTGGGGTTAGAGTCAATGCACCTCACTGCGTTAGCAGCTTTTTGGTAACGGGAGGGGGCTGGCTTAATGCTCACGGTGGAAGGGTGGGAGGTGGCCCCACCAACCAGGCCTTGTTCCTGCTGCCTCCCAGGGCACCTGGGATGTACTCCCAGGCCCAAGGCCCATCACAGGTAACTCTTGCCCATTCAGGTACCTGGGGTGTTTGTGGGAGTATGAACGCTGGCTGTGGGTGTGGGGTGGGGAGGTGGACCACTTCCTGGTTCTGGAGGCTTTGGTATTCCAAGCATAGCTGCCTTCACCTTCCCTCACGGGGACACATCATGGGGACAGAGGAGCTGTGCTGCAGCCGCTGCCACCTCCCTACTGCCTCCTCTGTTCTATTACACAATTCCTACAGCTCTGGGGCTGGGCAGGTGACTCAGCAGCCCTATCACCCCAGGGAGGGCAGGGAAGGCTCATCTTTCTTTCCTTCTTTCCTTCCTTCCTTCCTTCCTTCCTTCCTTCCTTCCTTCCTTCCTTCCTTCCCTTCCTTCCTTTCCTTCCTTCCTTCCTTCCTTCCTTCCTTCCTTCCTTCCTTCCTTCCTTCTTCCCTCCCTCCCTCCCTCCCTCCCTCCCTCCCTCCCTTCTGGGTACTGGATGGAACCAGGGCCTTGGGTGTGCTAGGTGAATGCCCTACACGGGGCTGTATCCCCACCCCAAGGCTCACCTCCTGACTGAAATTGCATGTCCTGAGGCCTCCACTTGGGTGGCCAGAGGGGCCTGCTGGTACAGGACAGGAAGGGACAGCAGAGCTCACACCTAAACTTCCCCCTCATGCCTCCATGGTCTGAACATCACCGAACAGTTCAGGTTCCTATCCTGCTCCAAGGCCCCTTTTGAAAGGTGATCATGCTCCAGGGAACTTTTTGGGCTCTGGCAGTGCCCTGCTGGGCAGTCAGGGAGGCTTTGTGGGCCCGTGGCTTGGTAAGGCTGAGTTGCGCAGGCCTCCACAGGGCAGCTTCTCTGCCTGTGCAGCTCACTGCCCCAGTGTGGGACCTGGAGCTGGCCCTGGCCTGGGCTCCTTGCTCTCCTGGGGATGCAGGTTTGTCTGTCCTGGCAAGGTCAGGCAGGTGGGGGTGTGACCCCTAGAGCTGCCTGAGGTGGCCCTGGCCATCTGTGGGCCTGAGGAGGGCATAAGGATGGGTGATACCAGCCTTCCCTGAACAAGGAAGGCTCAAAGTGCTGACAGTGCTGGTTTTGAGTCATTTCTCCTTTTCTTGCCAAGGCCAGCACCCCAGACCTGAGAAGAGCTGGGGACTGATGCTGAGAAAGGGGAGGCTTTGGTGAGGAGTGCGGGGCAGGCAGCCAAGAAGAGCCGGGAGAGGAGGAGGACGGTCACCAGGACTGACTCTGACCCTACTGCTGGCAGCAGGTCTATCTGGCAGTGGCTGTGCCCGACCACCTTCCTGCCCCGTGCCAGGCCAAGTGGCTCCTGCACATCTGCTCAGGGTGAGAAGGCCTGGATTTCTGGTGTGACTTGCTTAGGATCAAGAATAAAAAAATATTTTCTGTTGAAATATAAGGGGAAAAAAACCCACCTTAAAAAACTAGACCTTTTAATTGGGAATGTAGAATTGAAAATGTCCCCAAGTCTCGTTTCCACAGTGTTTGCACAGCCCCAATGGAGGGTAATGGCGTGAGGCAGGCCAGGCCTGGTGCCAGCCTTCTGGCACCAGCTGAGGGTCGGGGGGGGCAAGGGCATCACTGCCCTGGTCCTACCCGGGGTCTTCCTGATGAGGGAGACGCTGTGACGCTGGTGAGGCAGGAGCCCGGGCTGAGGGCAAATCAGGATGCCAGCCAGTTTTAGGAGAGACTGTTCTGTTCCTGGTACTTGCGACGGCGGGCACAACGGGGGCAGCCCTTCTTTACCACAGCCTGGCAGCTCTGGTGGAAGACAGTCTTGCACTCAGCACATCTGGGGAGAGAGCAGCCGCTGTTCCAGGTGGGGCAGGGGCTGGCCTGGGCTCTGGCCAGAAGCCACAGTGAGCTGTGCTCTGCCCTGCAGCCCATGCCTACACATGGTGCCCTTGGCCTGCGCTGAAGGCTGCTTCAGATAAGGCGACCCGCAAGCCATTGACGCACACCGCACTCTGCCCCGCTGCGCTTTTGTGACAGCTGCTTGGGTGTTCCTAAATGCTGTCTTCAAAATACTCTGGTGTAAAACCAGCCCCAGGCCCAGGCAGGCTGTATCCTGGCTGGGTGAACCTACCGAAAGGGATGACTGACTCCTTTGTGAGTTGAAGGGAAGCTGGGGTGAAATTTTCCACTCAGGCTTCTGATCCTGAGGAATAACTGGGGCCAAGAACGATCACTGCAGTGCAGAGGCTATGACCTGTACCACCCACCAGCCCCATTTTTGGCTGGGGTGGGAACTCATTCAATCCCTCCTCAACCCATTAGCAGACTGAGGTCAGGGAGGCCCCGCTCACAAAGCCCACGTCACCTCTCTCTGGGCAACAGGTGGCTCGCAGAGGGGGAAGTCTGGGCGTGGGCTGCTCTGGATAAGCTCGCCACCCAGCCAGGGCAGAGGCCTACTGCCAGGACACTGGGCCAGGCTGAGGGTGTGGGGTGCTGCGGGTGTCCCACATACCTGACTGTGGTGTCAAACTCAAAGGGGAAGATGATGTCATGGTGGTGGCAGATCTGGCAGATGAAGCCCCGCTGGGTGCACAGGTCGCAGTGGTAGACGTGCTGGGAGGCGAACTCGATCAGGGCCTTGAGGAACCCTTCGTACACCCCCTCTGCGACCTGCAGGGAGCACAGGCCTGGCCTTAGCAGCTGTGCCACCACACCATGCTCCTCACTGGGGGTCTGTCCCCACCCCCATGTGGGCAGGGTGACGTTCAGTCCTGTGTCCCAAGCTCTTAGGGGTTATGAGATTTGTACATGGGACTCAAACCTCTCTGTTGTTCTCCCTTGAGGAAAGCAGGGCCCCGAACTCTCACCCCTGGGACCCCCGGTCTGCTCAGTGTTTCAGTCCCTGCCCAGGAAGCTGGGCACAGCAGGGAGCCCATTCTGAGGGGGAGACACTGAAGAACTGCAGGCCCCTTCCTCCCAATTCCCCTTCTGGTTTCTCCAGGAATGAGCGCCCTGGAATGAGGGCCATGCCTGCTCACCTGCTGCAGATCGGCGACACTGAACTTGTGGGGAGACTCCAAGAGATAATGCCTGTATCCGAGCCTGAAGGAAACACAAGAGCTTCCTCAGCCAGGCTTAAGGCCCAGGCCAGCCTGTGCCATCTCCCTTCCCACAGCACTGCTGGCTGGCAGGGTCAAGAGCATGGAGCAGCCAGTGTGGGCTCCCGCCTGGCTCCCAGGGAAACTGGGAGGGAAGCTGGTGGGACTTAGGCAAGTCACCAAAACTCCGAACTGCAGGTGTCCTCTGAGAAATGGAGCTGCCTGGGGAATTAATATTCATTTAAAGCTTGTGGCACAATGCCCAGCACATAGTAAACACATGACTAATGACAGTGTGGATGCTGCTGCTGCTGTGTGCTGACCCTAGGTACCAGGAACTGGGCTAAGAGCTTCCCACATATTCATCTCACCCTACAACAATCTTGTGAAGCTGGCCCTTTGGAGAAGACAGGAAACAGAGAGGTGAAGTAACTTGCCTGAGGCCACACAGTGAGTCAGTGCGGGAGCTTAGGGGCAAGAGTCTGGTGCTAGAGGCTGGACCCCCATCACCCCACTCAGTCACTGCCCCATGACACACCAGGAGCAGAAATGCAGAGATGTGGCCACTGCCCTCTTGCAGCCCTGGGTGCAGCTGAAAGACTCTTTGTCAGTGCTATGTGAGAGGAGCCCAGATCCCATTTCAGAGGTAGGGTCGGGGTGGAGGACGAGGGCTCTGGTTCCCATCACTCCTCGGCAGGACCCCTGGTCACATCCTGAGAGACGGAGAGGAAGCACCTGCAGAAAATCCCTGACACAGAACCTCCTCGCCTTGCTCTGTCTGTGGGCACTAGGGTGGGAACACTCCCTATCACAGGAAGCTGGGGAACCTGTGCCAGGATTCCTGGATGTCAGGGCAGGAGCGTGGCAGGCACTGGGGGTGTGTGGACAGGGCTTGGCCATGCCCTACTGATTGCCCTGTGTGGTCCAAGAGGCTCCCAACCTGGAGCGGGGAGGGCGAGTCCCACAGGCAGCCTGACAGGCGCACTGTGTCAGGGATGGGGACACTGCCAACTTGCCACTCTGTTCACCATTCTGTTTTCCCCACTGAACGTCCAGCTTTCTGAAACAGGAAGCTGCCATTTATCACCAGGAAGATAGAGAGGGGGCGACACATAGGCTGGCCCTGAGCTAGCAGGAAGGGTAGGGCTGGTTGGGAGGGAGAGTCATCCCTGTCATCTGCCTTCTGTCCATAGTCCTGGGAGCCTCGGATGCCAGCCAGGCCCAGGGCCTGCACTGGGACCCACTGTTCCCAGAAGGCTTGCAACACTTAGTCAAGGCCAGATGGAAGCTAGGTGTGGTGATGCACGCCTATAATCCCAGCACTTAGGAGGCTGAAGCACGAGGATCACAAATTCAAGTCCAGCCTGGGCTACACAGTGAGACGCTGTTTCAAAACAAAAACAAAACATCAGAGAGAGAGAGGGAGGGAAGGAGAATGAATATGAGAGAATGAGAATAAAGAAAGGCCAGAGGCCTCTTATGCTAGGTCAGTGCCCTCCCTCAAGGCACACACCATGCTGCCCAGGCCACCTGTCTGCCAGGTACGGAAAACCACACCCCGACTCAGTAAGGCCACAGGAACACAGGGTTTCCAGGACCACACTAGAGACGGGAAGCTGGGGTCATCAGTGGGACTGAGGCTGGGCAGGGTGGTCCCGTACCTTTCCCCCTTCTGTGCCTCCTCTAAACAGCACTTGCACAGGCATGGCCTACCTGCTAGCCGGCTGGACGCACATGCACATGCTGCCCTGGCACCCACCCTACCAGAACCCACTGAGGGTTCTCGTCTACACAGGTCTGCAGCCTCTCCAGGTCCTGAAGGAAGATGAAACTCCTGAGATGACCCCAGATGTTCCACTACCTCACAGGACAGGAGGCCATGGCATCTCAAAAAGGGGAGGAGTGAGCCAGCTTGGCCAAGAAGGGGGACCCAGGTGAGCCCCAGAGAGCCTCTGTCCTCCCAGGTCCCGAGGGAAAAGGGTAAATGCTGCAGGCCCTCAGCATGGCCCAAACACACCCCGACCTGATGCTTGGTAATTTCTATGTTTCCAATAAATACTTGTTGAATGAACCAATAAATGTATAAATGAGCCCTCAAACCTATGGTAATTCCACAAGCCCAGTGGGGAGTCCCCACCCACCTGCCAAGGGTGCTCACCTCTTGCTCAGCTCCTTCAGGGCTCCGCTGCGGCACAAGCCCAGGTAGTCCCCCAGGAGCTTCAGCTGCTCTCGGCTCCGGCCAATGAGGCGCATCTGCTCCACGTGCTCATACAATGAGGGGTTCACCAGCTGCAGGTTGACGAGGGGCTGTGCCTGGATCTGCACCAGGAACTTCAGGGCCTGCCGGCAGACCTGGGGCCCCATAAGAACCGAGGCTGCTCAGCAAGCACCTCTGGGTGTGCCGACCCCCACCCCGCCCCAGCAGCCACCTCCTTCATTTTACAGCCCAGGAAATGGGTTCAGGGTTTGGAGAGACAAGGCCTCTTGGCCAAGGTCACATAGCTCGGAATGGTTCAGATGAGATCCGACCCAGGGTTTCTGACCCCCAAGGCACTAACAGCTCCCGCTGCTCCTCTCCTGACCTGGCTGAGATGGGGAGGCACCTCTGTCCAGGGCCCACCCCTCTTGTCCTCACCCTCTTTTCCTGCCTGAAGGAAGCGGGCTCTCCCCACTGGGCCCGACTCAGCAGCCAGGGGGCTCCATCCAGCCCCAAGGGGTTCCATCCAGCCCCAGGAAGCTGAAGAGCTGATGCCTCTCAACAAGGTTCCCCAGGGCCCCGGCTCTCACCAGCAACCAGCAGGGCTCCCCTCGGGGATCAATCCTATCCTCTCCTGACTGACTGGAGCGTGGCTGAAGGTTCTCTGCTTGGTCCCCCGCACTCACTCCAGTGCCCACGCACCTGACACTGGGCTAGGGACTGTGCCCACATCCTTTCCTTATCTCAGAACAGCTCCCATGGAAGGAGGCAGCGTTCCCACGTGATACATGAGGAAACTGAGGCTCAGAGATGCACAAGTGGTTTCTCAGCCCACCATGGAGAGCGGAGCCCAGCTCTGAGCTGCAGTGTGGTCTCCGAACACCAAGGAGAACTCCCTTTCTCTGTGGTCTCTTGGTGGCATGCTAAGGAGCTCAGGTTCACCAGAGGAAGGTGCAAGCTCCTTCCTCGTGAGAAGAGTGATTCCATCTATGTCCTTGGCACTAGGCCTGGCATGCAGCTTGTCTTCAGTAAATGTGAGCTGCCATGTGAGACCTCCTATGGCCCTGCTGTGCCCTTGAGGGTCAGGGTAAGTCATGAGACCTGTCCCTACTTGGATGCCGAGGGAGTCCTCTGGCCTCCGTTCTCACAGCTCCACAGCATTTCTTTCCTCCCCCACAGTGGACATCTCCTCTTTCCTCTGGTAGGCACCCCTTGCTGGTGGTAGCCCAGCAGGCAAATGCCATCTCAGCCCCAGCCCAGCTCTTCTCGAGACCCCACCTCCAGCTATGGGTGAGGCTCAGGTTAAATGACACACAGGACCGGGCGCAGGTAGGCAGAGGCTTCACGCTCCCAGGGACCATCTCAATCTGTGGGTGTGGAGGAAGACAGATAAAAGCTCCACCCCAGGCCTTGGCTGACATTCTACTAGGGGCCAGCTGGGGCTCAGCACAAGTGGGTCAGCCAGAGTAGCTGCCGTGAACAAGGCCCCAAAGCTGAGGACAAGTGCTTTCTATTTTGATTTTTCCTGTCTTCCCCAGGCCAGTGACCTTTGAGGGAAAGCTGGATACTTCCTGATCTGAGGAAAGCACTGTGATATCCTTGTTAGGAACTGGGCAAGGACAGAGACTCCAGCAATGAGTGAGGAAATGGGTCAACAGAAGCATCAGGCCTAGTAAGGAGGGAAAGTGCTTCCTGCTCAGAGGGTTTTTTAACAGTGGCAATTTTGAGGGCTATTTTTCTGTGTGCTAATTTAAATACTTAGCACTGAGGGCGGAGGTGGGGACAAGAAACAATAGAACAGCCAAAGTGAGGCTGACTTTGGGATCTCCCTTTGATGGAGAACCTTTCCGGCACTTCCGGGACACATCTGCAGGCCAAGACTGCATGCTGTGGCCTGTGCCTCCAAAGAAGCAAGCAGCTTCTCCTGCATCTCAGGGCTGCTGTCATGGAAGTCTGAGCCTCCAGGAAGGAAAGGCACTGTTGGAAGCACTGCTTTCCCTGATGAGCATGTACTGCCACACCTGTCCTCACAGCAATCCCAAGACAGACAATGTCAGCCATCCTGCTAGGGACAAGGACACTGAGCTAATTTGCTCATGGTAATGCAGCTAGAAAACTGGCTCAGCTCAGCTACAGAAAAGGAACATCTGAAAGGTCTCATTTAGAAGTGTTTGGTAGACGTAAAAAAGTACATAAGATGTGGTATAAAATGAACAAGGATGGACCGAGGAGGATGAGTCCAGCATGACCCCAACTTCAGAGTGAGTGGAGAGACATGCAAATAAATGCACAGAATGGCTGTGCTCCAGAATGTCAAGAGTGACGCTCTCTGGGCTATGATACAAAATTCTGATCTGTCTTTGGGCTTGTAATTTTAAAATGTTAAGCAATAACCACATATTGTCTTTATAATGGGTGGATGCCCAGAAAAAATGCTCTTTCCAAAACATGAAATAAATAAGTCAATGGAGGGCTTGCAGAGAAGTGCAGTCAGCTGGGCTCCCCCAGGCTGGCAAAGCCAAGGGGTGTAGCCAACCGGCTTGCCTACCCACCCACCCACAACCATCTATTCATTTTCCCACTACCCATTCATCTACCCATCAATATTGAGTCTATCCTATCCTAATCTTCCTATATACTCACCTACCTACCCTCTACTTACCTAGCTACCTACCTAGTTGGTAGTGCCTTAAACAGTGTCTGTCACTGTGGGAGCTACCTAGAACCATCCTCAGATGCCCCACTTGGGGACCAAGGCAGGCATTCACGGAGCTCTACTCTGGGACTTGGTAGGCACCAAGCTTTTCTCTTCATCACTGAACCAGTGACCCTGGCTTTCTTCTAGCCAAACTCTTCCAGACAGACAAAGAGCAGCAGCAGAGCGGGGAACACTGCTGGGTCATTCAGCATCTTTGTGGTCATGACAGGCCGCCTGCAGACTTACCGGGCGCTTGGTGAGGTCCCAGTTGTGGATGATCCTGGCTGGAATCACTGAGGCATCATCCTGGTGGCAGATGTCACAGTAGTAGAGGCCAGAGAAGGCACAGAGCTTGGGTTGTACAAAGGAGAAGCCGATCTGCCGGGAGCAGCCTGGGGATGGGGTGGTGGGTGGGTAAGTGACATATGGAGGCCAGAGTCAGCTCTGAGTAACATGGGAGCTACTCTTGCAGGAAGGCCCTGCTAGTTTGTATTTTTTTTAAAGGAAAGTACAAAGGTAAAAATAACCTTCACTCATATTTCCAGCACTCAGAATCAACACTATTAACTGCAACAGTACACTGCAAGAGTTATCACTGCCATTTTACAGATGAGGAACTGATGCTCAGAGGCTGAGAAGTCTGTCTGGTCATGCTGTGGGACTCAGTTGGCCTGAGCCCCATTCTCACTATTACCTGGCAGCCTCTGTCCTAAGGCTTTGCTTGCTCCTCAATGCTCTCCTTCCGCTCTTCCACAGGGGCCCAGAAATGGAAGCAACCAAGTGGGGGCTTGCATGAGTGGTGAAGCAGCTGGGGTGAGGGGTGACCACAGCAATGGGAAGCCAGTGAGGCAGAGCAGCCTGGACATTGTCCGGAGCCATCTCAGACAGTGGGCATGCTCCACAGCAGGGGCAGCAGGAATGGGTGTGCCCAGGGCAAAGAGCCGAGGCCCAGCTTAAACCCTGATCCATGCCTTGCTTCCAAGGGAAGAGGGAAGGATCCTTTTGGCCTTGGAATCAACTGCCTCATCCTCATATCCATCTAATTTTCTCAATGTTCCATTTCAGTGTCTATAAAAATCAGCTACTTCTAGCTGTTTTGTAGGCTCATCACAATAGATAAATGAAAGCTGGGGGTGTAGCTCAGTGGTGAGTGCCTGCCTAGCATGTGTGAAGCCTGGATTCCATTGCCAGGATCACAAAAACAAAAACAAAGCAGAGACAAACTGCAATGGCAAAGCATACACAAGTAAAGGTCTTCTTGCACCTGCAACTGAACGACAACAGAGATGTCAGTTGTCAGTGTCTGCTTGGCCTTTTATGGAAAACTGCAGGGTGGAAACCGAGCTTGCACTCCCTGGTTTCACAGTACCACTGGCTGGCTGGCGGGGGGTCAGGGAGAGCGCCCTGCAGCCCTCACACCCAAAAGCAGGGCACCCCCCCCCCCCCCGCAGCACTTCTGCAGGAAGCTCTGCTGTGCTGGCTTCTCCCATCCTCCAGGGCACCACAGGCCACTTCCTTCCAGACACCTGCAGGCTTTGTGCAGTCCCACAGGCTCCACCCCACCGGGACTGCTCTGAAGCCACAGTTCAGCCTCTTCTGCCTTCTGCAGCAGGCAGTGGGCATCTCCCGACTACAAGGAAGGCAGGTGCCACTGGGGCACGACAGTGGGTGTCATGCAGCCTGGGCCAACAGGAGACCCTGTGGGATCCTGCCTTAAAGCACAGGCTTGGGCCTGGCCAGCCATGTCTGCTCTGCTGCTTACTAGCTGTGCGAGCCTGAGACAAGGCGCTTCTCAGCCGGGAGCCTCGTTTCCTCACCTATAAACACAAGACAACAGCAGCCCCTATCTCTAGAGGGCTGTTGATAAGGTTAAGTAAGATAATCCAAACAGCGTCCGCCCAGTGCCCCTCATGAAGTGTGAGAGTCCATGATGACAGTTCCCTAGCAGATGTACTGACAGAGAACACTAGTCACCATGTATTATCAAGGAGAAAAAACCAAGTTGCAAAACTATATGGAGTTATGCTGGCCAAGACAGTAGCCATGAGTCACAGGTAATCCTTTACATTTAAGTGAAATTTAAATGAAAATTCAGTTTCTTAGCCACACCAGCTAGAATGTGTTCACTGCTGCTGAGCTGGACAGCACAGACCTAGAACACCATCAACAAAGAAGGTTCTACTGGATGGCACTGAACAGCACAACTTGCAAAAGCCAAAATCTCTGCTTCAGGAGGACCCCATGCCTCCGTTACGGAAGCCTGTGGAAGTACAGCTAGAAGGATGCAGGGAGGGTGGAAGGTGCAGGAAGCAGGGCTGCCACCCACAGGCCCCACCCTGAAGGAAGTGGCAGGAGAGGGAGGGCTGGGGTGCTCGTGGGCGGGAGCTGCAGCTGCAGGGCTGTCCAGGGAGGGACCGAGCCCTGGCGGGAGCCTAGGTCACACAGCCACAGCAGGCAGGGGCAGTGGGTGTCAGTAAGCACCTGCACAGAAGCAGCCCTGGGCGTCTAGGCCCTTCTCCGTGGGGATGGCCACCAGGTACTGCAGGAGGAACCCATTCTCCCGGGTGGCAAACTTCAGCACTTCCTGACAGCTTTCATCCAGACTCCCACCAAGTGTCACGGCCTCCTCAGCCATCTCCAAGTAGGATGCCAGGACCTTGCGGACCAGATCCCTCCACAGAGCAGCCTCCTCGGCGTTCCCAGCCTGCAGCTTCAGGATGGCCTTGGCTGTGATGATTTTGAAGAAGGCCGGGCCCCCGAGGCTTGTGTCTGGCAGGATGTCTCGGATGGTCTCCACTCCATGGCTGTCACTCAGCAGCTTCTCATTATTCCTCACACGGAAGCATTTCAGAGATTCCAAGGACAGGGAAAAAATATAGGGTATCCAGGTTCTGTCTGCATACAGGTACAGAAGTGACTCTTTGATAGCGTCTGGCTCCGGAACCTGGGCAGAGGTCCAGTCACACTGCATGCTCTGGGGGATGGCTGGCTCTGGGAGCAGGGCCGAGTCAGAGGGATGGCTACTCAGGGGGACCTCGGCGGGCTCCTCGGGCTGGTCTGGGTACTGGATGTTCACCCACTCATCCTCCTGCTGTGGCCGGACCTTCTGCAGGGCCTCCCGCACCCGGTCCAGCCAGTCCTCGGCCTCATCCTGGGAGGAGGCCCGCAGGGCCAGCTTCTTGCTGGAGAAAACCAGCTCAAAGCGGCCATCACTGTGGGCTGGCCCCACCGCCTCGCAGCGCAGCAGGGAGCAGCTCTCCACACATGTGCGCTCCTCGTTGCTCAGGTAGAGGCAGAGCTCCATTGGGGACAGCTCGCAGAAGAGCTCTTTCCAGATGCCCATGGCCCCCCGCCGTGACACTGTGCCCAGCTTTAGGAGGCCCCGGAATGGGTTGGACAGCCCTGGAGGCAGAAAGAGGCAGGTTAGCATGTGGGCCTGGCCCTTTACCACCCATCACCTCTGGTGCATACTGTCCTGCTGGGGGTGGTGGACACAGCCATTCACAGGTACTGCCAAGTGGGACTCTGCAAGCCAGAAGGGAGTACTCATGGAGGCTTCCTCCCTGCCTCTACCCAGCTGCTGACCTCGCTTCCAGTTTCACTGGAGGATGGAAGAGTCCCTCCTCATGGCACCCCTTCCAGCATCTGTGCCTGCACTCCAACTTCCCTCACCAGGGATGAACGGACTGAGCTTCCACCTGAAGATACCCTCCCCCGCCTACTCGAGGCCATCTCTCCGGCAGCATTCCCCTTCTCTCTTCTGCCACCCTGTTCTCCCTTCTTAGGCACACAAATATGCTGTAATTTCTCCCATCTTTAAAATTTCCTCTAGTCTGGACTCACACCTCTAATTACCACCCACTTCTTGGTCCTTTTTACAGAAAAACTGCATGAGGAAGTACCAGTACCTGTCTCTATATTCTCTGCTTCCATTCCTTTTTTTTTTTTTTTTTTTTTGTGGGTACTGGGGGTCGAACTCAGGACCTCGCACACCAGCAGGCACCCGTGCCGCTGAGCTATATCACCGGCCCTTTTTTTGTATGTGGGTACCGGGAGTCAAACTCAGGCCCTTGCGCTTGCCGGGCAGGCGCTTAAGCCGCTGAGCCATCTCACCGGCCCCCTCCCATTCCTTCTTGAACTCACCCAAGTTTGGTTTTGGTTCCCATGCTCCACTGAATCTGCCCCTGGGAAGGGCACTAAGACACCCCTGTGACCAAACCAGAAGGCTTCCCTGGGGCGTTCTTCTCTACTCTTGGTCTCCTCGGCTCCCCGATCTCTCAGGACTGGAGTGCCCTGGTAGCCAGGCCCGGGTCCCCGATTCTTCTCTAGGACACCCACTTCCCAGCTGCTTCTCTCTCTCAGGGCTTTATGCCAACAGCTCCCCAGTTGTTCTCTCCAGCCTGGACTTTGCCCATGAACTTCAGACTCACATATCCACCTGCCCCACCTGTGTCTCAGAGGCATCTCAGAGTCGTCAAAACAAATCCTGATCCGCCTACTGCAAACTTGCTTCTTTCCTAATGTTTCTCATCTCACAAATCAGCAAACTTCATCCTTCTACTTGCTTCGGCTACAAACCCCGGAGTCATCTCAGGGTATCTCTTTCATAGCCCACATCCAATCTATCAGCGAATCCTATAGGTTTCACCTTCAACACACAGGCAGAACCTGCCATGCCTCCCTGGCCGCACCACGCCCTCACGGGGCCAGTCCTGACACCCCTCGCCTGGT
Source organism: Erethizon dorsatum (assembly GCA_028451465.1). Classification (NCBI taxonomy): domain Eukaryota; kingdom Metazoa; phylum Chordata; class Mammalia; order Rodentia; family Erethizontidae; genus Erethizon; species Erethizon dorsatum. Next base: position 63,900,042 of record CM051826.1, read on the forward strand.
TTAGGACAACAGCCCCTTACTGCTACGTCCTTTAGCATGGGAACCAGGATGAGTTTGAGAGAGGAGCTAAATCAACCCTGTGCTTCCTGTCCATCACGTATATTCCAGTGCAGGGTCTTAGCATTTCTTCTCCCTGCTTGAAATACCCAGATCGCCTCCTGCCTCCCTCCCTTCCTTTCTTCTCTTCCAATGTCACCTGGCTTGTGACGGCCACCCTGGCCACCCTCTAGCAGGACTACACTCCCCAGTGCTGCAGTCTGACTCTGTCCACACAGCTCTTATCGTCACCTGACCATGCTCTACCAGCACATATCAATATTTGTATTTCCTGTCTCCTCTACTAGAATGTAAATCCTGCAAAGGTAGGGAACTGCTCTGCTGCCTGCTGTGTCCCCAGCACCTAGAACCGTGCTGGGTACATCATAAATGCTCAGTAACTGCTGATAAATGAGCAGATGAGTTAGTGCCGATGTGCCACCCACCACTCCACGCTCCCTCCTCCCCAGAGGCTGCTACCAACTGGAAGTGCAAGGGACACACAATGCTCTCTCCCAGCTTGGAGTAGCCCTGGAGGCTGGATTTTCCTACCCCTCAGGGGGCCTGATGGCCTAGCCACAAAGCACACACTTCTCGCATGGTTACCACTACAGCCATGAGCTGAAAGATAAACCCAGAGGAAGCCACATGGAAACCAAAGCTTTGCCCACACTACCAGGCCAGGGCCCACGAACCTGGCAGCATTCTTTGCTGCATCACTGCACACAGCAAATGAGGAGAGAAGGATTGATGCTTGGGCATACTTGTGGTGTTTGTTTTAAAAGAAAACTCATTTGGAGGGTACACAAAAATTAGGTTACAGTTATTTAATGCTTTCTGGACTTTTACAGGATGTAGAGATCAAGCTGGCCTCACTGTAGCATGTGGAGGACAGAAATCCACAAGAGATCTGATAAACCTTATCAGAGTTTTAAATGAATAATCGGAGATAAAAAACTTTAGAAGGAGCTGCTAGACACCGGGGCAGGGTTTGCTTTGAGCCTGAGGGAATCAAGTCTTCTCTGAAATCTTAAGTTTTGTACCCTAACTCCAGGGAGAATACTTCCATTTCAGTACATGAAGTACCTTCATTCTCTGTAGGCAGTTTTGGACACTTATTTTAATAAGGTTTTAGAGGAGAATATAGCACTTTTCCTGAAATGCTTTTCTGAATTGCTAAGCACGAGTGTGCTGTACGTACCACATTACCACGTTCTAGGACACTGGTGGCGAACCTATGGCATGCATGCTGCAGTGGGCTGTCGGCATCACTGAAAGCTCTAAAAGGTTTGGATCACTGTTCTAGGGTGAGATTTTCTCTGTGGGAACACAGCACCTCCTAGATAAATGCAAACAGGACTTTCTGAAAGGCACGGTCCTCGCAGAAGGGACCCTGTGGAGTCACCTACCCATCTGCCGCCGGTGCACCACACAGAAGTTCTTGTGCTCCTGCACTGGGGCTGTCCTGGTGTTCCTGTGTCCTGGGGAAGGCACGCACATTTTGTCCAGGGCTCCCAGGGAGCTGCTCTTTCTTGGTCCTTGAGAACAGCGCCAGTGGAGAGCAGCCCTCGGCTCCGGGAGTTCTCCAGAAGCAGCCACAGCACTGTCAGGAGTGGGCTCCTGGGGAGGCAGGTAGAAGTCATCTTCAGAGATCCAGCTCTTGCTTTTCTACGAAGAAAGAAGATAAAGGCAGTCTGCTTTTAACTTTTTAAAAAGATCTTTAGTCATAATTCACTTACCATAGCATTAACTCATTTTCTTTTTTTTTTTTTTGAGACAGGGTCTCTTATGTAGTACAGATTGGCCTTGAACTCGCTTACTGTAGGCCATGCTGGCCTTGAACTCATGGCGATCTTCCTGCCTCAGCCTTCTGGGTGCTTGGATTACAGGCCTGTACCACCACGCCTGGCTGTATTCACTCATTTGTAAGAAATGGGTGTATGATTGAACAGTTTTGGGCTCTCCACAGAATTGTGCAACCATCACCATGATAGAAGTTACAATATTTTCATCCCCCCCAAAGAAACCTCAAACACACTGGGAGTTCCCTCCACTTCCCCAAGACCACCCTGGGTCTAGGCAACTACTTGTCTATTTTCTGTCTCTGTAGATTTGTACTTTCTGTAATATGTGATCTTTTGTGATTGACTTCTTTCTTCCAGCATAAAGTTTTCAAGGTTCATCCATATTGCAAATATATATCAGCATGCCTTCCTTTTTACTGCCAAATAACTGTATGGATGCACCAGATTTTGTTTATCTGCTCATCAGCTGATGCACATTTGGGTCGTTTTCACTTATTATAACATCGATGCACAAATTTTTGTGTGGACTTGTTCTCCTTTCCTTGCATACACACTTGGGAGTGGAGCTACATGATCAGAGGTGACTGTTTTCTTTCTTGAGGAACCGCCAGACTGTTTCCCAAGGTGCCTGCACCATTTTACATTCCCACCAGTAATGCACTATTCTGCCTCCTGATTCTAGCCATCCTGATGGGTGTGAAGTGCTATCCCGTTGTGGCTTTGACATACATTTCCCTAATGTCTGATGATGCATCTTTTCATGTGCTTATTCGTTACTAGTACACATTCACTGGAGAAATATATATATTTGTATCTGTAATATTGGGTTATTTATCTTTTAGTTGTTGAGTTGTGTTAAGGGCTGAATCATGCTCCCTAATAAGACATGGGGTACCTCATTTAGAAGTAGTCCTTGCAGAGGTATTTAATCAAGATGAGAGCCTACTGAAGTAGGGTGAGCTCATAATTTAATATGACTGACATCCTTGTACAAAGAGAAGGAAAGACAGACACATACCTTAGTCACTTTTCTTACTGTTGGGACAAAGTAAGTGACATTAGCAACTTAAAGGAGGAGAGGTGTATTTTAGCTCATGGTTTCAGAAGTTTCAGTCCAGATTTGGCAGGCTTAAACACAGAAATATGGTGGAAGGGCTCACGTCATGGTGGCCAGGAAGCAGAGAGTGGGAGGGCGATCTACCCTTCCAAGCTACACCCCCAGTGAGCTGGCTCTTCTGGGCAGACCCATCTCCCAACAGCAAGTCAGCTATGTTGCCCCCATGATTTGATCACTTTCCAAAAGCCCCACCTATGAGCATGTGAGACCCTTGGGGGACCTTCGCAAGCCAAACCATGGTACACAGAGAATGCCAAGTCAGAAACTGGGAGGGAGAGCATATGTGACAGGGCAGGGAGGGCCTGGAATGAGGCCGACACAAGCCAGGGAATGCCGAGGTTTGCTGGCAACATTAGAAGCACGGAGAAAGGCATGGCACAGACTCTTCCTTGGAATCTCCAGATGGAACCAACCCTGCTCTCAGAGAGGGAACAAGCGCTTGCTTTGCCTAGGGAGCTGCGAGGAGACCAGAGGTCACTTAGTGGCAGGGGAGGGGCCCTGGCAGACGTGTCTGCGCCTGTAAAGCAGAGGCCAGGTCCTCAGCAGGGGCAAGCTCGGTGTGGCCAAGGCCACCATCCCAGCCTCCATAGCTATCAAAGAATAAGTTTCTGCTGTTTTAAGCCATCCAGCATATGGCACGCAGTCTTAGCTGCCTTAGGGAGCTACAAATTGTGAAGGGTCTTTACATATTGCTGATACTGGAGGACCCTTATCAGCGATGCAATTTGCTAATACAGTAATCTCTCTCATCCTGTGAGCTGTCATTTCATTCTCTTAATGCTGCCCTCTGAAGTACAAGTTTTTAATTTTGATGAAGCACAATTTATCTATTTTTATTTTTTTGGTCTGTGCTCCTACTGTTGTATCAAAAAATCACTGCCAAAACCAACATCACAAAGATTTACTCCTATGTTTTCTGGTTAGAGGTGTGTAATTCTAGCTCTTACATTTAGGCCTATGGTCCATTTTTAAGAGAGTTTTGGGCTAAGGTGTGAGGAAGGGGTGCACCTTTATCCTTTTGCAGGTGGATATCCACAGTTTTGCACGTTGGGTTTTTCCATCCTGCTTATAGGGTTTGGCGGGCTCAGTCCTCACTGGCTGCCTCCTGCTGTGCTGTGAGCTTCAAGTTGCTCACTGACAGGGGAAGCAGGGAGGCTTGGGGTCAGTCAGCTTGTGAGAATGGATTCCAGTTCCTTTTTTTTTTTTTTCCCCACTATCTTACTACTCTCTGCCTTTTTGTGCCTAAACATGGAAGAGCAGAGGCAAGGAAGCTGGTTGGGTTGCCTGAAGCAGCTGTCTGCATGGAGAAAATGAGTCACGTGAGGGGTCAGGCCAGCCCAGCCTCACCCTCACAGTGCTATTTCTGAGCTCTGAATCAAGACTGCTCTTCTTGCTTCTGTAGCAGAGGAGAGGAGTTGGGCTGGGGCTGTCTCAGAAGGGTTGGTTTACTCTCCATTCAGATGGCACATGGCTCTTAAGTCAAGACTCAGGTAACTGGGGGAGCCTCTTCCACGGGCCGTTGGAATTGGCAGGTACTTCCTTCTGCCAGGGACTAGACAATGTGTCAGTGGGGTCATGAGGACTCAGGGGAACTCCCCAAGGAAAAGGGTGAAATAACAGGTGGGCTGAGTCAGGAACCGGGAGGACAGAGACAAGTGTGAATTTTATGATTAGGAATAGCAAGGGCTTCTCTCTTCTCTGAGGACTGGAGACCATTAGGAAATGTGAGACACAGTCCATGGACTACAGCAGCCTCTGGGAAATGATTCTCTGGGGAAAACCTTTGCCTCTGTCAGCAACTGGAAGGTAGTGGGAAGGAGCTCTCTGGAGTGAGGGCTGGGGTGCCTCACCGTGGAGTGGGGTGAGAGGAAAAAGAGTGTGTGCGCAACTTCCAGTCTCCCTGTCTCACCCCGATTTCTGTAATTCTTCTACGTCTGCTTGCTCAGGGCCATTATCTGGCCAGCTCCCTGCACCTTCAACACTGATCCAGAATCTGCTCTAGAGTGGCACCTGCCTCCAGGGACCGAGGACAAAGGAATGCCACTGTCAGCTATCCAAGTATCACCACGCTGTGCACAACAGCTAAGTCCCAGAGGTGGGCTGGCAGGGAGTGAGATGTTAGGTCTCTGGACTGCTTTCTAAAGGATTTTCTGCCCAGGCAAGGGGACCACCCATACCCACAACTGCAGGAGGAGACCCTATCCCACCTGCAGGCAGTCCACGGGGTCAGTGATCAGGCCACGTGTTATGGAGTCACCTGCTCCCTGTGCCCATTCTTCTCAGCACAAATGTAGTCATGATCTGAATCATCACCTGTCTAATCCAGTGTCTGTCCCCAAAGGGCAGGGCTTCTGTCTGTCCTGTTCCATCTCTGTCCCCTGTACCCATCATGGTGCTTGGTCATAGTAAATGCTTTGTGTTGAATGAATTAAAACATTTTTAAAAGAAGGACTGAATTGTTTTGAGGGCTCTCAAACTTGACAGTGACCCCAACATCATTCCAAAAATGTATCAAATGAAAAGCATATGACTAAGTGACAGAAGCAAAGAACAATGAGGACCACAGGGGCAGATACACAGGGCACAACACACAGGGCATGCCCAGCACTTTGCACAGGCAGGGAGCCTGCCAAGCCCTGTATGCAGGCCAGCTGCACAGTGACGGCCAGTGCCCACCTACGGAGTAATACAATGGATGAACCCACAGAGCCTCTGAGACAGAAGGGGCAGCACTGGGGGCTTTCACACTGGACTGAGCACCAGGTTCTTTGATCCCATGCTCCCCAGACCACTCTGACCAGCCCAGATCCCTGAGGGTGTGCTGCTCCAAGGGGACTTGCATGCCTACATCTGGAGAGTCAAGAACTATGAATGGTGGCCACTCCCCCACGTACAGTGCTCAGGACTGATGATACAGAAGTCAACAGGCACAGCCCTCTGTGTCAGGAGCTAATGTTCCAGTGATGAACACAGAAAATAGTTAAGCAGACAACAGCCGATATATCTTCACATAGTGATAGTTGTCAAAAACAAAGTAGACTGGATGGATGGGACCATGGAAGCTGAGACCACAGCAAGGATCAGGGGCAAGTCAGGAAAGTGCTCTCAGAGAGAGAACAAGTGCCTGCTTTGCCCAGGTAGCTTTGAGGAGGCCAGAGGTCATTTAGTGGGCAGGGGAGGGGCTGTGTCACCAAGTTAGCAGTCCTGTCCCTTCAGGTCTGCGGCCCTGCAGGGCTGAGAAGATACCCTTTGCCTCTGGATTAAGCTAGCCACTGGTCACAACCTTCAGGATCCCATAACACTCATCTTCCTGAAGCCACCTTCAGGATAGCAAATACAGAGTTGGACTCACAGTTACATGATTTGCATGATCATATTCAATGCATGGTACTAGGTCAACTAGATAACCCTGCGAAACAATATGAACCTTGCCTCCTATCTCATACCACACACAAGTTAATCCTATAAGGGTTATAACCCTCATTGTGAATGGTAAATTACAAAAGCTTCTACCAGGAAACACTAGAGAAGAATGCCAAAGCCTTGGAGTAAACAAAGATTTCTTAAATAGCACAACACACACACACACACACACACACACACACACACACACCCCTAGGCAAATCATAAACAAAATGACTGGTAAACTGAACCTCATTAGAATTAAGAGCTTTTGTTCAATGGAAAATACCATTAAAAGACTTAAAGGCAAACCATCCCGGAATCCCCTCTCCTTCCCTCCCTCCTGCCCTCCAATAAAAGTTGTGTATCTGTGATCTATAAAGAGCCACTACAAGTCAATGCAGAAACCACACAGACCCTTCCTTAAAGAAGAGCAAAAGGCTAATAAGCAAGTGAAAAGCATCAATGTCTTTGTGTACCAGGGCCATGCAGATTAAACCCTGTTGAGCTGCACTTCTTAACCACTAGGACAGCTGTGGTCATTAAAAAAATCCTAGATAATACTAATTGTTAGTGAGGATGTGAAGATATGAATTACTAGTGGGAAAGCCGGGCGTGGTGGTGCATGCCTGTAATCCCAGCACTTGGGAGGCTGAGGCAGGAGGATCACTGTGAGCCAGCCTGGGCTACTTGTGAGTTCAAGGCCAGCATGAACAAGATAAGGAGATCCTGTCTCAAAAAAACAAAATGCTCTGTGACTGTGGTGATGGTTACACAATCCTATGAATTTACTGAAAACCACTGAATTATACTCTAATGAGGTGATCACATGTATGTGAATCACACCTCGGTAAGGCTATTTAAAGGTGGGGCAGATGTGCCTCTCCATCTGTTTGATGGCCCTGGTTCCACCCTGAGTTACAATCTAGAAGCTACAGCCCAAGGGCGAGGCAGTGAAGACTCACAAGCTCATCCTTATGATGTCATTGACACTACTGCCACAGAGAAAGGGGGAATAATGTGGGGAAGGCAGAGAGTGCTCAGGTCATGAGATGGGGAGACCCTGCTTCAGCTCCGACATTTCCCCAGGACCCCCCCCCCCCCAACAGCTTGGCCACTCACCGGACTGGTAGGGGAGGAAACCACAAGCTTCAGCCCCACTCTGCCATCCTCCAGGGCCTTCTGCAGGCCGCTCCCTAGGCCGACAGCTCCGTTTGCTTCTCTCCCAGGACGAGAAGGCTGCTGGCCTGAAGTGTTTCCTGCAGGGCAGGCTTGGGCAGTGACTGGCTGCTGCACGTGTGGGGTGCCAGATGCCTGGCGCAGCAGCTCCTGCTTATGGGCACTTCCTGGGGTCCTAGAGGATGAACAGGCAGGAAGGGACTCTGCGGGCACGTCTGAGAGCAGGTGTGTGCTGGTGGCCAGGTCATGGAGGGACAGTGGGGCCTGGAGCGTGGGCATCTCCGACTCTTGGCTTGGTCTGCGGGTTGGCACAGAGTTTACCTGGGCTTTGCTGAATTCTGACAACATCCTAGAAGTTTTCAGAGAGAAACCTGTGTGACAGGTTAATGGCCAGAATGCCCAAGGCTACTGGGGCAATGTTACGAACAGAAAAATGCTGTTTGTGATTAAAAAGCTCAAACCATCCAACACTCCCTCCATCACCCTTCTGCCCTCCCTCGCTCCCACACAGTCTGGCCAGGACTCAGGCACAGTGCTGGAGTCCAGGCCTCAGTGAAAACGTACCCATGGCAGATGCGATCCTGAACAGGCTAACTGTGGGCCCAGAGACTTTGCTTGGGTGAACAAAGGGCTGCATGGGCAGTGGTTTCCCCAGCATTGTCTGCTGCAGAGTCCAGGAAAAGACAGTGTCTCACAGAGGGTCTCCAGCAGCGGAGCATCCAGGTACCAACTGCTTCAGGGACAGGGACTGGGTGATGTGAGGACCCACTTTACCTGTGGGACAGTCTGGGGGCAGTAGGGATAGCCGAGGTGCCAGGGCTCGTGCCCCTCAGAGCTGGACTAGGCATGAGGTCACTGCCCTCCCCAGAAATGTGGGAGGGTGTGCACAAGTGTACCTAGCTGTGTACCTACTCATGCCTCTGGTGGCACTGCCAACTCCTTGTCCCCTCAGAGGCACCACCTGAGGCCCCATGGAACCAATGTTCACTGCCTTTGTACACACAACACACACTGCACAGAAATACTTCTGGGTCTTCTGGAATGTGCCCTGGCCAGCGACGCTCCTCCCCGCTTCCAAGGCTTCTGGGAATCCAGGTTCCCTTTCTAAAATAAACCTGCTTGCTGTTTCCTCTTCTGCTTAGAAAACCAGTGGAGTAAGGCACAGATAAATGCAGGTTCAGAAGGCAAAAAGGCTGCCCAGAGCCCAAAGACAGTGCACAGCAGCTCTAATGGCTTCCACCGGGGCCAGAAGGCACGTTCAGCTCCCCTCATGCAGGCTGAGGGAAGGAGCGTTTCGGAACACAAGTTGTTTACCTGCTTGCTTCCTACTGAGCTCTGCTTTTACCTACACCATCCTAATCCCAAGCAACATTTGTAGTCAAGAATAGGTGACCAGGGCCGGTGAGATGGCTCAGTGGCATAAGTGCCTGCCTGGCAAGTGCGAGGTCCTGAGTTCGACTCCTGGTACCCACATAAAAAAAAAAAAAAAAAAAAAAGAATAGGTGGCCAACCCATACATTTATGAGCAAGCAGCTTTCAACAGGGACACCAGACATTCAGTGGGGAGGGAACAGTCTTTTCAACAAACTGTGGAGGGATAAATGGGCAGCTTGTACCATATACAAAAATTAACTTAACATCCATCAAAGACCTAACTGCAACAGTGAAAACTCTAAAACTCTTAGAAGAAAATATAGGTATAAATTTCAGGTCTTTGGATTAGGCAGTGGTTTCTTAAACATGACATCTAAACCATAAGCAACCAGTACAAAACTGACAAACTAGACTTTACCAAAATGAAAAACGCTTGTGCTTCAAAGGATACTATGAAGAAACTGAGGGACCGTGGGTACAGTTTATCAGTTGTCAAGGCCCTGGGTTTGATCACCAGCACTGGGAAAAGTAAAATAATGACCCACAGAATGGGGGAAAATATTTGGAAATCACATATAATAGTCTAATATCCACAATGTATAAAGAAGTTTTATAACTCAACAATAAAATAACCCAATTTTAAAACAGGCAAAAGATTTGAAGACTTCCCTGAAGAATATATACAAGTGGATAATAAGCACATGAAGAAAAAAAAGAAGGAAAAAGTATATGAAGAGATGCTCAAGGTCAGCGGCCATCGGGGACACAAACCAATCCAAACCTACCAGGACAGCTGCTACGTCAATGATGGAACGACAGGCGCGGGCAGATGTGGAGAAATGTACTCTTACAGATAAGTGGTGAGAGGCAAAGTGGTGTAGCCGCTCCGGGAAAGTTTGGTAGTTCCTCAAAGGGTTAAACGTAGAATGACAGGGAAACCAGCAATGCTACTCTACGCACGTACCTAGGAGAATTAAAAATGTGTCTACCTGAAAACTTAAATGTTCACAGGAAAATTACTCAGAACAGTCAAAATATGAGGAAAAATTAACTATCAACTGATGAGTGGATAAACTGGTAGATCCATACAACGGAATATTATTCAGCTGTGACACATGTTATAACATGAATGATTCCTAAAAACATTACATTAGGTGACAGACACCAGCCACAAAAGGCCACATATTGCATGATTCCATTTACATGGAATGCTTGAAAATCCACAGCTGATGGTAAGGGGTTTCCTTACAGGGTGATGAAAATATTCTTGAATTAAAAAAAAAAAATTCTTGAATTAGATGGTAGTGATGTTGCATAATTTTGTGAATATACTAAGTACCACTTTATTAACCCTTTAAAATGGTGAATTTTTTGCCAGGCATGGTGGTGCATGCCTGTGATCCCAGCACTTGGGAGGCTGAGGCAGGAGGATCAGTATGAGTTCAAGACCAGCCTAGACTACATAGTAAGATCCTGTCACAAGCAAGCAAACAAACAAACATACCCACCCCAAACCAAAATATAAAACAAAAAACAAAAAGAGGTGAATTTTTTTTTGGTTATTGTTTTTTGAGATAGGGCCTTGCTATGTAGCTCAGGCTGGCCTCCAACTCATGGTGATCCTCCTGCCTCAGCCTCTCGAGTGCTGGGATCACAGGGATATGCCACCACACCCAGCAGATCCCAGCTCACTATATAGCCAAAGATGGCATCAAACTTTCAGCATTCTTCCTGCCTCAGCCTCCCAAATGCTGGAATTCCAGGTGTGAGCCACCACACCTGGCACAAATGGTGAATTTAATGGTGTATCAATTCTGTCTTGATGAAAGAAATAAGTGACCAATCACAGAAAGGTAGAAAGGAATAGTTATGGGGGAGGCAGGCAGGTGCTGGTACTTGCTCTAAGGTCACACTCTAAAAACAGATGAACAGGGCCAGTGAGATGGCTCAGCGGCATAAGCGCCTGCCTGGCAAGTGCGAGGTCATGAGTTCGACTCCCAGTACCCACACACACAAAAAGGGCCGGTGATATCGCTCAGCGGCATGGGCGCCTGCTGGCGCGTGAGGTCCTGAGTTCGACCCCCAGTACCCACAAAACAAAAACAAAAACAAAAAACCCAAAAACAGATGAAGAAAAATCTAAGCGTGCAACTTGCAGGGATGGGACATGCCAGATTCTGGAAACAAAGGCCTCGCTTACACAGGTGGAGAGGAGAACATCTGCTAACCACTGTGCACATCCAAACCTCAGGGACAGAGTGGGGCCACCTGGACAAGCCAGGCAGGTAGCTTCCAGCAGGTGACCCCATGAGTCCAGCACCTCATGGGCATGGGGAGGGGGTGGTGAGTGAACAGGATGGGCCCCATTTCCACCTGGCCAGACCCCACACACTGCTGTGTGCCCCACCCCAGGCTTTCAGTTTACGGGCTTCTCCTGTCGGTAAAACAGGAACAGAAGCAGCACTGCCTTTTATGACTGTGACTAAGACCACACGAGATAATACAGACAGGATGCTCAGGGGTGTGTCTGGGACACAGCCCCCAGTAAACCTTTACCTCGACGTTACACCAGCTGCTTTTACCACTGATTCAATGGCTCAGACGCCACACATAAATACAAAAATACAGAGGAAAAAGCCAAAGTGTGAAAATAATCACTAGCATTACAAAAACGAGGCACTTGGGGGCCGGGGATATAGCTCAGCAGCATGGCACCTGCCTGGGAAGTGCGAGGTCCTGAGTTCCATTCCTGGTCCCTCCCCAAAAGAGACACTTACATAAATTAATTAGAAATGAATCTTAATCTATAAGAAATTTTTTTGGCAGTACCTGGGACTGAACCCAAAGGTGTTCTACTACTGGGCTATGTGCCCAGCCCTTACTTTTAATTTTTAGACAGGATCTTGCTAAGTTGCTCAGGCTGGCATTGAACTTGCAAACCTCCTGCCTCAGCCTCCCAGGTAGCTGGGATTAGAGGCATGTGCCACTACACTGGCTATGAAAGAGACTGTAATAATGAATGACAAAGTGTTAGAATAAGTGATAATGCCTAAATAAATGCCACTAGACAGCAGCAAGCTTGTATAATAAATCAGTTTCCACTAAATCAAAACCAAGGTCAAGGTGAAATCAAGTTTACAGAGTTTCACTGGAATCAGTAGTAGTCTTCAGGGCCCAGGAAAAATAAGTAAGACACACTCATCAAGTGGAAAAAAACATGCAAGTTAGAGCTGAGATTTTGAATGTTAAGTAAAAAAAGGAAAGTTTTGAAGAATTTTGAAGAAAACACAACAGAAAGTAAACTGAAATGGCTACAGCCCTTCCCCTTCTATGTGGCTTAAGGCTAGATTTTCCAAAGACCTTTTATTCAAATATTTAAAATGTGCTTCCAAAACTGTTCAAAAGGAAAGAGAAACTGGGATGGGGGAAAGGAGAAAAGAAGGAAGGGAAAAGAAAAAAAAAAAATTATACAAGATAGTTAACATAGTTATACTACTAGTTTCTCTTAGTTCATTGAAAAGAAAGGTTTGTGCTAATTTTGTTTGGACAATTTTTCATGCCTGTATTTAGTACTCTGAGTAACTACTTTGAAGATAACAATACATAATGTATTAACTATTGTTACTCTATTACCTTATTTTGAAATTTTGTTTTTCTTTCCTCTTTAAAATAAAATTAAAAAGAAATAAAATGCGCTTCCATTTAGAAAACAGTCTGAGAGCAGCATGTCACGTATGCACACGTACACGTGTACTCACACATGTGTCTGCAGTAACTGAAGCCTGGCCTGAGAACCAGCATGCAGGGCTGTGAGCTCTGACCATGTGCACCCGAGGCTGGCAAGGCCCGGAGCCGCTCTGCAGGCAGAGGAGGCTGCACAAGCCATCACCCCCATGGGAAGGCTTCATGATGAACATTCACTTCCAGAGGTCCTGCAGCTGCACACAGTGACCACCCAGTAACAAAATGATGCTGTGTCCTCAGCGACTCTTCTCAGCACTTTACGTAGCGGGACTCTTAAAATTAACCCTTTGTCTTTGAAGACTTCGTAACCTCATGTTACAGGGAAGGACATCCATGTCAGAAAGCTGGAGAATGGACAACTCAGGCAGTCTGGCTCCTGAGTCCACTGGACTGTACCTAAGCCCCTCAGTGACAATCAGAACACAGACTCTAGGGACAGTCAGTCCTCTAACCATAAAGCAAGACACAATTTGGTTTCTGCAAAAAAAGAACCCTGTGTATGTATGTGTATATATATATTTTAAAAATTTTATTTTATATTTTGGGGGGTGTTTGAGACAGGGTCTTGCTATGTAGTCGAGGCTGGCTTTGAACTATATAGCTCAGGCTGACCTTGAACTCTTGATCCTCCTGCCTCAGCCTCTTGAGTGCTGGGATTACAGGTGTGTGCTACCATGCCTAGCTAATACATTTTATTTTGAATGTTGTGTTTTGTATTTTATGGTTAATTTGCAGGGGTTGAACCCAGGATCTTCACACTGAGCTACATCCCTAGCCCTCTTTAACATTTTTTACTTTGAGACAGGGTCTCACTAAGTTGCCCAGGCTGGATTTGAACTTGGTGATCCTCCTGCCTCAGCCTCCCAGAGTACTGGGATTACAGGTGTGTAATCCCACCATGCCTGGCTTGTAGACACTGGTTTTACATTTGTAACAACAAGCACAGAGTATGCAATTCTAAGTTACAAATATTTTAGTCTAATAATAATAAAAATAATAAGTGAACTTTAAGTGGTGGTGAGAATCTCTGCACTTAAAACATACACTTCAAGAAACGCTAATCTCTGCGGCTACTCAAAGACTAACTTCCCCGCCCCTCTCCAAGAGACACGGTGCTACACATATGTTTGTGTATATGGTGTTTGATGTCTGTGAGTTGTCTACACTGTTCAGTGCTCATCAACTTGCGCACATCCTGACCCTCATCTGTCCAGCTCCTCACAAAACTCAGGGCACTGCTTCCCATGCAGGGTGGAGGACAACTGATTCAGTGACCTTACACTGGACTTTTCCAGTCACAAGGCTCATGAAGATAAAGGTGTACATGACAAAGAGAAGCTGGCGGTCTGTGGAGGCGATGGAGACACATGAAGGGCTGGGCAGGACAGCAAACCCAGCTACACCATGGGCCCAGCAGGTACAACACCTCCCTTCCTCCATCTGACATCTGAAGATGCCACTTCCCAGCCCAGGGTTCAGAGCCACCGCTGGAGCCAGCAGACACTCCTAGGTGTGCATTCACAAGGCCTCTCATTTGCTTCTCAATCAGCCCAATGAGGCAACTCCAGTTTAAAGAGAAAGAGACTGAGCTTCAGCAATCTGCCTGACGTTGCTGGTCATCAGTGGTGCAACAGGCCTGGACAGCATGTCTGCTCTGAACCTAGTCCACACAGCACCTAAACCAGTGCTGGTCCCACTCTGGGTGGGAACTCTGGATGGACTAGAACCCAGACAGGGCAAAGGTGCAGCACAAGAGGAAAAAGACACAGGCAGGTGGATCAAGGGCTCAACTGAAAGAGGCTGCAACAAAGCTCACCACTTTTCACCCATCAGATGAGCAAACAGATAAAAGTCTGATAATGCTTCCTACTGGCAATGCTAAACAGACATGGGTACATTCCTCACGCAGTAAAAATAGGCAGTGTCTGAAATTACAAATTCATCCATCCTTTGGCTCAGCAATTTTGCTTCTGGGAGTTTACTGAACTGAGATACTTACATAAAATTAAAAGGCCACATATGAAAGGTTATTTATGGAAACACTGAACTCCAATGCCCATTAAATATGTCTGATTAAATAAAGTAAGACACCTTCCTATAAGAGACATATACAACAGAAAAAATATGAAGATGCTCTGATTTAAAGGATTTCCCCCAAAACGAAGTCTAGACAATATACATATACTACCTTTTATGGAAAGGGGAGGGTAAGAAATGAGGAAGAAAGTTTAAAAATGTGTATGTATATTGGTATTTGTTACAGATGCACTTAGAGACTTCGGAAGAATATATAAGAAATTAATAATTATGGTCATAAGGAGGGAAAGGAAGAACAGGGAAGCTGGGGAACTGACTTGTTCAGGGTCACCCGGGGCACAGCTGGAGTTGTACCAGGCCTGAGCCCTTCTACATCCACCCCACTGTGCCATGTTCCTGTCACAGCTCCCAGAAACTCCAAACCCTGGATTGCACATGTCTGCTTTGACTCTATACCCAGTGGAGTTCAGTGACAATCACATGCATAGGAAGGAGGAAAGAAAATAGGAAAGGAAGAGGTGAAAAGGAGGGTGGGCGGGCTGGAGAGGGGCACTCACTCTTGCAGGGACTGGTCAGAATCATCGGCGTTTGCTGTTCCCAGATCTGAGTCATAGGACATGGGCTCCTCAGAGCGGTCTGGACTCTTGGAGCCACTTTCTTGGAGCAGGCAGCTATCAGAGTTCAGGCTGCATGACAGTTGTGAGGAACTGGCTGTGTCCAGGCTGAGTGAAGAGGCTGTGAGCTTCCTGTTCCGTAGGATTTTACCGCCCGAGTGCTGGACTTCGATGTCCTCTGAGCCTGAGGAGTGGGAAATGGAATCCAGAGACTCCTTACGCTGGAGTTCTGCACTATAGGTAGGGAGAGGATCCAGCTCTGAGAGTGGACAAAGCCCAGAGAGTGCCAGAGGGGTGAGTGTCCACTCGTTTAGGATAGCGGACTTGTAGGAGAGCGCGAAGGACAAGGATGTGAGTCCCTGCAGGAAGCTCAGGAGGAACTCGCCCTCCTCGGCATCACGCAGCAGTGCTGTGGGCTGGTAGTACTCGCACAGCCTTGCCTGCTCCTGGAGTAGCAGCTTCAGGTAACACTCCATCAGGCCATCGTTGAGGGCCAGCCGCAGCCAGGCCCGGCAGCGGCCCACATCTGTGTTGACAAAGGCCAGGTGCTCTAGGTCCGAGATGATGTGTCTGGGAGAGCAGAGCAGACTTGCTTCAGAAACTGCCTCAGATCACTAAGAAACTGCTTTATTCACTAGTTAGCAAGAACCACTGGTAACAACGGCAAATGTATGCAGGAATGAAAAGTTCCTTGATAATGTGTTTCAAGGGAAATATAGAAATGTTAAGCTATAATCTCCAACTTTTTGAGGTTGGCGTCATAAAGAATAATTGTCACGTTCATTACAACCCTCTACTATCACTGCTGTCATCTGCTGACCAAGATACATGTGCCAAATCCCCAAGATTTTAGGGCTGGGAAGCTATAGGTAGAGATATAATCCCTGCACTGGGTCCAGGCAGGGGCCTTTCTTTTGTGTGTGTTGCTGGAGATGAACCCATGGCCTTGAGCATACTAAGCAAGTGTCGTACCACTGAACTACACTCCCAAGCCTACGTTACTGCTATCCAAGGGCCTGTGCAGTCAGCTCTTTTGTTGGTGGAGATGGTATAGGAGGTTGGGTCATCACTTCTGGATTGGAATACAGAAAATGCCACAGAAAGCGTAGTATCTGAGCTGGGCCCTGAGGGCTTTCAAGAAGCAAAAATGAGCCAGGTGTGGTGATGTACACCTATAATCCCAACACTGTGGGAGGCTGAGGCAGGAGGACTTCCAAGTTTGAACCCGGCCTGGGTGACTTAGCAAGACCTTATCTCAAAATAAAAAATAGTGGGGTGGCTGGGTTGGGGGAATGGGGGGAAAAAATGGGCTGAGGAGCTGGGCGTGGTGGCGCACACCTGTAATCCCAGCACTTGGGAGGCTGAGGCAGGAGGATTGCTGTGAGTTCAAGGCCAGCCTGAACTACATAGCAAGACCCTGTTCAAAACAAAACAAAACAAAACAAAACAAAAACGGGCTGAGCATATAGTTCATTGTGAAAGCCCGAGGTTCAATCTCTGGGCATGGGGATGTGGTGTGGTGTGATTTCTAGGCACAACACAATAACAGAAAAAAGGCATAAAGGGTAGGGTAGAAAAGCAACAAGCCTGCAACAGGAGTGGAGAGCACTCCAATCACAACAAGTATAGGGAAAGGTCTGGTTCAGTTGCAAAGCCAAGCAATGGAGGGTCTTGAATGTCAAACTGAGTAAGCCATGTAGGTAAAGATCCCCTATCTGGCAGTGCAGCAGAAGCCCCTGGGGAATTTATCAGGATAGACTTAGGGTCCCCAATTTGCTGACTCGGACTCCAGGGAGGCATTTTGGAGTTAAAGATTGCTGCACAAGAAAGCGACCTGACCACAGCGAAGTTCACAGTAGGGCAGGCACTCTGCATAAGCTCCAGACCTGGACCTGGAATCCTTCCAGCTGACATGAGTACCAGTCTGTGCCATGGGGCCTGTGCACGGGTCTGGGGGTAGCACAGTCCATTCTCCGTGGGAGCTGCTGAAGCTCAGTGAACATCGATTGGCTAACTGACCCAAGGAGGACAGTGAGGTAAGGGACAATTGAAAAGTCATTGTTGTTCAGGAGAAAAGCAAGGACGTGAGATGGGGCAATGGCAACGGGTATATAAGGAGAGGTCAGAGACTGACAAGGTACCTTTGGGCTGAAGGTGGCATTTAACAGCCCTTAGGACAGTGCCAGCTGCTTTTCAAAAGCCTAGGTAGCAGGGGGCAAGGTCAAAGACAAGGGTCTCAGTGGACAGAGGGTCTACCTGGACTCCATTCTGGTTAAAAAAAAAAAAACCTCACCTCATTATAACACTGAGAATACGAATGTTCATATACTCAAAGGCAGGGTCAGCAAACACTTTCTGTAAAGGGCCATAGAGTAAATATTTCAGGCTTTGCAGGCCACACAGGATCTACCTCACTCTGCCAAGCTGGTCCATAGCCTACTAGTCCTGGGCTGTGGAGCAGCCTGAGAGCTGAGGGTCCTGGATCAAGTGGCTATTTGGGAAGTGTGGTCTGGAGACAGCCCCCCTTTTTTTGTTTTGGTACTGGAAATTGAACTCAGGACCTCGTGCTTGCCAGGCAGGTGCTGTGCCGCTGAGCTAAATCCCCGGCTGGAAACAGCCCTTTCTATAAGACACTCCAGCTCTACCTCACCCCATCTCTGTACTATAACCAGCTATCTGTTGGTCTCCACACAGCTAGGGAGAAAGAGCCAAGGGTCCCACACTCAGAAGGTCCTCCCCCAACAAAACCTCTCTGCTGATCTCACTTGTGGGTGACAGCTTTCAGGAGGGACCAGAAGACAGGCTGAGGCAGAGGCTTCTGGTGTGCACTTTTCTTCCATTTTCCTCCAGACTCTGCACGGATGTGCTTGGAATGCAGGCCGTGGATAAACACAGCCTCCAGGGCACTGCACATGGTGTTGGCATCTCCATCTTCGCTCGTGACCGCTGTGTCCAGGGTCACGTACTGCTTCTGCAGCGCCTTCACAGACCCCACCAGCTTCTTCTTGATGACCTAGGCAGTGCCAAGCAGAAGGAAGGCCTTCAGAAGAGAATCCTACGGACAGCCCTGGAAAGCAGCACCAGTCTATCACCAAATACCTGCATGACCACACACATGCACCCACGCAGGCACCCCCAACAGAGATTTTGGCTGCAAAATCAGCCAAAGATGTGTTAATTACAATGGTGTGTTAATTACACCGAAGACACTGCATAGAGAAGAAAGGGAAAGTAATACGCAGTAGCCAGAGATCACTAACAGCATTGTCATTCTGCGCATCCTTCACTCTTGTTTTCCAAACAGAACTTCCATAAACTTAGAGCCACATAGCTTTGTGTTTCAATAATGGCTCCATCAAAGGAAAGGTTAGGGAGCTTCAGTTAGGATGGGAGTGAGGCTTTATATGACCAAGAGCCTGCACAGAATCAATAAGCTAAGAGGTAAAAAGTGCTGCTTTGGAAAAAATAAAAATACCATGTAAGGGCTGAGGTACGTATAGCTCAGTGCTAGAACATGAGCACTGGCTCTGGTTGATCCCAGCACTGTTGCCCCCCGCCCCCCCCCAAAAAAAAGTCAAGAGAAAAGGAGCATGGCTACTAAGAGAGATCATTCCTAGGAGCTGGACATGATGGTATATGCCTGTAATTATAGCACTCTGGGAGGCTGAGGCAGGAGAATCAAAAGTTTGAGCCCAGCCTGGGCAACCTGTCTCAAAATAAAAAAAAAAAAATGGGTGGAGATGTAGCTCAGAGAGAACGCCCTGGCTCCAATATTCAGTACTGAGCGTGTGAGACTGATTGACTGATTGACCGATCGATCGATCGATCGATCGATCCATCCATCCATCCTGGGAGCCAATGGCCTAGGTTCAGTCTCAGCCCAGTCACCTCAGAAATTTCACTTAATTTTTCTGAGCCTCAATACCTGTATCTGTTTTTTTTTTTTTTTTTTGTGGGTACTGGGGGTCAACCTCAGGACCTCGCGCGCCAGCAGGCGCCCATGCCACTGAGCGATATCACTGGCCCTTTTTTCATATGTGGGTTCCGGGAGTCAAACTCGGGCCCTCGCGCTTGCCAGGCAGGTGCTTACGCCACTGAGCCATCTCACTGGCCCCTGTATCTGTTAAATGGAAATAACATTTCCTGAACTACAGCACTTGGGGCATTGCTTCTGAAGGCAGAACAAATCTCCCACCCCCATGGAGGATTGAACCCCGGGAGTGCTGAGTATATTCCTAGTCCTTTTTATTTTATTTTTGAGACAAGGTCTGGCTAACTTGCAAAAGCTGACCTGGAATTTGTGATCCTTTTGTCTCAGCCACCCAAGTAGCTGGGATTATAGGCTTGTACCATGGTGTCCAACTCAGACTAGTTTTTTGAATTTATCCATGTATCCTTAAACAACTTCCATATTAGGCATGTGGAAGTACTCAAACTGTAAATGCTGGTTAAATGGACACATTATAAAGTACACATAAAGTCCTTTGGGATTAAAGAGCAAAATTATTCCATCATGATTATGTCAAAATTATGTGTTTGGAAAAGGACTAGAAAGGACTACACAAAAACTGGTTTGAACTGAGTGATAGGGTTATGGATAAATAGTTCACTGTTTTATATTAACTTATCCTAAACAAGAAAGTTAACATTTTGGTTTTTTTTTTGCTTTTTGTTGAAGCCATGCTAGGCTCCAACTCACAATCCTTCTGCTTCAGCCTCCCAAGTGCTGAGATTATGACATATGCCATCATACTTGGCTTTGAAAAGTTAAATTTTTAAAAATTAACTTAAAAAAAACATTGAGATATAATTCACACACTACAAATGCACCCTTTAAAGCACTGAGTTCAATGGTTTTTAATAAATCAGAGAACTGTGCAATGTTCACCACTAATTTTAGGCCATTTTCATCTCCCCTCACAAGAAACACTGCGTATTAGTGTTGCCAGGGGCTGGAGGAGAGAGAAACTGGGAGTGGTGGTAGTCAATCATCTATTTTTGTTTCTGGATTTGCCTGTCCTGGACAATTCACACTAATGGGATCATCTAATGCAGAGCTCCGGAGAGGTGGGGAGGACCATAGGGCAGGGGAAAGGCTTTTGCATTAAAGCCAGCTGGGCAACAGGTGGAACCGCGCCCTCTGGTGGCCAGATGGGGAAGGCACACCTCTGAGGAAGCTCAATTAATGGAGCTGTAGATGGAGGAAAGAGAAATCCTGGCTTCCCAAGGGGCCACCTCAGGACTCTGCTAAGGGCCAGGCGGAAACCTACCTGACCTTCCGCCTCTTCAAGGAATTGACAGAGCCAGTCCAGAATGCACCAGACAGCCCAGGGCCCGCACAGGGCAGAGGGGACTCAGGTGAACTAGTCACCAACAACTGTGTTTGAAAACCCTGGAAAATGGTCAATGTTCAAAGACAGACATAAGCCACCAACTTACCCCATTACTGAATCAGCACTCCAGCACCTAGGAATATCTGTTCTGAGCAAATCAATGCTTTGACCAAACTGTAACCACATCACGGCCTAAGAGCAGAAGGCTGAAGGTATGAATGGAAATCCTTGGTCTCCAGGTAGCACACCTTACACTCTCAGTATTTTATTAAATAAACTGCAATTTTACACCAAATAAGCCCATCTGGAGAGGGCAGGATCTCCTTCAGCCTGCTTTCCCTCTTTCTCTCCTGAGGCCTCTTTCTGGGCAGTGGGAGGCCTGTGCCTGGCTGCCCTCTGCGGCCCCACCCCATCCACCCTGCCCACCTACCGGGATGGTGGCCCGGGGGTCCAGTCCATTTTCCACCACTGAGAGCATTTCCACTCAGGAGCAGCTCCGCCGAGACTCACATGACACCTGCAGGGCCAGATGGTGGCCAGATGAGCATGCTCCCAACTCGCAGCAGCCACAGTTCCTCCCAGTGGTCAGATGGCTCACTCAAACTGCAACTGAAAGGCCTCTGAGCGACATGAAAGTAAAAACCAAGAGAGTATTTTAAGGAAGGAAGCAAGGAAAGAAAAACCAGAGGCTCAGTCCTGGGGAGGTGAGGAGCCGTGTGTGCAGGAGTGGAATTTCAGGGCTCTTCGCACACACTGCACAGAGCGCCCAGCTCCATGGGCTGGGGTCCCGGTAGGGAACCAAAGGCTGAAGGTTCAGGGGCCTCAGTGGGAGGCAACCACCAAGCAGGAGCACAGTCACATTCAAGGCCCCCAATCCGCACACCTGTCCCAGTTCAGGGATGGCCAGCGCTGCTGTGGAAGCCCCAACGCAGCAGCTTCACAAGAAGCTTCTGCTTCTCCTTTGGACTGTGAGGTTTCACATGAGCAGCATAGGGAGGAGTCTAAACGGGCCAACACCAGTTCTGATCACAATTTGTCACTAATCAGCCAGGCATGCAGAGCGTGGTATCTGACCTCTCAGGTGTAGAGTATGAACAGGGGAACAGCACAGGCCTCCTGCCCTGCTATAAATGGCACTGGTCATCCTAGTGCAGTGGTTGTGAACCTATGGCATGCATGCTGCAGTGGGCTGTTTATTATCATTGAAAGCTCTAAAAGCTTTACCATCACTATTCTCGTGGATGTGGCCACCCAAATCTACAAGCAAAGAATGCCACTAGCCAGAAGTCAGTCTAATGATTTTTGTTTGTTTTTTTGAGACAGGGTCTCACTATGTAGCCCAGGTTGGCCCTGAACTTGCAGTGATCCTCCAGCCTCAGCTTCCTGAGTGCTGGGATTACAGGCCTATCCCGGCAAGTTAGTCTAATGCTAAGCCCTTCAGGGCAGCTGGCTTCTAGTCTGAGCCTGAGCCTGAGGGGTACTGGCACGCCTGGCCCCACCCCAGCAACTAGGTCTGGACAGGCACACTCACGGCTATACAAACCTCTACCGTGAAAATTAAAAGACAAAACAAAAAAACCCAGGTGTGGTGGCAGCACTGTAATCCCAGCACTCTGGGAGACTGAGGTAGGAGGACCATCAAGTTTGAGCCCAGCCTGGGTGACTAAGCAGGAACCTGTCTCAAAATAAAAAATGAAAAAGGCTGGGTACGTAGCTCAGTGAAAAGGCCCTGGGTTCACCCAAGTAGCAGGGTGTGGGGAAGGGGGACTTAAAGCTGTGTCTGCTCAGAATTATGTCCCCAAGAAATTAACAAAAACCAAGGCATGTGACATAGATTGCTTCACTTATACTCTGCCTAATCACCCCAGGAGAGCCATTTTATTATCTCCACCTGACAGATAAGGATACAGATACCATGGCTGATAGTGTCCTGCCTCCACCGCCCCCCAGACTCCTGAGTGAGTGCCATCCTCAGAGCCAGGACTTCAGTGGGGGCCCAGAAGGGGTGTGATGACAGAGGCCAGTCTGCAGGTAAGGCTTGCAGGAGAGGGTGGAGCAGGTCTTCGAAGGAGGGAAGCAGGGGGGCCCTGCTGGTTCAGTCTGGCCCGGGGCTTGTTGAGAGGAACAGGACCCAGGGAGTCAGACCCTGCAGAGGGAGGGAGGTGTGTGTTCACTGGGACTGGAGCCCTTGGCCCTGGCTGTGGCCCCTGGCTATCTCAGCTTTCGTCACACTGTGCTCCCCCTAATCAGGGGTTCTCAGGGCCTCCTGAGACTAGCCCTGCACTCTAGGCTTCAGGGTGACAGGAAAAGGGATGTCCTGTTGTCAAACACAGTCACTCCTGGCAATGTGCCTGGTTGGGTTCCTGCAGTGTTACCCTTGTGCAGCATTATGGGCAAAATCTTGATTCTCTGGCTCCAAGGTCCAGGGGTCCAGCCCCTGCCCACAATTCCCAGGGCCTAAGCCTCTCCCTTGGGCCTTTCTAGACAGCTGCCCTTTCCCAACCAGCTACAAGGACAGGACCCTAGAGCTTAGATCTCAACTACCTAAATGATAGCCTGGGCCCATTAAGGCCCCATTAATTAGCTGGGAGTAAGAGTATTCATTAGGAAGGACTACTAGAGAGTAGGTGCTCTGGCAAAATAATGGTCCACTGAAAAGGCCCAAGGTAAAATGAAGCTAGGGGAGATCAGAGCAGGCTGACAAGAGACAACTACTACTGAAAACTAAGTGTCAGGAAAGCCATAAGTGACTGATGCTCAGAAAACCCACAATAGCCCTTTGACAATTCACAAAACAGGACAAAGGATTTGGGGTTCAACCACAATTCAGGACACTTTGATCTTTCCTTGTAGGAAGTCAAAGCACCCTACATGTCTCAGTGTGCTTCGGGGATCAGGAGCCTGACCATCAGTGACATAAGATCTTGCTGGTGGGCCCAGCCCGAGGCGTTGGATCTCTCAATTGCTGGGTCAGTGCTGCACCCTCCGCCTGGTGGGTCAGACCCCAAGTCCACCATCCTATGGGACTGGTGTCACTTCCTGTCCTCAGAGTATTCTTCACTGACACCAGAAACTCATGGCTCCAAGGTGTCCTACACTGAAGGGAACAAGGAGAGAACTTGGGCCACTCCCTCTACAGGCTCTGCAGCATTAAGGGGCAAGTCTGGCAGGGGAAGGCGACGCCACATATGCCTACCGCACCCTTGGCATTGATTCCCCCTTCCCAGCTTTCCAGGTGAACCAACAAACTTCTCTGATCTCACTCTCCAACCTCATTTACTCCTCAGAATGATCCTGTGAGAGACTGTTGTCCCTCCTTTAGTGGGGAAACCGAGGCTCCATAGAAACAGGCCTCAAGTAAGGGACAGACTTCTCGGGACTCCTCACTCCTTTCATCACATAAAACCACCTGAGGTCTTTGGCTGGAAAAATTTCCAGCACACTATTGTTCACAGACTCTTCAGATCTCTTCAGAAGCTCCATTTAATTGCAGTGAGACAGTCTTGCTGGTCAGATTTCTAGTCCCACCCAGCCAAGCCCAGGTCCTTCCCTTGGTCCCATGTTTCAGAGTTTCACTTTCTTAAATCTTCTCACACATGGTAAGGGATTGTCCCTGTGGCTCTTCTTCATTCTAACTGCTTGTCCTTTTGTATACACAATGTCCAATTTCACTTCCTCCAGAGACGAAGGAAGAAAGCACAGAATGGCTTAGAGAAGACCCACAGAGCCCAAAGACATGGACAACCTGGCCTCCCCACTCTCAGAACGCTCAGTCCAACAGTAAACAGCACCTGATTCTCTTTAGGGACTTCTCAGCCACTTCCCACAGCCTTCCCTCTACTGCCTGAAGCAGTACCTGGCCATCAGGGACAACAGCCTGGAAGTGATGCCATCCAGCTGCTGTCCCAATTGATGAGTCATGCCATTTCAGCTGGAAAGGAATGACGACATTACCTTCTGATTCGGAAAGGCAGCTGATCTGCCAGACATGAGTGCTGCATGAGTAAACAGCACCCCCTTCCACCTGAAGAAGGCTGGATTCTGGACAGGGGTCCTGGAAGGGGTGGAATGCAGGAGATGGGGATGAGGCCTTTTAAGCAACAGCTTCAAATCAAATGTGAAGGGTGAGGACTTTCCATGTGTGATTCCCAGACCAGGGACTAGTGGATGAGGGCAGAACTGTGACATCATGAATGCTAGGTATCTTTCTTTCTTCTCTCCATCCTTCCATCCGATAATACCCATCACTCTATTTTCTGTCTCAGTTGCTGCAGGATTCTAACAAGGAGTGAACTCAGAGAATGAAAATAGGAACTTTAGCTAACTTACCACTGCATTTCTAGTACAATAAGTCTGTGACTTACACACATTCAAGTTGTGAATTTTCACAGGTGTACCATATAAGACTTTGTTGGATTATGAACAAATTCAATTTATGAACATCCTCCTGGAAGTTGGGGACTTACTGTACCTAGAACAGTGCTTGGCACACAGTGGTGCTCAAAAAATCCTCCTGATTGACTTGATGAGTAAAATAAAAATAAAGCCCAGGGCAGATATATCCATTTCACAGACTGGAAGTTGAGGTATACCACCCTGACATGGGGAGGCTTCTGTGGAACTCCTGCCATTCAACCAAGCTGCCAATAAGGCTGAAATCCATCCTGATAGTTGCACTGTAGCAGGGAAACACTGAAGGTAGAACTGCCTTTATCTTTCAAAGCCAGAGACTAAAGTGGCAAAGACAAGGGTCCTCTGGGCTCTTTAAAACTGCCCTTGTGGCTGGGGATGTATCTATGAGAAAACATGGCTTCCTGGAACCCAAATGGCTAAAATTCAATGATCCAGTACCTACAAAAAGAGCAGGCAGCCTCTGTCCACTCACCTCTATGCTTCACAGTATGGAGCACACCTCTGACACCCACTGTGTCTCGTGCTAAGCACTGAGACCGACCTGCAGTCAGCTCTGGCAGAGAGGAGCCCTGGGAGAGGATTCTTCACAAGTGCCAGGATAAGACACACGACACAGGAACATGGTTCTGTGATCACTGCCAACCCCACACAGTGGCAACTCCCTGAGGTTCTCCATGGCCAGAATACTAGCCAAAAGGAAGTGAGCTGGATGAGTGGCCATCTCTCACCTTCTAGGTATTTGAATGACATCTACCACCCCAATAGCCTGCACAAGCAATTTAAGATGAATGGGAACAACAACAACAACAATCTATAGGTACAGGTCCAGGGGACCAGCTACCAGAAAAACCTCTGACCCAAGCCTGGGGGTTGGGATCTCGACTCCTCCACACTCCTTTACAACCTAAGGGCCTGCACATCCCAGTCCACTGACTCTGCTCTAACTGCCCAGTGCTGAGCCAGCGCCTGGACCTGCTGCCGAGGGGCAGCTGGTGGGGCTGGCAGGGGCTCGGTGCTACCTGCGTTCTCAGGTGGAATGGGAGCAGAGGCAAAGGAAGAGCGGGCACAGAGCTGGGGTGAAGAGTTGCCACGGGGATAGCAGAAGTGAAAAACCCGGAGTAATAAGACTGGCAGAGAGTAATAAGGACGGAGGCGGTAAGAGGACAGGTTAGTAAAAACTCAGGGATGGGCTGTTTCCAAGATGGTAGAAGAGGACAAAGAAGTACATGATCAGCCGAGGCTCATGGGGGCCGAGGCTGTGAGGACAAGATGCACGTAGGACTGGAATAAGCCTGAGATCACAGGTATCAAGAAGTGGGGCGCTCAGCAGGGTACCCACTTTGGTGGTAGGTCTTCAAGGGGGGCGGGGTTAGGATGCTTTGGGATGAGCAGACACTGGGGAGCTGAGCAGGGGTGGGAGCCGGAAAAGGGGAAGCCTGAAAAGTGGGTCTCGGGACGCTCTGCGCAGAGCATTAGGCTTGCCAGAGGGCTGAAGGGTGAGGATGAGGTAAGGAGAGGTGAAGAGATGTGGCCCAGGGCAGGGCTGCAACAAGGCTGAACAGGGGTTATGACAGGTCTGCATTTAGGAAAGATCGGTGCAGGGTGGGTGGGGGTCGGGGCCGAGGGGGAAGAGTGGGGGGCAGGGGGCGCCGGCCGGGAAGGCTGGGAGCTCCCCAGCCAGACTGTCTCCAGGCAACCCGGGGTCTGCGATCCTAGCGAGCGCTGGAGGCCACCACCCGACCGCGCCGAGACCCCGCCGCCCCTGTTCTGCCCTCCTCGCCTCCCCGGGCCCTAACTCACCACAGGGGGCAGGAGTGGGACAGGGCGCCCCGGACGCAGCAGCCCCTCAGCCTCGGAGCAAACGCCGGGCCTCCCGAACGACTGACAACAGGAAGCCGCTCCGCGACGCTGACGCCGTCACGCGGGCTCGACGTCTGGGTCCACCCCAGACCGCGAACCAATCGCGGGGCCCGGAGGAGCCGCGGGGCGGGGCAAGCGCTTCCCGGAAGCCGCACTCCACCCCGGGGGAGGTTCTCGGCGGTGGTGTTCGCGACCCCGGGACGGGGCTGGTCGTACGCGTCTGTATCGTCTCCGCGTCTGACCGGGTCCTGGCGTCTAGGTCCCCAACCTCGCTCGGCCTCGGCACCAACTGTGCGACTGTGGGGCTGTCCCCTCGCCTCCCCCAGCCAACTTGGGGCCATTTAAGAGCGGCTCCAATAATGCCTGACTGCATTTTCGTCTCAGGACATCAGTGCAGCCCAGTGGGCAGAGCCTGGGCCAAAGGTGGAGCCGCTGGCGCTCGGAGTCAGCAAACACACCTGTTTTCACCGTGCCATGTGCCTTGTGATGCCCTCGAGGCTCCCTGCGTCTAACTCACAGTCCCTCTAGGCACGAAGCCAGACGCCTGCTTTTCCCCTTCTAGCCACACAGTTGTTTCTTTGCCTTTGTAACAAATGTCGCAAGTAGCCCACTGAGCCAGTGAAGGGCCAGGAGCAGGTATTAGCAGTAACCCTGCTCTAGGTGCTGTAAACTTGCCTCTGCTCCTTTGGCCCCTGGGCAGAGGACGATATCCCTCATATCTCTGCAATGGTTAGGGGCACAGTAACTGTTTTCCTTGTAAAACCTCCTTTTGGGGATGTCACTCTGTAACAAGGCTTGGAAGCTGTTTTTGTTAAAAACACTGCTCTTCACTAGGGCCTTCGTATGTCCAATGGGTAACTAAAAGCGGGATTTAAATTTGGCATCATTGCCTCTGTTTTGCATCTATCTCCTTTGCTCTTGCTGGGAGTCATTCTCTTTGTCGGTCACCTTGGATTCCGGGAGCAACAGGTCTGATCCATACACAACATGTGATGAGTCTGAAACTATGCCCCAGGCAGGCCTGACCAACCCCAAGATTGAGATCATACAATCACTTTTTGACCAGGACTTGTCTGACTATGCACATTGCTGGTTCCCTTGTCTATAAACCTAGGAACTCTTGTCAGTAAAACGTGAAGTGAAAACACAGATCCTCTTGTCTGCCTGGTGTAGCTACACACTGGGGGTTGGTGAAAGTTCCTTTTCGGCTTTTCCCCATTATTTCTTTGTTTGATGCTACTGGACAGAGTGGCAGTTGGGATGCACAGAGTTGGCTCTCTGGCCTAGGACTCTGGTAACAGCCTCTTCTCCCCCATTTGGGGGTTGCTGGTTCAGTAATTCTCCAGGAGTGGAACCTCCTCTCTTCAGTTTGAGGCAAGGTGGATCAGTGTGTTCAGTAAGCTGCTTATTGAGCAAGAAGACTGCAAGCAAGGTACTGACAAACTAGTACAGTTAGAAACAAGGGAGCTGAGGAAGTCACTCCCTTCCACCCATTTAATTTAACAGCACCCTAGGGCCATTCCGTCTTCCATGTGACAATCACATAACAAAAACACAGGTAATCTCTGACACTAGGCAAGAGCACAAACGCTGTTGAATCTCCTAGCCTGACTTTCAGTCACCTTCACCCTACTCCAACCTTATTAAGGGTTCGTGAATATGTGCTACATCTCTTGCATGTAATTAAGATCAGAGTGAATTCTGGGACAGGCATGAATGTTGAGACCCACTGAGATGACACTGCACCCTGTCAGTCATTCCTGTCAGTCACACCTAGAAATGCAGGGGAGGCACCTGGGCTGAGGTGCACATCCTTTAAATTCCGAAAGCCTGATTTATCTGTGTGCTGTGTGCAGTACATTTGCTTTCTTGTCATCCTGGTACCACTTTTCTGTTCATGCCATATTTTTGTCAGCTTGGACCTGCCCTGAGCACAACTTCCTGTAATCTTCAATAGATGTAGCTGCGTTTCACTTGCCTTCTGGTGTGCACTTGCAGTTAATTGCTCATCATACACAAGAGCCTGAATTTTACCTGCTGAATTCATCGTGTAACAAAACTGTACTCTTGGTATGAAACTCATTTTATTTATTTATTTATTTATTTTTTGAGACAGAGTCTTGCTATGTAGTACAGGCTGGCCTTGAACTAGTGATGTAGCCCAGGCAGGCCTCAAACTCATGGTGATCCTCCTGCCTCAGTCTCCCAAATGCTGGGATTACAGGTGTGTACCACCACACCCAGCATAACTCATTTTAAACAAGGTGGGAAGTTAGGGATTTTCTAGGGAAATCTAACTACTTTGGCAAAACGACAGCATTTTTCAGCAAAACTGGTGCAGTCGGAGCATCAGTTACTTGGCATAGCTATACCCTGTTCCCAAATCAAGCACTTAATGTCTCTCAGTTATTCCACTGAAGTTTTCCACAGCCACCAAATGCTGGAGTGGTAGGGCAACCCCTTGAAATGATCTCTTGTCTGGTTTTCGGGAGCACCTGTCTCCTGGTCTCTTACTTTCTAGGTTCTGATCTCTGAAAGTCTGCAGGCTTGCCTGTCTCCTCTTGGTCTACCAGCCTTTGTGAAGCTGCATGAAGGCATGGGTCCTAGGGTAGGGTGGGAGGCATGGAAGAGGGAGGCATGGACACATATATTGCACATTCCCACATATTTTGCACACGAGCCTATCATGTAGATTGGAGGAAAAAAGGCTCATGTTATCATGTGACTTGAACAGTAACAAAATCACCTGCAAAATGCTATGGAATCAGAGAGGAGCACTTATGAAGTTTCCAGGGCCATAGCATCTATGAACCTGTGAAGCACTGTTGAGTTTGGCTTTAAGTTTAGTTCAGTCAAGCTTTGGTCTTTAATCCTCCATTCCTCATCTTACTCTCTAATCTTCTGGTAATAGAACCTCTCTGTTTTACTTTGGGATGAGCCTCCTCTATTCCCTCTGACTGTTCTGGGTTGGAGTTACCAGTTTAAGACCCTTACTCCAGTGTGCACGTGACCACGGCTGGCCAGTCAGAGGCCTTTGAAGGGGCTTTTCTCTGAGCTAACAGCTGTATAGAGTTACTAATGACCATCCTCACAGACCTGGGACCAGAGTCTTCCCATGGTTGAAACCAACACAGAGGAAAGCACAGGCAAGTCAGATAGGAAGAGGACCTATGGATGCAGCCAGCCTTAAGCCCTCAGTGTTTCCCACTAATATGAGCTGATGTAGCATATCTTTTTGAATTTGGGCAAGTCATTTATCCCTAGCCTCAGTTTCCTCGTCTACTAACTGGGGAGAATAAACTCTATCTCCCAGGTAGCTGTAAGACTTACGTGAGACAACGTGAAAACACAGAATATGATTGTTGTTACTGACATAATTGTATTTGTGGTGATACGGCTAAAGTGACTCTATTTTCTTTTTAGACGCCAGTTTGTCTTCGCTTAACCCCTAGATGCACTCACTCCCCAACCCTGTTAGACATTAAGCTACTAACCTATAGATAAACTCACTCCTCAGACCCCTTCCCAGTTAACCATAAAAACCCATAAAGGAGAAACAAATGGTTTTAGCACAAGATGGTACCCGTTACTCCCATTCTCTGTGTTAATTAACCTGATGTTTGAGAGGGACCTTGTGAAATTCCAAAGAAATGATGTAGTAAAGAATGTGGTCTCTTTGGCAACCAAGGAATTTTATAAAACCCCCTAATGTGTATTTATTTATTTATTTATTTTTTTTTTGTGGTACCGGGGGGGTCGACCTCAGGACCTCGCGCGCCAGCAGGCGCCCGTGCCGCTGAGCGATATCACCAGCCCCTTTTTTCGTATGTGGGATCCGGGAGTCGAACTCGGGCCCTCGCGCTTGCCGGGCAGGCGCTTAAGCCGCTGAGCCATCTCACCGGCCCCCCCTAATGTGTATTTAAGGAGCTGTAAAACAAAGACTCGGGGTCAGCAGACTAGACTCCTGCTGGCTGCTAGCTAGCTTCTCCAATAAACTCACTTATCTCTAGATTCTCATTTTCCTGTGAGCGACTCTTGTGATTTTGCTGTAACAGTGGGAGACAGGATTTATTTACTGTGCAAACGGTGCTTGGTGCATTCATGAATTTAGAGGCCCTGAATGTCACTGGCTCTTCAAGAATCTGCAATTACAGGCTAGAAATCACTGCTGCAGAGGTTGCCCTTGGAGTGAAACAATGTTTATTTTCCCATCCCCTTTCAGTCTTGTGTACATCCTTTACCCAAGAGCGTAGTTTGGCGTTGCACAACCTCTCTGCCCTATTACCACCTCAACTGGCCTGGATGCAGGTTACTTCCAAGCTGTCTTCCTATCCAGTTTCACCAAATCTCAGACTTGCCCAGGAGGCTGAGTGCTTGGAGGTCGTGAGGCCACAGGACACTTATTTCTTTTTTTTTTTTTTTAAATGGATACATTTTAGATATACATAGTGATCACATTAATCGTAGGGAGTTTATACCTGCATGTGATATATCTTGTTTTTTTTCCCCATTACCCTCCTTACCTTTCAACTCTTCTTCCCCTTCTTATTTACAAAAGCTTTGTTTCCATTTTCCCCTTTCTATTCCCTTTTTTCTGTGTCCCTTCCTTCCTTCCCCCCTCCCCTCTCCCTTGTTCTCCTTCTCATTTGAACATTTTCTTCCCATTTCCCAATATCTATTATGTATTTTGGTCCTTATTTACACTTTTGGTTTCTCACACCAGGGTGATAGTGCAGTATTTAAACATGTGTGTTTGATTTATTTCACGTAAGAGTATGGTCTCAAGGTACATCCATTTAGCTAGCAATGTCTCAAGTTTACCCTTCTTTATGGCAAGGTAGTACTCCATTGTATAAAAACACCACATCTCTTTTATCCATTCATTGATCGATGGGCATTTGGGCTGTTTATAAGACTTAGCTCTTACAAACTGTGCCTCTATAAACATGAGTGTGCATATACCACTGTGGTATGATGCTTTTAATTCTTTCAGGATGATATCAAGAAGGAGAATAGCTAGGTCGAATGGAACCTCTAGTTCTATTTTTTTGAGGAATCTCCACACTGATTTCCACAGTGGTTGCACCAGTCTACACTCCCACGAACAGTGGAAAAGTTTCTTTTTCCTCACATCCCCACCGGCATTTGTCATTGGTTGATTTTTTTTTTTTTTTGGAGACAGGGTCTCACTATGTAGTCCAGGTTGGCCTGGAACAAACACCTATTCTCCTGCCTCAGCCTCCTGAGTGCTGGGATTACAGGCTTGTGCCACCATGCCTGGCCTTGATTGATTTCTTGATAATAGCCATACTTTCTGGAGTGAGATGGAATCTCACTGTTGTTTTAATCTGCATATCTTTCTTTTTATTTTTTTGTGGGTACTGGGGGTTGAACTCAGGACCTGGTGTGCCAGCAGGTGCCCATGCCGCTGAGCAATATCACTGGTCCTTTTTTCATATGTGGGTTCCGGGAGTCGAACTCAGGCCCTCGCGCTTGCTAAGCAGGCGCTTACGCCGCTGAGCCATCTCACCAGCCCTTAATCTGCATTTCTTGAATGACCAGTGATGTTGAACATTTTTTCATATATTTGCCATTTCTACTTCTTCATCTGAGAAGTGTGTGTTCATCTCAGATGCCCATCTCTGGATTGGGTCTTTAAATTTGCGGGGGGTTCTGATTTTTTCAATTCTATATATATTTTAGATATTTGTCTTTTGTCTGAGGAACAACTGGCTAAATTTTTCCCCACTCTGTAGGTTTTCTTTTCACTCTATTGGTAATTTTTGTTGCTGTGCACAAGGTTTTTAATAGGATGAGATCCCAGTTGTTGATTCTTTGCAGTATTTCCCATGCAGTCTGGGTTTTGTTCATGAAGTCTTTGCCTACACCTCTGTCTTCAGGAGTTCTACCTATTCTCTCTTCCAGTAGATTTAGTCTTTCTGTTTTAATATTTAGATCTTCGACCCTTTTCAATTTTAGTTTTGTGCATGGTGAACGATATGAGTCTAGTTTTAGTCTTTGGTATATGGAAAGCCAGTTTTCCCAGCACGATTTATTAAAGAGGCTGTGTTTCTTCCAGTGAACATGTTTGACCTCTTTATCAAAGCTAAGGTGCCTGAGTGTGTTTGGAATTGTTTCTACATCTTTTAATCTGTTCCATTGATCCTTAGATCTGTTTTTATCTTGCCAGTACCACGCTGTTTTTTTTGTCACAGTAGTTTTGTAGTATAATTTCAAGTCAGGGATTATGATGCCCCCTGCCTTGCCTTTGTTGCCCAGAATTGCCTTTGCTATCCTAGGTCTCTTCTGGTTCCAAATGAATTTTAGGACTATTTTCTCTAATTCTGTGAGATATGCTATTGATATTTTTATTAGGATTGCATTAAACCTGTATAACAATTTTTGCCATTTTCATTGTATTGGTTCTTCCTACTGAAGAGCAAGAGATATTTTTCCATTTTCTGATATCCTCTTTGATCTTTTTCAGAGCACTGTACTTTTCAATGTGGAGGTCTTTTGCTTCCTTCATTAGATTGATTCCTAGGTATTTCATTTTATTCAATGCTATTATGAAAGGTGTGATTTCCCTGATTTCTCTCTCAGTGAGTTTGTTATTCGTGTACAGGAATGCTATTGATCTCTGAGTGTTGACTTTGTACCCAGCTATGGTACTGAATTTGGTTATTAAATCTACTGATGTCTTCTGATGGAGTTTTTGGGGTCTTCTATGCAGAGCATCATGTCATCCACAAATAATGATAGTTTAAATTCTTCCTTTCCTATCCTTATTCCTTTAATTTCTTTCTCTTGTCTAATTGCTCTGGCTAAAGTTTCCAGAACTATATTGAGTAAGAGTGGTGACAGCGGACATCCTTGTCTTGTTCCTGATTTTACAGTGAAAGCTTTCAGTTTTTGTGCATTTAGTATGATATTGGTTGTTGTTTTATCATAGACGATTTTTATCAGATTGAGATAAAGACCATGTATTCCAATTTTCTGTAGGTTTTCTTTTTTATCCTGAATGTGTGTTGGACTTTGTCAAATGCTTTTTCTGCATCCACTGAGATGATCATATGTTTTTTGTCCTTGGTTCTGTTAATATAGTGAATTACATTTATTGATTTGCATATATTGAACCAACCCTGCATCTCTGGGATGAATCTTACTTGGTCATGGTGTATAACCTTCTTGATGACATGCTGTATTCTGTTTGCCAGTATCTTACTGAGGATTTTTGCGTCTATGTTCATTAGGGAGATTGGCTCATAGTTCTTTTTCTTCACTGGGTCCTTCTCTGGTTTTGGTATCAGGGTAATGCTTGCTTCCAGGAATGAATCTGGGAGTATTGCTTCCTTTTCAACTTTATTGAAGAGTTTGAGAAGTAGCAGCATTAGGTCTTCTCTAAATTTCTTGTAGAATTCAGCAGTGACTCCATTAGGGCCTTGGCCTTTCTTTGTTGGTAGGTTTTTAATTATATCTTCAATTTCATTGATTGATATTAGTGTATTTAGAATTTTTATATCTTCTTGATTCAGCTTTGGTGATTCATACATATCTAGGAATCTGTCCACTTCTTCTGTGTTTTCTATCTTATTAGAATACAGGTTCTTAAAATAAGTATTGATGATCTTCTGAATTTCTGCAGGATATATTGTGATTTCACTCTTTTCATTCCTAAATGCATGGATTTGAGTTTTCTTTCCTTTTTTGATAAGGTTAGCTAAGGGTTTGTCGATTTTACTTAATCTTTCAAAGAAATAACTCTTTGATTTGTCATTTCTTTGTATTGTTTTCTTAGTCTCCATTGCGTTCATTTCTGCTCTGACCTTTGTAATTTCTTCCCTTGTAAGAGCTTTGGGCTTGACTTGCTCTTCTTTTTCTAGAAGCTTGAGGTTCAACATCAGGTTGTTTATTTGAGTTCGCTCTGTTTTCCTGATATGGGTATTTATTGCTACTAATTTCCTTCATTCAACTGCCTTCATTTCATCTGATAAGTTATGGTATGTTGTA
The DNA here is from genome assembly GCA_028451465.1 of Erethizon dorsatum. Lineage (NCBI taxonomy): Eukaryota > Metazoa > Chordata > Mammalia > Rodentia > Erethizontidae > Erethizon > Erethizon dorsatum. The sequence continues at coordinate 63,934,966 of CM051826.1, forward strand.
TTGGCATTATCATTTAATTGTAGAAAGTGTCTAATTTCTTCTTTTTTTTTTGGCACCAGGAATCGAACTCATGACCTTGTGCTTGCCAGGAAGGTGCTGAGCTGCTGAGTTATATCTCTGGCCCTAATATTTTCTTTGTTTCTTTTTTTTTTTCTAATTTTTTCTTTAATTTCATTTGTGACCCATTGGTTGTGCAGGAGGGCGTTATTTAATTTCCACGTGTTTATGAAGTTTTCACAGTTTCTTTACCATTGATTTCCAATTTCATTGCACTATGATCTGATAATATGCAAGGGATAATTTCAATTTTTTTGCAGTTACTTAAGCATGTTCTATGAGGTAGTATGTGGTCTATTTTGGAGAACGTCCCCTGTACAGCTGAGAAGAATGTGTATTCTCATGTTGTGGAGTGGAACACTCTGTAAACATCTACTAAGCTTATTTGTTCAAAAGTTTGGTTCAGTTCAAATATTTCATTGTTGATTTTCTGTCTACTTGATCTGTCTATTTATGACAGTAGGGTAACCCTAACCCTAACCCTAAATTCCATTGTAGAACTCAGTGATATCAACAGCCTCACACTCCTGAAAGTTCACTCTTGCTTGGTTCTTGGAACCTTACTTGGGCAGCAGTTTCCCCAGCTCTAGCTCCTTCCTTGCACACAGAGCAACAGTATGCTCGCTTTCCACTCATTACTAAGGGGCCTGAGTGAGGTAGATTAATTTTGATTCCGCACTACGTTCCTTACCACAGAACCATCCTGGAAGATGCTTCATGATTCTAACATAGAGTTCTTCTTAGGGAAATGCTCAGGCAACTGCAGCTTAAATGTGCACCACAGGGCAGCCTAGGAATACATGGAAAATTGCTTTTGCCTGTACAGACATCTGAAAATTTCTTTGTGGAACTCAGTGATTTGAACAGCCTCACCCTCCTGAAAGTTCACGTCCCCCTAGTTCTTGGAACGTTACTTGCACAGCAATTCCCCGAGCTGTAGCTCCTTCCTCTCACACAGAGCAAAAGTATGCTCTCTTTCCACTCATCACTAAGGGACCTGAGCGATGTAGATTAATTTTGATTCCGCCCCACGTTCCTTACTGCAGAACCATCCTGGAATGTGCTTTAGGCTTCTAACGTAGAGTACTTGTTAGGAAAACACTCAGGCAACTGCAGCTTCAAAGTGCGCCAAGGGCATCCTAGGAATACATGGAAAATTGTTTTTGCCCATACAGACATCTGAAAATTTCATTGTGGATCTGAGTGATTTCAACAGCCTCACACTCCTGTAACTTTACGTCCTAGTTCTGGGAATGTTACTTGTGCAGCAGTTCCCCCAGCTCTATCTCCTTCCTCACACCCAGAGCAACAGTATGCTCGCCTTCCACTCATTACTAAGGGGCCTGAGCGAGGGAGATAAATTTTGATTCCGCATTACGCTCCTTACCGCAGAACCATCCTGGAAGGTGCTTCACGCTTCTTACATAGAGTTCTTTTTAGGGAAATGCACAGGCACCTGCATCTTCAATGTGCGCCAAAAGGTAGCTTAGGAATACATGGAAAATTCCTTTTTCCCATACAGACATATGAAAATTTCATTGTAGAACTCAGTGATTTCAACAGCCGCACACTCCTGAAAGTTCACGCTTGCTTAGTTTTTGGAACCTTACTAGTGCAGCAGTTTTCCCAGCTCTAGCTCCTTCCTCGCACACAGAGCAACAGTATGCTCACTTTCCACTCATTACTAAGAGGCCTGAGCGGGATAGATTAATTTTGATTCCGCACTACGCTCCTTACCGCAGAACCATCCTGGAGGGTGCTTCATGCTTCTAACGTAGAGTTCTTCTTAGGGAAATGCTCAGGAACCTGCAGCTTCAATATGCGCCTCAGGGCATCCTAGGAATACATGGAAATTTGATTTTGCCCACACAGACATCTGAAAATTTCATTGTGGATCTCAGTGATTTCAACAGCCTCACACTCCTGAAAGTTCAGGCATGCTTAGTTCTTGGAACATTACTTGTGCAGCTTTTCCCCCATCTCTAGCTCCTTCCTCGCACACAGAGCAACATTATGCTCACTTTCCACTCATTACTAAGGGGCCTGAGCGAGGTAGATTAATTTTGATTTCGCACTACGCGCCTTACCGCAGAACCATCCTGGAAGGTGCTTCATGCTTCTAACGTAGAGTTCTTCTTAGGGAAACGCACAGGCAACTGCAGTTTCAATGTGCGTGACAAGGCAGCCTAGGAATACATGGAAAATTGCTTTTGCCCATAGAGACAACTGAAAATTTCATTGTAGAACTCAGTGATTTCAACAGCCTCACACTCCTGAAAGTTCAAACTTGCTTAGTTCTAGGAACCTTACTTGTGCAGCAGTTCCCCCAGCTCTAGCTCCTTCCTCACAATGAGCGCAACAGTATGCTCACTTTCCACTGATTAGTAAGGGGCCTGAGGGAGGTAGATTAATTTTGTTTCCGCACTATGCTCTATACAGCAGAACTATCATGGAAGGTGTTTCATGCTTGTACCGTAGAGTTCTTCTTTGGCAAATGCTCAGGAAACTGCAGCTTCAGTGTGTGCCAAGGGCATCTTAGGAATACATGGAAAACTGATTTTGCCTATACAGACATCTGAAAATTTCATTGTGGATCTCAGTGATTTCAACAGCCTCACACTCCTGAAAGTTCATGCTTACTTAGTTCTTGGAACCTTACTTGTGCAGCAATTCCCCCAGCTCTAGCTCCTTTCTCTCACACAGAGCTACAGGATGTTCACTTTCCACTCATTACTAAGGGGCCTGAGAGAGGTAGATTAATTTTGATTCCGCACTACGCTCCTTACCGCAGAACAATCCTGGAAGGTGCTTCATTATTCTTACGTAGAGTTCTTCTTAGGGAAACGCTCAGGCAACTGCAGGTTAAATGTGCACCACAGGGCAGCATAGGAATACATGGAAAATTGCTTTTTCCCATACAGACATCTGAAAATTTCATTGTAGAACTCAGTGATTTCAACAGCCTCACACTCCTGAAAGTTCAAACTTCCTTAGTTCTTGGAACCTTACTTGTGCAGCAGTTCCCCCATCTCTAGCTCCTTCCTCGCACTGAGCACAACAGTATGGTCGCTTTCCACTGATTACTAAGGGGCCTGAGCGAGGTAGATTAATTTTGTTTCCGCACTACGCTCTATACAGCAGAACCATCCTGCAAGGTGCTTCATTCTTCTACTGTAGAGTTCTTCTTAGGGAAACGCTCAGGAAACTGCAGCTTCAATGTGCGCCAAGGGCATCTTAGGAATACATGGAAAATTGATTTTGCCTATACAGACATCTGAAAATTTCATTGTAGAACTCAGTGATTTCAACAGCCTCACACTCCTGAAAGTTCAAACTTGCTTAGTTCTTGGAACCTTACTTGTGCAGCAGTTCCCCCAGCTCTAGCTCCTTCCTCGCAACGAGCGCAACAGTATGCTCACTTTCCACTGATTAGTAAGGGGCCTGAGTGAGGTAGATTAATTTTGTTTCCGCACTATGCTCTATACAGCAGAACTATCCTGGAAGGTGTTTCATGCTTGTACCGTAGAGTTCTTCTTTGGCAAATGCTCAGGAAACTGCAGCTTCAGTGTGCGCCAAGGGCATCTTAGGAATACATGGAAAATTGATTTTGCCTATACAGACATCTGAAAATTTCACTGTGGATCTCAGTGATTTCAACAGCCTCACACTCCTAAAAGTTCACGCTTACTTAGTTCTTGGAACCTTACTTGTGCAGCAATTCCCCCAGCTCTAGCTCCTTTCTCTCACACAGAGCTACAGGATGTTCACTTTCCACTCATTACTAAGGGGCCTGAGAGAGGTAGATTAATTTTGATTCCGCACTACGCTCCTTACCGCAGAACAATCCTGGAAGGTGCTTCATTATTCTTACATAGAGTTCTTCTTAGGGAAATGCTCAGGCAACTGCAGGTTAAATGTGCACCACAGGGCAGCATAGGAATACATGGAAAATTGCTTTTTCCCATACAGACATCTGAAAATTTCATTGTAGAACTCAGTGATTTCAACAGCCTCACACTCCTGAAAGTTCAAACTTCCTTAGTTCTTGGAACCTTACTTGTGCAGCAGTTCCCCCATCTCTAGCTCCTTCCTTGCACACAGAGCAACATTATGCTCACTTTCCACTCATTACTAAGGGGCCTGAGCGAGGTAGATTAATTTTGATTCCGCAGTACGTGCCTTACCGCAGAACCATCCTGGAAGGTGCTTCATGCTTCTAACATAGAGCTCTTCTTAGGGAAACGCTCAGGCAACTGCAGCTTCAAAGTGCACCACATGGTAGCCTAGGAATACATGGAAAATTGCTTTTGCCCGTACAAACATCTGAAAATTTAATTGTGGAACTCAGTGATTTCAACAGCCAAACCCTCCGGAAAGTTCACGTCCTCCTAGTTCTTGGAACGTTACTTGCACAGCATTTCCCCCAGCTCTAGCTCCTTCCTCTCACCGAGAGCAACAGAATGCTCGCTTTCCAGTCATTACTAAGGGGCCTGAGCGAGGTAGATTAATTTTGATTCCGCACTACGCTCTTTACCGCAGAACCATACTGGGAGATGCTTCATGCTTCAAACGTAGAGTACTTGTTAGGAAAACGCGCTGCAACTGCAGCTTCAATGTGCACCACAGGGCAGCCTAGGAATACATGGAAAATTGCTTTAGCCTGTACAGACAACTGAAAATTTCATTGTGGAACTCAGTGATTTCAACAGCCTCACCCTCCTGAAAGTTCACGTCCTCTTAGTTTTTGGAATGTTACTTGCACAGCAGTTCACCCATCTCAAGCTCCTTCCTCTCACCCTGAGGAACAGTATGCTCGCTTACCACTCATTACTAAGGGGCCTGAGCGAGGTAGATTACTTTTGATTCCACACTATGCTCCTTACCGCAGAACCATCCTGTAAGGTGCTTCATTCTTCTCATGTAGAGTTCTTCTTAGGGAACCGCACAGGCAACTGCAGCTTCAATGTGCGTGATAGGGCAGCCTAGGGATACATGGAAAATTGTTTTGGCCCACACAAACATCTGAAAATTTCATTGTAGAATGCAGTGATTTTGACAGCCTCACACTCCTGAAAGTTCACGCTTGCTTCGTTCTTGGAAACTTACTTGTGCAGCAGTTCCCCCAGCTCTAGCTCCTTCCTTGCATCTAGAGCAACAGTATGCTCACTTTCCACTGATTACTAAGGGGCCTGAGCGAGGTAGATTAATTTTGTTTCCGCACTATGCTCCATACAGCAGAACCATCCTGGAAGGTGCTTTATGCTTCTACCATAGAGTTCTTCTTAGGTAAATGCTCAGGAAACTACAGCTTCAATGTGTGACAAGGCATCGGAGGAATACATGGAAAATTGATTTTGCCCATACAGACATCTGAAAATTTCATTGTGGATCTCAGTGATTTCAACAGCCTGACACTCCTGAAAGTTCAAGCTTACTTAGTTCTTGGAACCTTACTTGTGCAGCAGTTCCCCCAGCTCTAGCTCCTTCCTCTCACCCAGAGAAAGAGTATGCTCGCTATCCACTCATTACTAAGGGGCCTGAGCGAGGTAGATTCATTTTGATTCCGCACTACGCTCCTTACCACAGAACCATCCTGGAAGGTGCTTCACGCTTTTTACGTAGAGTTCTTCTTAAGGAAATGCTCAGGCAACTGCTGCTTCAATGTGCACTAGAGGGCAGCATAGGAATACATGGAAAATTGCTTTTGCCCATACAGACATCTGAAAATTTCATTGTGGAACTCAGTTACTTCCACAGCCTCACCCTCCTGGAAGTTCATGTCCTCCTAGTTCTTGGAACGCTACTTGCAAAGCAATTCTCCCAGCTCTATCTCCTTCCTCTCACACAGAGCAACAGTATGCTCGCTTTCCACTCATTATAAGGGGCCTGAGCATGGTAGGTTAATTTTGATTCCGCACTACGCTACTTACTGCAGAAGCATCCTGGAAGGTGCTTCACGTTTCTTATGTAGAATTCTTCTTAGGGAAATGCACAGGCAAATGCAGCTTCAATGTGCGCCAAAGGGCAGCCTAGGAATACAAGGATAATTGTTTTGGCCCGTACAGACATCTGAAAATTTCATTGTAGAACTCAGTGATTTCAACAGCCTCACACTCCTCAAAGTTCACGCTTACTTAATTCTTGGAACCTTACATGAGCAGCAGTTCCCCCAGCTCTAGCTCCTTCCTCTCACCCAGAGCCACAGTCTGCTCGCTTTCAACTCATTACTAAGGGGCCTGAGCGAGGCAGATTAATTTTGATTCCACACTACGCTCCTTACCGCAGAACCATTCTGGAAGTTGTTTCATTCTTCTAACGTAGAGTTCTTATAGTAACGCTCAGGCAATTGCACCTTCAAAGTAAACCACATGGCAGCCTAGGAAAACATGGAAAATTGCTTTTGCCCATACAGACATCTGAAAATTTCATTGTGGAACTCAGTGATTTCAACGGCCTCATGCTCTTGAAAGTTGATGTCCTCCTAGTTCTTGGAACGTTACTTGCACAGCATTTCCCCCTGCTCTAGCTACTTGCTCTCACCCAGAGCAACAGTGTGCTCACTTTCCACTCATTACTAAGGTGCCTGAGCGAGGTAAATTCATTTCGATTCTGCACTACGCTCCTTGCCAAAGAACCATCCTGGCAGGTGCTTCATGCTTCTAATGTAGAGTACTTGTTAAGAAAACGCTCAGGCAACTGTAGCTACAAACTGCGCAAAGGGCATCCTAGGAATACATGGAAAATTTATTATGCCCATACAGACATCTGAAAATTTCATTGTGGATCTCAGTGATTTCAACAGTCTCACACTTCTGAAAGTTCACTCTACCGTAGTTCTTTGAACCTTACTTGTGCAGCAGTTAACCCAGCTCTAGCTCCTTCCTCTCACCCAGAGCAACAGTATGCTTGCTTTCCACTCATTACTAAGAGGCCTGATCGAGGTAGATTAATTTTGATTCCGCAGTATGCTCCTTACCGCAGAACCATCCTGGAAGTTGTTTCATGCTTCTAACGTAGAGTTCTTCTTAGGAAAATGCCGAGGCAACTGCAGATTCAAGGTGCACCACATGGCAGCCTAGGAATACATGGAAAATTGCTTTTGCCCATACAGACATCTGAAAATTTCATTGTGGAACTCAGTGATTTCAACAGCCTCACCCTCCAGAAAGTTCACGTCCTCCTAGTTCTTGGAACGTTACTTGCACAGCATTTCCCCCAGCTCTAGCTCCTTGCTCTCACTGAGAGCAACAGTATGCTCGCTTTCCACTCATTACTAAGGGTCCTGAGCGAGGTAGATTAATTTTGATTCCGCACTGTGCTCTTTACCGCAGAACCATAGTGGAAGGTGCTTCATGCTTCTAATGTAGAGTACTTGTTAGGAAAACGCTCTGCAACTGCAGATTCAATGTGCACCACAGGGCAGCCTAGGAATACATGGAAAATTGCTTTAGCCCGTAGAGACAACCGAAAATTTCATTGTGGAACTCAGTGATTTCAACAGCCTCACACTCCTGAAAGTTCACATCCTCTTAGTTTTTGGAACGTTACTTGCACAGCAGTTCCCCCAGCTCTAGGTCCTTCCTCTCACCCAGAGCAACAGTATGTTCGCTTTCCACTCATTACTAAGGGGCCTGAGCGAGGTAGATTAATTTTGATTCCACACTATGCTCCTTACCACAGAACCATCCTGGAAGGTGCTTCATGCCTCTCACATAGAGTTCTTCTTAGGGAAATGCACAGGCAACTGCAGCTTCAGTGTGCGTGACAGGGCAGCCTAGGAATACATGGAAAATTTTTTCGGCCCACACAGACATCTGAAAATTTCATTGTAGAACTCAGTGATTTCAACAGCCTCATACTCCTGAAAGTTCATGCTTGCTTAGTTCTTGGAACCTTACTTATGCAGCATTTCCCCCAGCTCTAGCTCCTTCCTTGCACCCTGAGCAACAGTATGGTCACTTTCCACTGATTACTAAGGGGTCTGAGTGAGGTAGGTTAATTTTGTTTCCGCACTACGCTCCATGCAGCAGAACCATCCTGGAAGGTGCTTCATGCTTCTACTGTAGAGTTCTTCTTAGGGAAATGCTCAGGAAACTGCAGCTTCAATGCACGCCAAGGGCATCCTAGGAATACATGGAAAACTGATTTTGCCCATACAGACATCTGAAAATTTCATTGTGGATCTCAGTGATTTCAACAGCCTCACACTCCTGAAATTTCACGTCGTCCTAATTCTTGGAACGTTACTTGCGCAGCAGTTACCCCAGCTCTAGCTCCTTCCTCACATCCAGAGGAACAGTATGCTATCTTTCCACTCATTACTAAGGGACCTGAGCGAGGTAGATTAATTTTGATTTGGCACTATGCTCCTTACCGCAGAACCATCCTGGATGTTGTTTCATGCTTCTAACATAGAGCTCTTCTTAGGGAAACGCTCAGGCAACTGCAGCTTCAAAGTGCACCACATGCTAGCCTAGGAATACATGGAAAATTGCTTTTGCCCGTACAAACATCTGAAAATTTAATTGTGGAACTCAGTGATTTCAACAGCCAAACCCTCCGGAAAGTTTACGTCCTCCTAGTTCTTGGAACGTTACTTGCACAGCATTTCCCCCAGCTCTAGCTCCTTCCTCTCACCGAGAGCAACAGTATGCTCGCTTTTCAGTCATTACTAAGGGGCCTGAGTGAGGTAGATTAATTTTGATTCCGCAATACGCTCTTTACCGCAGAACCATACTGGGAGGTGCTTCATGCTTCGAACGTAGAGTACTTGTTAGGAAAACGCGCTGCAACTGCAGCTTCAGTGTGCACCACAGGGCAGCCTAGGAATACATGGAAAATTGCTTTAGCCCGTACAGACAACTGAAAATTTCATTGTGGAACTCAGTGATTTCAACAGCCTCACCCTCCTGAAAGTTTACGTCCTCTTAGTTTTTGGAATGTTACTTGCACAGCAGTTCACCGATCTCGAGCTCCTTCTTCTCACCCTGAGGAACAGTATGCTCACTTTCCACTCATTACTAAGGGGCCTGAGCGAGGTAGATTACTTTTGATTCCACACTATGCTCCTTACCGCAGAACCATCCTGTAAGGTGCTTCGTGCTTCTCACGTAGAGTTCTTCTTAGGGAAATGCTCAGGAAACTCCAGCTTCAATGTGCGCCAAGGGCATCCTAGGAATACATTGAAAATTTGGTTTGCCCATACAGACATCTGAAAATTTCATTGTGGATCACAGTGATTTCAACAGCCTCACACTCCTGAAAGTTCACGCTTACTTAGTTCTTGGAACCTTATTTTTGCAGCTTTTCTCCCAGCTCTAGCTTCTTCCTCTCACCCAGAGCAACAGTATGCTCGCTTTCTACTCTTTACAAAGGGGCGTGAGTGAGGTAGAGTAATTTTGATTCTGCACCATGCTCCTTTCTCCAGAACCATCTTGGAAGGTTCTTCACGAAGCTTACATGGAATTCTTCTTAGGGAAACGCACAGTCAACTGCAGGTTCAATGTGCGCGACAGGGCATCCTAGGAACACATGCAAAATTGTTTTGGCCCATACAGACATCTGAAAATCTCATTGTAGAACTCAGTGATTTCAACAGCCTCACACTCCAGAAAGTTCACGCTTACTTAGTTCTTTTAACCTTACATGTGCAGGCGTTCCCCCAGCTCTAGCTCTTTCCTCTCAAACAGAGCAACAGTATGCTCACTTTCCAATCATTACTAAGGGGCGGGAGCGAGGTAGATTAATTTTGATTCCGCACTATGCTCCTTAACGCAGGAACATCCTAGAAGGTGTTTCATGCTTCTACCATAGTGTTCACCTTAGGGAAACGCTCAGGCAACTGCAGCTTCAATGTGCACCACATGGCAGCCTAGGAATACATGGAAAATTGCTTTTGCCCGTACAAACATCTGAAAATTTCGTTGTGCAACTCAGTTATTTCAACAGCCTCACCCTCCTGAAAGGTCACGTCCTCTTAGTTCTTGGAACGTTCCTTGCACAGCATTTCCCCTAGCACTAGCTCCTTACTCTCACCCAGAGCAACAGTATGCTCGCTTTCCACTCATTACTAATGGGCCTGAGTGAGGTAGATGAATTTTGATTCCGCACGACGCTCCTTACCACAGACCCATCCAGGAAGGTGCTACATGCTTCTTAGGTAGAGTTCTTCTTAGTGAAATGCACAGTCAGCTGCAGCTTCAATGTGCACGACAGAGCAGCCTAGGAATACATGGAAAATTTTTTTGGCCCATACAGACATCTGAAAATTTCATTGTAGAACACAGTGATTTCAACAGAGTCACACTCCTGAAAGTTTACGCTTACTGAGTTTTTGGAACGGTACATGTGCAGCAGTTCTCCCAGCTGTAGCTCCTTCCTCTCATCCCAGAGCAACAGTATGCTCACTTTCCAATCAATACTAAGGGGACTTTTCGAGGTAGATTGAATATTGTTTCCGCACTACGCTCCTTACCGGAGAACAATCCTGGAAGGTGCTTACATGCTTCTTACATAGAGTTCTTCTTAGGGAAATGCAGCATGGCCGCTGCAGCTCAATGTGCACCACATGGCAGCCTAGGATACATGGAAAATTGCTATTGCCCCTACAGACATATGATAAATTTCATTGTGGAACTCAGAGAATTCAACAGCCTTACCATACTGATAGGTCATGGCCTCCTATTTCTTAGTAACATTACTGCACAGCCTTCACCTATCTCTAGCTCCTGCCTCTAACCCCAGAGCAACAGGTATGCTCACCTTCCCATCTCTATTACTAAGGGGCCTGAGTGAGGTAGGGTTAATTTTAGATTCCGCACTATGCTCTCTTTACTGCAGAACCATCCTGGAAGGTGCTTTACGCTTCTCTCGCAGAGTTCTTCTTATGGAAATGCACAAGGAACTGCAGCTTCAATGTGCACGACAGGGCAGCCTAGGAGTACATGATAAATTTTTTTGGCCCACACCGACATCTGAAAATTTCATTGTAGAACTCAGTGATTTCAACAGCCTCACACTCCTGAAAGTTCACGCTTGCTTAGTTCTTGGAATCCTACTTTTGCAGCTGTTCCCACCGCTGTAGCTCCTTCCTTGCACCCAGAACAACAGTATGCTTGCTTTAAACTGATTACTAAGGGGTATGAGTGAGATACATTAATTTTGTTTCAGCACTAGGCTCCATACAGCAGAACCATACAGAAAGGTGCTTCATGCTTCTGACTTAGAGTTCTTCTTAGGGAAATGATCAGGAAACTGCAGCTTCAATGTGCGCCAAAGGCATCCTAGGAATACATGGAAAACAGATTTTGCCCATACAGATATCTGAAAATTTCATTGTGGATCTCAGTGATTTCAACAGCCTCACACTCCTGAAAGTTCACGCTTACTTAGTTTTTGGAACCTAACTTCTGCAGCAATTCCCCCAGCTCTAGCTCCTTCCTCTCATCCAGAGCAACAGTATGCTCACTTTCCACTCATTACTAAGGGGCCTGAGCAAGGTAGATTAATTTTCATTCCACACTACGCTCCTTACCGCAGAAACATCCTGGAAGGAGTTCATGCTTCTAACGTAGATTTCATCTTCTGAAAAGGTACAGGTAAATGCAGCTTCAATGTGCGCCACAGGGCATCCTAGGAATACATGGAAAATTGATTTTGCCCAAACAGACATCTGAAAATTACGTTGTGGATCTCAATGATTTCAAAAGCCTCACATTCATGAACGTTAACACTTACTGAGTTATTGGAACCTTACTTGTACAGTGGTTCCACCAGCTCTAGCTCCTTCCTCAAACCCAGAGCATCAGCATGCTCGCTTTCCACTCATTATTAAGGGGCTTGAACAAGGAAGATTAATTTTGATTCCACACCACACTCCTTACCACAGAACCATCCTGGAAAGTGATTCATGCTTCTAACGTAGAGTTCTTCTTAGGAAAACTCTCAGGCAAATGCAGCTTCAATGTGCACCACAGGGCCGCCTAGGAATACATGGAAAAATGCTTTTACCCATAGAGACATCTGAAAATTTCTTTGTGGAACTCAGTGATTTCAACAGCCTCACCCTCCTGAAAGTTCATGTCCTCCTAGTTCTTGGAAAGTTACTTGCACAGCAGTTCCCCCAGCTCTAGCTCCTTCCTCTCACCCAGAGCAACAGCATTCTCGCTTTCCACTCATTACTAAGCGGCCTGTGCGAGGTAGATTAATTTTGATTCTGCACTAAGCTCCTTACCACAGAATGATCGTGGAAGGTGCTTTGTGCTTCTTACGTAGAGTTCTTCTTCTGGAAACGCACAGGTAACTGCAGCTTCAATGTGCGTGACTGGGCAGCCTAGGAGTACATGGAAAATTGTTTTGTCCCATACAGACATCTGAAAATTTCAGTGTGGAACTCAGTGATTTCAATAGCCTCACCGTCCTTAAAGTTCATGTCCTCCTAGTTCTTGGAATGTTACTTGCACAGCAGTTCCCCCAGCTCTAGCTCCTTCCTCTCATCCACAGGAACAGTATGCTCGCTTTCCACTCATTGCTTAGGGCCATGAGCGAGGTAGATTAATTTTCATTTCAAACTACTCTCCTTACCGCAGAACCATCCTGGTAGGTGCCTTATATTTCTTACATAGAGTTCTTCTTCTGGAAACGCACAGGCAACTGCTGCTTCAATGTGCATGACATTGCAGCCTAGGAATACATGGTAAATTGCTTTTGCCCATACAGACATCTGAAAATTTCAGTGTGGAACTCAGAGATTTCAAAAGCCACACCCTCCTGAAAGTTCACGTACTGCAAGTTCTTGGAGCCTTACTTGTGCAGCAGTTTCCCCAGATCTAGCTCCTTCCACACACACAAAGCAACAGAAATCTTGCTTTCCACTGATTACTAAGGGGCCTGAACGTGGTAGATTAATTTTGATTGTGCACCATGCTGCATACTGCAGAACCGTCCTGGAAGGTGCTTCATGCTTCTCACGTAGAGTTCTTCTTAGGTAAATGATCAGGAAACTGCAGCTTCAATGTGCGCGACAGGGCAGACTGGGAAAACATTGAAAATTGTTTTGGCCCATACAGTCTTCTGAAAATTTCATTGTAGAACTCAGTGATTTCAACAGCCTCACTTTCCTGAAAGTTCATGCTTGCTTAGTTCTTGGTACCTTACTTGTCCGTCAGTTCCCCCAGCTCTAGCTCCTTCCTCGCACACAAAGGAACAGTAGGCTTGCTTTCCACTGAGTACTAAGGGGCCTGAGTGAGGTAGATTAATTTTGTTTCCGCACTATGCACCATACAGTAGAACCATTCTGGAAGGTGCTTCATGCTTCTAACGTAGAGTTCTTCTTAAGAAAACGCTCAGGAAACTGCAGCTTCAATGTGCGCCACAGGGAATCCTAGGAATACATGGAAAATTGATTTTGCCCATATAGACAACTGAAAATTTCATTGTGGATCTCAGGGATTTCAACAGCCTCACACTCCAGAAAGGTCACGCTAACTTAGTTCTTGGAACCTAACATGTGCAGGAGTTCCCCCAGCTCTAGCTCCTTCCACTCACAAAGAGCAATAGTATGCTCGCTTTCCACTCATTACTAAGGGGCCTGTGTGTGGTAGATTAATTTTGATTCCGCACTACGCTCCTTACCACAGAACCATCCTGGAAGGTGCTTCATGATTCTAACGTAGAGTTCTTCTCAGGGAAACGCTCAGGCAACTGCAGCTTCAATGTACACCACAGGGCAGCCTAGGAATACATGAAAATTCCTTTAGCCTCTACAGACATCTGAAAATTTCATTGTGGAACTCAGTGATTTCAACAGCCTCACCCTCCTGAAAGTTCACGTCCTCTTAGTTTTTGGAACGTTACTTGCACAGCAGTTCCCCCAGCTCTAGCTCCTTCCTCTCACCCAGAGGAAGAAACAGTATGCTCGCTTTCCACTCATTACTAAGGGGCCTGAGCGAGGAAGATTAGTTTTGATTCCGCACTACTCTCCTTACCACAGAACCATCCTGTAAGGTGCTTCATGCTTCTTATGTAGAGTTCTTCTTAGGGAAACGCTCAGGCAACTGGAGATTCAACGTGCGTGAACAAGGCAGCCAAGGAATACCTGGAAAATTGTTTTGGCCCAAACAGACATCTGAAAATTTCATTGTAGCACTCAGTGATTTCAAAAGCCTTAGACTCCTGAAAGTTCATGCTTGCTTAGTTCTTGGAACCTTACTTGTGCAGCAGTTCCCCCAGCTCTAGCTCCTTCCTCTCAGTCAGAGCAACAGTATGCTCACTTTCCACTCATTACTAAGGGGCCTGATCGAGGTAGATTAATTTTGATTCCGCCCTATGGTCCTTACCGGAGGACCATCCTTGAACGTGCTTCATGCTTCTAACGTAGAGTACTTTTTAGGAAAATGCTCAGGCAGCTGCAGCTTCAATGTGCAAAATTGGCATCCTAGGAATACATGGAAAATTTATTTTGCCCATACAGACATCTGAAAATTTCATTGTGGATGTCAGTGATTTGAACAGCTTCACACTCCTGAAAGATCACGCTTACTTAGTTCTTGGAACCTTACTTGCACAGCAGTTAACCCAGCTCTAGCTCCTTCCTCTCACCCAGAGCAACAGTATGCTCGCTTTCCACTCTTTACTAAGGGGCCAGAGCGAGGTAGATTACTTTTGATTCCGCACTATGCTCCTTGACGCAGAACCATCATTTAAGGTGCTTCATGCTTCTTACGAAGAGTTCTTCTTAGGGAAATGCTCAGGCAACTGCAGCTTCAATGTGAAGCACAGGGTAGCCTAGGAATACATGGCAAATGGTTTTTGCCCATAGAGACATCTGAAAATTTCATTGCGGAACTCAGTGATTTCAACAGCCTCACCCTCCTGAATGTTCACGTCCTCCTAGTTCTTCGAACTTGGTTGCTTGCACAGCCATTTCCCCAGCTCTTGCTCCTTCCTCTCACACACAGCAAAAGTCTGCTCACTTTCCACTCAAAACTAAGGGGCCTGAGTGATGTAGATTAATTTTGATTCCGCACTATGCTTCATACCGCAGAACCATCCTTGAAGGTGCTTTATGCTTCTAACGTAGAGTACTTGTTAGGAAAATGCTCAGGCAACTGCAGTTTCAATGTGCACGACAGGGCAGCCTAGGAATACATGGAATATTGCTTTGCCCATACAGACAACTGAAAATTTCATTGTGGAACTCACTGATTTCAAGAGCCTAAACCTCTTGAAAGTTCATACACTCTTAGTTTTTGGAACGTTACTTGCACAGCAGTTCCCCCAGCTCTAGCTCCTTCCTCTCACCCAGAGCAGCAGTATGCTCGCTTTGCACTCATTACTAAGGGGCCTGAGCTAGGTAGATTAATTTTGATTCCACACTATGCTGCTTACCGCAGAACCATCCTGGAAGGTGCTTCACACTTCTCACGTAGAGTTCTTTTAGGGAAACGCTCAGGAAACTCCAGGTTCAATGTGCGCCAAGGGCATCCCATGAAAACTTGGAAAATTTATTTTGCCTATACAGACATCTGAAAATTTCATTGTGGATCTCAGTAATTTCAACAGCCTCACACTACTGAAAGATAACACTTACTTATTTCTTGGAACCTTACTTGTGCAGACGTTCCCCTGCTCTAGCTCCTTCCTCTCACCCAGAGCAACAGAATGCTCACTTTCCACTCATTACTAAGGGACCTGAGCGAGGTAGATTAATTTTGATTCCGCACTACGCTCATTGCCGCAGAACCATCCTGGAAGGTGCTTCACACTTCTTACATAGAGTCTTCTTAGGGAAATGCATAGGAAACTGCATCTTCAATGTGCACAACAAGGCAGCCTAGGAATACATGGAAAATTGTTTTGGCTCATACAGACATCTGAAAATTTCATTGTAGAGGTTAGTGAATTCAACAGCCTCACACTCCTGAAAGTTTACGTGTACTTAGTTCTTGGAACCTTACATGTGCATCATTTCCCCAGCTCTAGCTCCTTCCTCTCACCCAGAGCAACAGTATGCTCGCTTTCCACTCATTACTAAGGGTGCAGAGTGAGGTAGATTAATTTTGATTTCGCACTATGCTCCTTACCGCAGAACCATCCTGGAAGGTTCTTCATGCTTCTAACGTAGAGTTCTTCTTAGGGAAATGCTCAGGCAACTGCAGCTTCAATGTGCAACACATAGCAGCCTAGGAGTATATGGAAAATTGCTTCAGCCCATACAGAGAACTGAAAATTTCGTTGTGGAACTCAGTGATTTCATCAGCCGCACATCCTGAAAGTTCATGCTTGCTTAGTTCTTGGAACCTTACCTGTGTAGCAGTTCCCACAGCTCTAGCTCCTTCCTCGGACACAAAGCAACGGTATGCTTGCTTTCCACTGATTACTAAGGGGTCTGAGCGAGGTAGATTAATTTTTTTTCCACAGTACGGTCCATACAGCAGAACCATCCTAGAAGGTGCTTATTGCTTCTACCGTAGAGTTCTTCTTAGGTAAACACTCAGGAAACTGCAGCTTCAATGTGCACCAAGGGCATCCGAGGAATACATGGAAAATTGATTTTGCCCACACAGATATCTGAAAATTTCATTGTGGATCTCAGTGATTTCAAGAGCCTCACACTCCTGAAAGTTCATGCTTACTTAGTTCTTGGAACCTTACTTCTGCAGTAGTTCCTGCAGCTCTAGCTCCTTCCTCTCACCCAGAGCAACAGGATGATCGCTTTCCACTGATGACTAAGGGGCCTGAGTGAGGTAGATTAATTTTGATTCCGCACTCCGCTCCTTAATGCAGAACAATGTTGGAAGGTGCTTCACGCTTCTTATGTAGAGTTCTTCTTAGGGAAATGCTCAGGAACCTGCAGCTTCAATGTGCACCAAGGGAATCCTAAGAATACATGGAAAATTGATTTTGCCAGTACAGACATCTGATAATTTCATTGTGGATCTCAGTGATTTCAACAGCCTCACACTCCTGAAAGTTCACGATTACTTAGTTCTTGGAACCTTACTTGTGCAGCTGTTAATCCGGCTCTAGATTCTTCCCCTCATCCAGAGGAACAGTATGCTCACATTCCACTCATTACTAAGGGCCTTGAGCGAGGTAGATTAATTTTGATTCTGCACTACGCTCCTTAGCACAGAACCATCCTGGTAGGTGCTTCACACTTCTTACGTAGAGTTCTTCTAAGGGAAACGCTCAGGCAACTGCAGCTTCGATGTGCACCACAGGGCAGCCTAGGAATACATGGAAAATTGCTTTAGCCCTTACAGACAACTGAAAATTTTATTGTGGAACTCAGTGATTTCAACAGCCTCACCCTCCTGAAAGTTCACATCCTCCAAGTTCTTGGAACCTTACCTGTGCTGCAGTTTCACCAGCTCTAGATCCTTCCTCTCACCCAGAGCAACAGTATGCTCGCTTTCCTCTCATTACTAAGGGGCCTCAGCGAGGTAGATTAATTTTGATTCCACACTCTGGTCCTTACCGCTTCACCATCCTGGAAGGTGCTTCATGCTTCTCAGGTAGAGTTCTTCTTAGGAAAATGCACAGGCAAATGCAGCTTCAATGTGCATGACAGGGTAGCCTAGGAATACATGGAATATTATTTTGGCCCACACAGACATCTGAAAATTTCATTGTGGAACTCAGTGATTTCAACGGCCTCACCCTGCTGAAAGTTCACATCCTCCTAGATCTTGGAACGTAACTTGCACAGCATTTCCTCTAGCTCTTGCTCCTTCCTCTCACCCAGAGCAATAGTATGCTCGCTTTCTACTCATTACTAAGGGCCGTGAGTGAGGTAGATTAATTATGATTCAGCACTACGGTCCATACCGCAGAACCATCCTGGAATGTGCTTCATGATTCTAAGGTAGAGTACTTGTTAGGAAAACGCTCAGGCAAATGCAGCTTCAATGTGCACCACAGGGAGGCCTAGGAATACATGGAAAATTGCTTTTGCCCATACAGACATCTGAAAATTTCCTTGTGGAACTCAGTGATTTCATAAACCTCACCCTCCTGAAAGATCACATCCTCTTTGTTTTGGGAACGTTACTTGCAAAGCAGTTCCTCCAGCTCTAGCTCCTTCCTCTCATCCAGAGCAACAGTATGCTCACTTTCCAATCAATACTAAGGGGACTTTTCGAGGTAGATTAATATTGTTTCCGCACTACGCTCCTTACCGGAGAACAATCCTGGAAGGTGCTTCATGCTTCTTACATAGAGTTCTTCTTAGGGAAATGCACAGGCAGCTGCAGCTTCAATGTGCACCACATGGCAGCCTAGGAATACATGGAAAATTGCTATTGCCCCTACAGACATATGAAAATTTCATTGTGGAACTCAGTGATTTCAACAGCCTAACCATACTGAAAGGTCATGTCCTCCTATTTCTTAGAACATTACTTGCACAGCCTTTCACCTATCTCTAGCTCCTTCCTCTAACCCAGAGCAACAGTATGCTCACTTTCCACTCATTACTAAGGGGCCTGAGTGAGGTAGGTTAATTTTGATTCCGCACTATGCTCTTTACTGCAGAACCATCCTGGAAGGTGCTTCATGCTTCTTACGTAGAGTTCTTAGGGAAACTCACAGGCAACTGCCGCTTCAATGTGCACGACAGGGCAGCCTAGGAATACATGGAAAATATTTTGGCCCATACAGACATCTGAAAATTTCATTGTGGAACTCAGTGATTTCAACAGCCTCACACACCTGAAAGTTCACACTTGCTTAGTTCTTGGAACCTTACTTGTGCAACAGTTCCCCCAGCTCTAGCTCCTTCCTCTCACCCAGAGCAACAGTATGCTCACTTTGCACTGATTACCAAAGGGCCTGAGTGAGGTAGATTAATTTTGTTTCCGCACTACACTCCATACAGCAGAACCATCCTGGAAGGTGCTTCATGCTTCTACCGTAGAGTTCTTCTTAGGGAAATGCTCAGGAAATGCAGCTTCAATGTGCAACACGGGGCATCCTAGGAATACATGGAAAATTGATTTTGCCCATACAGACATCTGAAAATTTCATTGTGGATCTCAGTGATTTCAACAGCCTCAACCTCCTTAAAATTCACATCCTCCTAGTTCCTGGAACGTTTCTTGCAGAGCAGTTCCCTAAGCTCTAGATCCTTCCTGTCACACAGAGTACCAGTATGCTCACTTTCCACTCATTACAATGGGGCCCGAGTGAGGTAGATTAATTTTGATTCCACACTCTGCTCCTTATCGCAGAACCATCCTGGAAGGTGCTTCAGGCTTCCCACGTAGAGTACTTCTTAGGGAAATGCACAGGCAAATGCAGCTTCGATGTGCACGACAGAGCAGCCTAGGAATACATGAAAATTCCTTTAGCCTCTACAGACATGTGAAAATTTCGTTGTAGAACTCAGTGATTTCAACAGCCTCACATTCCTGAAAGTTCACGTCCTCTTAGTTTTTGGAACGTTACTTGCACAGCAGTTCCCCCAGCTCTAGCTCCTTCCTCTCACCCAGAGGAAGAAACAGTATGCTCGCTTTCCACTCATTACTAAGGGGCCTGAGCGAGGAAGATTAGTTTTGATTCCGCACTACTCTCCTTACCACAGAACCATCCTGTAAGGTGCTTCATGCTTCTTACGTAGAGTTCTTCTTAGGGAAACGCTCAGGCAACTGGAGATTCAACGTGTGTGACAAGACAGCCAAGGAATACCTGGAATATTGTTTTGGCCCAAACAGACATCTGAAAATTTCATTGTAGCACTCAGTGATTTCAAAAGCCTTAGACTCCTGAAAGTTCATGCTTGCTTAGTTCTTGGAACCTTACTTGTGCAGCAGTTCCCCCAGCTCTAGCTCCTTCCTCTCAGTCAGAGCAACAGTATGCTCACTTTCCACTCATTACTAAGGGGCCTGATCGAGGTAGATTAATTTTGATTCCGCCCTATGGTCCTTACCGGAGGACCATCCTTGAACGTGCTTCATGCTTCTAACGTAGAGTACTTTTTAGGAAAATGCTCAGGCAGCTGCAGCTTCAATGTGCAAAATTGGCATCCTAGGAATACATGGAAAATTTATTTTGCCCATACAGACATCTGAAAATTTCATTGTGGATGTCAGTGATTTGAACAGCTTCACACTCCTGAAAGATCACGCTTACTTAGTTCTTGGAACCTTACTTGCACAGCAGTTAACCCAGCTCTAGCTCCTTCCTCTCACCCAGAGCAACAGTATGCTCGCTTTCCACTCTTTACTAAGGGGCCAGAGCGAGGTAGATTACTTTTGATTCCGCACTATGCTCCTTGACGCAGAACCATCATTTAAGGTGCTTCATGCTTCTTACGAAGAGTTCTTCTTAGGGAAATGCTCAGGCAACTGCAGCTTCAATGTGAAGCACAGGGTAGCCTAGGAATACATGGCAAATGGTTTTTGCCCATAGAGACATCTGAAAATTTCATTGCGGAACTCAGTGATTTCAACAGCCTCACCCTCCTGAATGTTCACGTCCTCCTAGTTCTTCGAACTTGGTTGCTTGCACAGCCATTTCCCCAGCTCTTGCTCCTTCCTCTCACACACAGCAAAAGTCTGCTCACTTTCCACTCAATACTAAGGGGCCTGAGTGATGTAGATTAATTTTGATTCCGCACTATGCTTCATACCGCAGAACCATCCTTGAAGGTGCTTTATGCTTCTAACGTAGAGTACTTGTTAGGAAAATGCTCAGGCAACTGCAGTTTCAATGTGCACGACAGGGCAGCCTAGGAATACATGGAATATTGCTTTGCCCATACAGACAACTGAAAATTTCATTGTGGAATTCACTGATTTCAAGAGCCTAAACCTCTTGAAAGTTCATACACTCTTAGTTTTTGGAACGTTACTTGCACAGCAGTTCCCCCAGCTCTAGCTCCTTCCTCTCACCCAGAGCAGCAGTATGCTCGCTTTGCACTCATTACTAAGGGGCCTGAGCTAGGTAGATTAATTTTGATTCCACACTATGCTGCTTACCGCAGAACCATCCTGGAAGGTGCTTCACACTTCTCACGTAGAGTTCTTTTAGGGAAACGCTCAGGAAACTCCAGGTTCAATGTGCGCCAAGGGCATCCCATGAAAACTTGGAAAATTTATTTTGCCTATACAGACATCTGAAAATTTCATTGTGGATCTCAGTAATTTCAACAGCCTCACACTACTGAAAGATAACACTTACTTATTTCTTGGAACCTTACTTGTGCAGACGTTCCCCTGCTCTAGCTCCTTCCTCTCACCCAGAGCAACAGTATGCTCGCTTTCCACTCATTACCAAGGGTGCAGAGTGAGGTAGATTAGTTTTGATTTCGCACTATGCTCCTTAACGCAGCACCATCCTGGAATGTGCTTCATGCTTCTACCATGGAGTTCTTCTTAGGGAAACGCTCAGGAAACTGCAGCTTCAATGTGCACCAAGGGCAGCCTAGGAATACATGGAAAATTGATTTTGCCCATACAGACATCTGAAAATTTCATTGTGGATCTCAGTGATTTCAACAGCCTCACACTCCTGAAAGTTCACGCTTACTTAGTTCTTAAAACACTACTTGTGCAGCAGGTATCCCAGCTCTAGCTCCTTCCTTGCACGCAGAGCAAAATTATGCTCGCTTTCCACTCATTACTGAGGGGCCTGAGCGAGGTAGATTAATTTTGTTTCCGCACTACGCTCCACACAGCAGAAGCATCCTGGAAGGTGCTTCATGCTTCTGATGTAGAGTTGTTCTTAGAGAAATGCTCAGGCAACTGCGGCTTCAATGTCCACCACAGGGCAGCCTAGGAATACACAGAAAATTGATTTAGCACGTACAGACAACTGAAAATTTCATTGTGGATTTCAGTGATTTCAAGAGCCTCACCCTCCTGAAAGTTCACATCCTCCTAGTTTTTCTAACATTACTTGCACAGCAGTTCACCCAGCACTAGCTCCTTCCTCTCACCCAGAGCAACAGTATGCTAGCTTTCCACTCATTAATAAGGGGCCTGAGTGAGGTAGATTAATTTTGTTTCCACACTATGCCCCTTACCGCAGAAGCACCCTGGAAGGTGCTTCATGCTTCTCACGTAGAGTTCTTCTTAGGTAAATGATCAGGAAACTGCAGCTTCAATGTGCACCATGGGCATCATAGGCAAAAATGGCAAATTGATTTTGCCCATACAGACACCTGAAAATTTCATTGTGGATCTCAGTGATTTCAACATCCTCACAATCCTGAAAGTTCATGCTTACTTAGTTCTTGGAACCTTACTTGTGCAGCAGATCCCCCAGCTCTAGCTCCTTCCTCTCACCCAGAGCAATAGTATGCTTGCTTTCCACTTATTACTAAGGGGCCTGAGTGAGGTAGATTAATTTTGATTCCACCCGTCGCTCCTTACCGCAGAACCATCCTGGAAGTTGCTTCATGCTTCTTATGTAGAATTCTTCTTAGGGAAACTCACAGGCAACTGCAGCTTCAATGTGAGTGACAGGGCAGATGGGAATACATGGAAAATTGTTTTAGCCCATACAGACATCTGAAAATTTCATTGTAGAACTCAGTGATTTCAACAGCCTCACTTTCCTGAAAGTTCACACTTGCTTACTTCTTTGAACCTTACTTGTGCAGCAGTTCCCACAGCTCTAGCTCCTTCCTCGCACACAAAGCAACAGTATGCTTGCTTTCCACTGATTACTACGGTGCCTGAGTGAGGTAGATTAATTTTGATTCCGCCACACTCCTTACCACAAAACCATCCTGGAAGGTTCTTGATGCTTCTAACGTAGAGTTCTTCTGAGGTAAACTCTCAGGCAACTGCAGCTTCAATGTGGACCAAAGGGCAGCCTAGGAATACATGGAAAATTGCTTTTACCCGTACAGACATCTGAAAATTTCGTTGTGGATCTCAGTGATTTCAACAGAGTCACACTCCTGAAAGTTTACGCTTACTGAGTTCTTGGAACCTTACTTGTGAAGTAGTTCCCCTAGCTCCTTCCTCTCACCCAGAGCAACAGTATGCTCACTTTCCACTCATTACTAAGGGCCCTGGGCGAGGTAGATTAATTTTGATTCCACGCTATGCTCCTTACCATAGAACCATCCTGGAACGTGCTTCATGCTTCTTACGTAGAATTCTTCTTAGGGAAACGCACAGGAAACTGCAGCTTCTATGTGTGCCACAGGGCAGCCTGGGAATACATGGAAAACTGTTTCGGCCCATAGAGACATCTGAAAATTTCTTTGTAGAACTCAGTGATTTCAACAGCCTCTCCCTACTGAAATTTCACGTCCTCGTAGTTCTTGGAACGTTACTTGCACAGCAGTTCCTCCAGCTCTACCTCCTTTCACTCATCCGGAGCAACAGTATGCTAGCTTTCCACTTATTACTAACTGGCCTGAGCGAGGAAGATTAATTTTGATTCCGCACTACGCTCCTTACCGCAGAATCATCCTAGAAGTTGCTTCATGCTTCTTACCTAGAGTTCTTCTTAGGGAAACGCACGGGCAACTGCAGCTTCAATGTGCGTGACAGGGCAGGCTAGGAATACATGGAATATTGTTTTGACCCATTCAGGTATCTGAAAATTTCATTGTAGAACACAGTGATTTCAACAGCCTCACACTCCTGAAAGTTCACGCTTGCTTGGTTATTAGAACCTTACTTATACAGCAGTTCCCCCAGCTCTAGCTCCCTCCTTGCACCCAGAGCAACAGTATGCTCACCTTCCAATCATTAGTAAGGGGCCTGAGGGAGTTAGATTAATTTTGGTTCCACACTCTGCTGCTTACCGCACCAGCATCCTGGAAGGGGCTTTATGCTTCTCAGGTAGAGTTCTTTTTAGGAAAACGCACAGGCAAATGCAGCTTCAATGAGCATCACAGGGTAGCCTAGGAATACATGGAAAATTATTTAGGCCCACACAGACATCTGAAAATTTCATTGTAGAACTCAGTGATTTCAACAGCCTCACACTCCTGAAAGTTCACGCTTGCTTGGTTATTAGAACCTTACTTGTGCAGCAGTTCTCCCAGCTCTAGCTACCTCCTTGCACCCAGAGCAACAGTATGCTCCCTTTCTACTCATTACTAAGGGCCATGAGTGAGGTAGATTAATTTTGATTCCGCACTACGCTCATTGCCACAGAACCATCCTGGAAGGTGCTTCACACTTCTTACATAGAGTCTTCTTAGGGAAACGCATAGGAAACTGCATCTTCAATGTGCACAACAAGGCAGCCTAGGAATACATGGAAAATTGTTTTGGCTCATACAGACATCTGAAAATTTCATTGTAGAGGTTAGTGAATTCAACAACCTCACACTCCTGAAAGCTTACGTGTACTTAGTTCTTGGAACCTTACATGTGCATCATTTCCCCAGCTCTAGCTCCTTCCTCTCACCCAGAGCAACAGTATGCTCGCTTTCCACTCATTACCAAGGGTGCAGAGTGAGGTAGATTAATTTTGATTTCGCACTATGCTCCTTAACGCAGCACCATCCTGGAATGTGCTTCATGCTTCTACCATGGAGTTCTTCTTAGGGAAACGCTCAGGAAACTGCAGCTTCAATGTGCACCAAGGGCAGCCTAGGAATACATGGAAAATTGATTTTGCCCATACAGACATCTGAAAATTTCATTGTGGATCTCAGTGATTTCAACAGCCTCACACTCCTGAAAGTTCACGCTTACTTAGTTCTTAAAACACTACTTGTGCAGCAGGTATCCCAGCTCTAGCTCCTTCCTTGCACGCAGAGCAAAATTATGCTCGCTTTCCACTCATTACTGAGGGGCCTGAGCGAGGTAGATTAATTTTGTTTCCGCACTACGCTCCACACAGCAGAAGCATCCTGGAAGGTGCTTCATGCTTCTGATGTAGAGTTGTTCTTAGAGAAATGCTCAGGCAACTGCGGCTTCAATGTCCACCACAGGGCAGCCTAGGAATACACAGAAAATTGATTTAGCACGTACAGACAACTGAAAATTTCATTGTGGATTTCAGTGATTTCAAGAGCCTCACCCTCCTGAAAGTTCACATCCTCCTAGTTTTTGGAACATTACTTGCACAGCAGTTCACCCAGCACTAGCTCCTTCCTCTCACCCAGAGCAACAGTATGCTAGCTTTCCACTCATTAATAAGGGGCCTGAGTGAGGTAGATTAATTATGATTCAGCACTACGGTCCATACCGCAGAACCATCCTGGAATGTGCTTCATGATTCTAAGGTAGAGTACTTGTTAGGAAAACGCTCAGGCAAATGCAGCTTCAATGTGCACCACAGGGAGGCCTAGGAATACATGGAAAATTGCTTTTGCCCATACAGACATCTGAAAATTTCCTTGTGGAACTCAGTGATTTCATAAACCTCACCCTCCTGAAAGATCACATCCTCTTTGTTTTGGGAACGTTACTTGCAAAGCAGTTCCTCCAGCTCTAGCTCCTTCCTCTCATCCAGAGCAACAGTATGCTCACTTTCCAATCAATACTAAGGGGACTTTTCGAGGTAGATTAATATTGTTTCCGCACTACGCTCCTTACCGGAGAACAATCCTGGAAGGTGCTTCATGCTTCTTACATAGAGTTCTTCTTAGGGAAATGCACAGGCAGCTGCAGCTTCAATGTGCACCACATGGCAGCCTAGGAATACATGGAAAATTGCTATTGCCCCTACAGACATATGAAAATTTCATTGTGGAACTCAGTGATTTCAACAGCCTAACCATACTGAAAGGTCATGTCCTCCTATTTCTTAGAACATTACTTGCACAGCCTTTCACCTATCTCTAGCTCCTTCCTCTAACCCAGAGCAACAGTATGCTCACCTTCCCACTCATTACTAAGGGGCCTGAGTGAGGTAGGTTAATTTTGATTCCGCACTATGCTCTTTACTGCAGAACCATCCTGGAAGGTGCTTCATGCTTCTTACGTAGAGTTCTTAGGGAAACTCACAGGCAACTGCCGCTTCAATGTGCACGACAGGGCAGCCTAGGAATACATGGAAAATATTTTGGCCCATACAGACATCTGAAAATTTCATTGTGGAACTCAGTGATTTCAACAGCCTCACACACCTGAAAGTTCACACTTGCTTAGTTCTTGGAACCTTACTTGTGCAACAGTTCCCCCAGCTCTAGCTCCTTCCTCTCACCCAGAGCAACAGTATGCTCACTTTGCACTGATTACCAAAGGGCCTGAGTGAGGTAGATTAATTTTGTTTCCGCACTACACTCCATACAGCAGAACCATCCTGGAAGGTGCTTCATGCTTCTACCGTAGAGTTCTTCTTAGGGAAATGCTCAGGAAATGCAGCTTCAATGTGCAACACGGGGCATCCTAGGAATACATGGAAAATTGATTTTGCCCATACAGACATCTGAAAATTTCATTGTGGATCTCAGTGATTTCAACAGCCTCAACCTCCTTAAAATTCACATCCTCCTAGTTCCTGGAACGTTTCTTGCAGAGCAGTTCCCTAAGCTCTAGATCCTTCCTGTCACACAGAGTACCAGTATGCTCACTTTCCACTCATTACAATGGGGCCCGAGTGAGGTAGATTAATTTTGATTCCACACTCTGCTCCTTATCTCAGAACCATCCTGGAAGGTGCTTCAGGCTTCCCACGTAGAGTACTTCTTAGGGAAATGCACAGGCAAATGCAGCTTCGATGTGCACGACAGAGCAGCCTAGGAATACATGGAAAATTGTTTTGGCCCACACAGACATGTGAAAATTTCGTTGTAGAACTCAGTGATTTCAACAGCCTCACATTCCTGAAAGTTCACGCTTTCTTAGTTCTTGGAACCTTACTTGTGCAGCAGTTCCACCAGCTTTAGCTCCTTCCTTGCACCCAGAGCAACAGTATGCTCGCTTTCCACAGATTACTAAGAGGAATGAGTGAGGTAGATTAATTTTGTTTCCACACTATGCTCCATACAGCAGCACCATCCTGGAAGGTGCTTCATGCTTCTCACATAGAGTTCTTCTTAGGGAAATGCTCAGGAAACTGCAGCTTCAATGTGCACCAAGGGCATCCTAGGAGTACATGGAATATCGCTTTTGCCAGTACAGACATCTGAAAAACTCATTGTGGATCTCAGTGATTTCAACAGCCTCACACTCCTGAAAGTTCACGCTTACTTAGTTCTTGGAACCTTACTTGTGCAGCAGTTAACCCAGCTCTAGATTCTTCCTCTCATCCAGAGCAACAGTATGCTCGCTTTCCACTCATTACAAGGGGCCTGAGCGAGGTAGATTAATTTTGATTATGCACTATGCTCCTTAGCACAGAACCATCCTGGTAGGTGCTTCATGCTTCTTACATAGAGTTCTTCTTAGGGAAATGCTCAGGCCACTGCACCTTCAATGTGCAACACAGGTCCACTTAGGAATATATGGAAAATTGCTTTAGCCCTTACAGACAACTGAAAATTTCATTTTGGAACTCAGTGATTTCAACAGCCTCACACTCCTGAAAGTTCACGTCCTCCACCTTCTTGGAACCTTACTTGCACAGCAGTTCCAGCAGCTCTACCTCGTTCCTCTCATCCAGAGCAACAGTATGCTAGCTTTCCACTCAATACTTAGTGGCTTGAGCGAGGAAGATTTATTTTGATTCCGCACTATGCTTCTTACTGCGGAATCATCCTGGAAGGTGCTTTATGCTTCTTACGTAGATTTCTTCTTAGGGTAATGCACAGGAAACTGCAACTTCAATGTGCGTGACAGGCCATCCTAGGAATACATGGTATATTGCTTTTGCCAGTGCAGACAACTGAAAATTGCATTGTGGAACTCAGTGATTTCAACAGACTCACCCTCCTGAAAGTTCACATCCTCCTAGTTCTTGGAACGTTACTTGCACAGCAGTTCCCCCAGCTTTAGCTCCTTCCTCTCACACCGAGCAACAGTACGCTTGCTTTCCACTCATTACTACGGGGCCTGAGTGAGGTAGATTAATTTTGATTCCACACTACGCCCCTTTCCGCAGAACCATCCTGGAAGGTACTTCATGCTTTTACGTAGAATTCTTCTTAGGGAAACTCACAGGCCACTGCAGCTTCAATGTGCGCGACAGGGCAGACTGGGAAAACATTGAAAATTGTTTTGGCCCATACAGTCTTCTGAAAATTTCATTGTAGAACTCAGTGATTTCAACAGCCTCACTTTCCTGAAAGTTCATGCTTGCTTAGTTCTTGGTACCTTACTTGTCCGTCAGTTCCCCCAGCTCTAGCTCCTTCCTCGCACACAAAGGAACAGTATGCTTGCTTTCCACTGAGTACTAAGGGGCCTGAGTGAGGTAGATTAATTTTGTTTCCGCACTATGCACCATACAGTAGAACCATTCTGGAAGGTGCTTCATGCTTCTAACGTAGAGTTCTTCTTAAGAAAACGCTCAGGAAACTGCAGCTTCAATGTGCGCCACAGGGAATCCTAGGAATACATGGAAAATTGATTTTGCCCATATAGACAACTGAAAATTTCATTGTGGATCTCAGGGATTTCAACAGCCTCACACTCCAGAAAGGTCACGCTAACTTAGTTCTTGGAACCTAACATGTGCAGGAGTTCCCCCAGCTCTAGCTCCTTCCACTCACAAAGAGCAATAGTATGCTCGCTTTCCACTCATTACTAAGGGGCCTGTGTGTGGTAGATTAATTTTGATTCCGCACTACGCTCCTTACCACAGAACCATCCTGGAAGGTGCTTCATGATTCTAACGTAGAGTTCTTTTCAGGGAAACGCTCAGGCAACTGCAGCTTCAATGTACACCACAGGGCAGCCTAGGAATACATGAAAATTCCTTTAGCCTCTATAGACATCTGAAAATTTCATTGTGGAACTCAGTGATTTCAACAGCCTCACCCTCCTGAAAGTTCACGTCCTCTTAGTTTTTGGAACGTTACTTGCACAGCAGTTCCCCCAGCTCTAGCTCCTTCCTCTCACCCAGAGGAAGAAACAGTATGCTCGCTTTCCACTCATTACTAAGGGGCCTGAGCGAGGAAGATTAGTTTTGATTCCGCACTACTCTCCTTACCACAGAACCATCCTGTAAGGTGCTTCATGCTTCTTATGTAGAGTTCTTCTTAGGGAAACGCTCAGGCAACTGGAGATTCAACGTGCGTGAACAAGGCAGCCAAGGAATACCTGGAAAATTGTTTTGGCCCAAACAGACATCTGAAAATTTCATTGTAGCACTCAGTGATTTCAAAAGCCTTAGACTCCTGAAAGTTCATGCTTGCTTAATTCTTGGAACCTTACTTGTGCAGCAGTTCCCCCAGCTCTAGCTCCTTCCTCTCAGTCAGAGCAACAGTATGCTCACTTTCCACTCATTACTAAGGGGCCTGATCGAGGTAGATTAATTTTGATTCCGCCCTATGGTCCTTACCGGAGGACCATCCTTGAACGTGCTTCATGCTTCTAACGTAGAGTACTTTTTAGGAAAATGCTCAGGCAGCTGCAGCTTCAATGTGCAAAATTGGCATCCTAGGAATACATGGAAAATTTATTTTGCCCATACAGACATCTGAAAATTTCATTGTGGATGTCAGTGATTTGAACAGCTTCACACTCCTGAAAGATCACGCTTACTTAGTTCTTGGAACCTTACTTGCACAGCAGTTAACCCAGCTCTAGCTCCTTCCTCTCACCCAGAGCAACAGTATGCTCGCTTTCCACTCTTTACTAAGGGGCCAGAGCGAGGTAGATTACTTTTGATTCCGCACTATGCTCCTTGACGCAGAACCATCATTTAAGGTGCTTCATGCTTCTTACGAAGAGTTCTTCTTAGGGAAATGCTCAGGCAACTGCAGCTTCAATGTGAAGCACAGGGTAGCCTAGGAATACATGGCAAATGGTTTTTGCCCATAGAGACATCTGAAAATTTCATTGCGGAACTCAGTGATTTCAACAGCCTCACCCTCCTGAATGTTCACGTCCTCCTAGTTCTTCGAACTTGGTTGCTTGCACAGCCATTTCCCCAGCTCTTGCTCCTTCCTCTCACACACAGCAAAAGTCTGCTCACTTTCCACTCAATACTAAGGGGCCTGAGTGATGTAGATTAATTTTGATTCCGCACTATGCTTCATACCGCAGAACCATCCTTGAAGGTGCTTTATGCTTCTAACGTAGAGTACTTGTTAGGAAAATGCTCAGGCAACTGCAGTTTCAATGTGCACGACAGGGCAGCCTAGGAATACATGGAATATTGCTTTGCCCATACAGACAACTGAAAATTTCATTGTGGAATTCACTGATTTCAAGAGCCTAAACCTCTTGAAAGTTCATACACTCTTAGTTTTTGGAACGTTACTTGCACAGCAGTTCCCCCAGCTCTAGCTCCTTCCTCTCACCCAGAGCAGCAGTATGCTCGCTTTGCACTCATTACTAAGGGGCCTGAGCTAGGTAGATTAATTTTGATTCCACACTATGCTGCTTACCGCAGAACCATCCTGGAAGGTGCTTCACACTTCTCACGTAGAGTTCTTTTAGGGAAACGCTCAGGAAACTCCAGGTTCAATGTGCGCCAAGGGCATCCCATGAAAACTTGGAAAATTTATTTTGCCTATACAGACATCTGAAAATTTCATTGTGGATCTCAGTAATTTCAACAGCCTCACACTACTGAAAGATAACACTTACTTATTTCTTGGAACCTTACTTGTGCAGACGTTCCCCTGCTCTAGCTCCTTCCTCTCACCCAGAGCAACAGTATGCTCGCTTTCCACTCATTACCAAGGGTGCAGAGTGAGGTAGATTAGTTTTGATTTCGCACTATGCTCCTTAACGCAGCACCATCCTGGAATGTGCTTCATGCTTCTACCATGGAGTTCTTCTTAGGGAAACGCTCAGGAAACTGCAGCTTCAATGTGCACCAAGGGCAGCCTAGGAATACATGGAAAATTGATTTTGCCCATACAGACATCTGAAAATTTCATTGTGGATCTCAGTGATTTCAACAGCCTCACACTCCTGAAAGTTCACGCTTACTTAGTTCTTAAAACACTACTTGTGCAGCAGGTATCCCAGCTCTAGCTCCTTCCTTGCACGCAGAGCAAAATTATGCTCGCTTTCCACTCATTACTGAGGGGCCTGAGCGAGGTAGATTAATTTTGTTTCCGCACTACGCTCCACACAGCAGAAGCATCCTGGAAGGTGCTTCATGCTTCTGATGTAGAGTTGTTCTTAGAGAAATGCTCAGGCAACTGCGGCTTCAATGTCCACCACAGGGCAGCCTAGGAATACACAGAAAATTGATTTAGCACGTACAGACAACTGAAAATTTCATTGTGGATTTCAGTGATTTCAAGAGCCTCACCCTCCTGAAAGTTCACATCCTCCTAGTTTTTGGAACATTACTTGCACAGCAGTTCCCCCAGCACTAGCTCCTTCCTCTCACCCAGAGCAACAGTATGCTAGCTTTCCACTCATTAATAAGGGGCCTGAGTGAGGTAGATTAATTTTGTTTCCACACTATGCCCCTTACCGCAGAAGCACCCTGGAAGGTGCTTCATGCTTCTCACGTAGAGTTCTTCTTAGGTAAATGATCAGGAAACTGCAGCTTCAATGTGCACCATGGGCATCATAGGCAAAAATGGCAAATTGATTTTGCCCATACAGACACCTGAAAATTTCATTGTGGATCTCAGTGATTTCAACATCCTCACAATCCTGAAAGTTCATGCTTACTTAGTTCTTGGAACCTTACTTGTGCAGCAGATCCCCCAGCTCTAGCTCCTTCCTCTCACCCAGAGCAATAGTATGCTTGCTTTCCACTTATTACTAAGGGGCCTGAGTGAGGTAGATTAATTTTGATTCCACCCGTCGCTCCTTACCGCAGAACCATCCTGGAAGTTGCTTCATGCTTCTTATGTAGAATTCTTCTTAGGGAAACTCACAGGCAACTGCAGCTTCAATGTGAGTGACAGGGCAGATGGGAATACATGGAAAATTGTTTTAGCCCATACAGACATCTGAAAATTTCATTGTAGAACTCAGTGATTTCAACAGCCTCACTTTCCTGAAAGTTCACACTTGCTTACTTCTTTGAACCTTACTTGTGCAGCAGTTCCCACAGCTCTAGCTCCTTCCTCGCACACAAAGCAACAGTATGCTTGCTTTCCACTGATTACTACGGTGCCTGAGTGAGGTAGATTAATTTTGATTCCGCCACACTCCTTACCACAAAACCATCCTGGAAGGTTCTTGATGCTTCTAACGTAGAGTTCTTCTGAGGTAAACTCTCAGGCAACTGCAGCTTCAATGTGGACCAAAGGGCAGCCTAGGAATACATGGAAAATTGCTTTTACCCGTACAGACATCTGAAAATTTCGTTGTGGATCTCAGTGATTTCAACAGAGTCACACTCCTGAAAGTTTACGCTTACTGAGTTCTTGGAACCTTACTTGTGAAGTAGTTCCCCTAGCTCCTTCCTCTCACCCAGAGCAACAGTATGCTCACTTTCCACTCATTACTAAGGGCCCTGGGCGAGGTAGATTAATTTTGATTCCACGCTATGCTCCTTACCATAGAACCATCCTGGAACGTGCTTCATGCTTCTTACGTAGAATTCTTCTTAGGGAAACGCACAGGAAACTGCAGCTTCTATGTGTGCCACAGGGCAGCCTGGGAATACATGGAAAACTGTTTCGGCCCATAGAGACATCTGAAAATTTCTTTGTAGAACTCAGTGATTTCAACAGCCTCTCCCTACTGAAATTTCACGTCCTCGTAGTTCTTGGAACGTTACTTGCACAGCAGTTCCTCCAGCTCTACCTCCTTTCACTCATCCGGAGCAACAGTATGCTAGCTTTCCACTTATTACTAACTGGCCTGAGCGAGGAAGATTAATTTTGATTCCGCACTACGCTCCTTACCGCAGAATCATCCTAGAAGTTGCTTCATGCTTCTTACCTAGAGTTCTTCTTAGGGAAACGCACGGGCAACTGCAGCTTCAATGTGCGTGACAGGGCAGGCTAGGAATACATGGAATATTGTTTTGACCCATTCAGGTATCTGAAAATTTCATTGTAGAACACAGTGATTTCAACAGCCTCACACTCCTGAAAGTTCACGCTTGCTTGGTTATTAGAACCTTACTTATACAGCAGTTCCCCCAGCTCTAGCTCCCTCCTTGCACCCAGAGCAACAGTATGCTCACCTTCCAATCATTAGTAAGGGGCCTGAGGGAGTTAGATTAATTTTGGTTCCACACTCTGCTGCTTACCGCACCAGCATCCTGGAAGGGGCTTTATGCTTCTCAGGTAGAGTTCTTTTTAGGAAAACGCACAGGCAAATGCAGCTTCAATGAGCATCACAGGGTAGCCTAGGAATACATGGAAAATTATTTAGGCCCACACAGACATCTGAAAATTTCATTGTAGAACTCAGTGATTTCAACAGCCTCACACTCCTGAAAGTTCACGCTTGCTTGGTTATTAGAACCTTACTTGTGCAGCAGTTCTCCCAGCTCTAGCTACCTCCTTGCACCCAGAGCAACAGTATGCTCCCTTTCTACTCATTACTAAGGGCCATGAGTGAGGTAGATTAATTTTGATTCCGCACTACGCTCATTGCCACAGAACCATCCTGGAAGGTGCTTCACACTTCTTACATAGAGTCTTCTTAGGGAAACGCATAGGAAACTGCATCTTCAATGTGCACAACAAGGCAGCCTAGGAATACATGGAAAATTGTTTTGGCTCATACAGACATCTGAAAATTTCATTGTAGAGGTTAGTGAATTCAACAACCTCACACTCCTGAAAGTTTACGTGTACTTAGTTCTTGGAACCTTACATGTGCATCATTTCCCCAGCTCTAGCTCCTTCCTCTCACCCAGAGCAACAGTATGCTCGCTTTCCACTCATTACCAAGGGTGCAGAGTGAGGTAGATTAATTTTGATTTCGCACTATGCTCCTTAACGCAGCACCATCCTGGAATGTGCTTCATGCTTCTACCATGGAGTTCTTCTTAGGGAAACGCTCAGGAAACTGCAGCTTCAATGTGCACCAAGGGCAGCCTAGGAATACATGGAAAATTGATTTTGCCCATACAGACATCTGAAAATTTCATTGTGGATCTCAGTGATTTCAACAGCCTCACACTCCTGAAAGTTCACGCTTACTTAGTTCTTAAAACACTACTTGTGCAGCAGGTATCCCAGCTCTAGCTCCTTCCTTGCACGCAGAGCAAAATTATGCTCGCTTTCCACTCATTACTGAGGGGCCTGAGCGAGGTAGATTAATTTTGTTACCGCACTACGCTCCACACAGCAGAAGCATCCTGGAAGGTGCTTCATGCTTCTGATGTAGAGTTGTTCTTAGAGAAATGCTCAGGCAACTGCGGCTTCAATGTCCACCACAGGGCAGCCTAGGAATACACAGAAAATTGATTTAGCACGTACAGACAACTGAAAATTTCATTGTGGATTTCAGTGATTTCAAGAGCCTCACCCTCCTGAAAGTTCACATCCTCCTAGTTTTTGGAACATTACTTGCACAGCAGTTCCCCCAGCACTAGCTCCTTCCTCTCACCCAGAGCAACAGTATGCTAGCTTTCCACTCATTAATAAGGGGCCTGAGTGAGGTAGATTAATTTTGTTTCCACACTATGCCCCTTACCGCAGAAGCACCCTGGAAGGTGCTTCATGCTTCTCACGTAGAGTTCTTCTTAGGTAAATGATCAGGAAACTGCAGCTTCAATGTGCACCATGGGCATCATAGGCAAAAATGGCAAATTGATTTTGCCCATACAGACACCTGAAAATTTCATTGTGGATCTCAGTGATTTCAACATCCTCACAATCCTGAAAGTTCATGCTTACTTAGTTCTTGGAACCTTACTTGTGCAGCAGATCCCCCAGCTCTAGCTCCTTCCTCTCACCCAGAGCAATAGTATGCTTGCTTTCACTTATTACTAAGGGGCCTGAGTGAGGTAGATTAATTTTGATTCCACCCGTCGCTCCTTACCGCAGAACCATCCTGGAAGTTGCTTCATGCTTCTTATGTAGAATTCTTCTTAGGGAAACTCACAGGCAACTGCAGCTTCAATGTGAGTGACAGGGCAGATGGGAATACATGGAAAATTGTTTTAGCCCATACAGACATCTGAAAATTTCATTGTAGAACTCAGTGATTTCAACAGCCTCACACTTCCTGAAAGTTCACAGCTTGCTTGCTTATTAGAACCTTACTTGTGCAGCAGTTCCCACAGCTCTAGCTCCTTCCTCGCACACAAAGCAACAGTATGCTTGCTTTCCACTGATTACTACGGTGCCTGAGTGAGGTAGATTAATTTTGATTCCGCCACACTCCTTACCACAAAACCATCCTGGAAGGTTCTTGATGCTTCTAACGTAGAGTTCTTCTGAGGTAAACTCTCAGGCAACTGCAGCTTCAATGTGGACCAAAGGGCAGCCTAGGAATACATGGAAAATTGCTTTTACCCGTACAGACATCTGAAAATTTCGTTGTGGATCTCAGTGATTTCAACAGAGTCACACTCCTGAAAGTTTACGCTTACTGAGTTCTTGGAACCTTACTTGTGAAGTAGTTCCCCTAGCTCCTTCCTCTCACCCAGAGCAACAGTATGCTCACTTTCCACTCATTACTAAGGGCCCTGGGCGAGGTAGATTAATTTTGATTCCACGCTATGCTCCTTACCATAGAACCATCCTGGAACGTGCTTCATGCTTCTTACGTAGAATTCTTCTTAGGGAAACGCACAGGAAACTGCAGCTTCTATGTGTGCCACAGGGCAGCCTGGGAATACATGGAAAACTGTTTCGGCCCATAGAGACATCTGAAAATTTCTTTGTAGAACTCAGTGATTTCAACAGCCTCTCCCTACTGAAATTTCACGTCCTCGTAGTTCTTGGAACGTTACTTGCACAGCAGTTCCTCCAGCTCTACCTCCTTTCACTCATCCGGATCAACAGTATGCTAGCTTTCCACTTATTACTAACTGGCCTGAGCGAGGAAGATTAATTTTGATTCCGCACTACGCTCCTTACCGCAGAATCATCCTAGAAGTTGCTTCATGCTTCTTACCTAGAGTTCTTCTTAGGGAAACGCACGGGCAACTGCAGCTTCAATGTGCGTGACAGGGCAGGCTAGGAATACATGGAATATTGTTTTGACCCATTCAGGTATCTGAAAATTTCATTGTAGAACACAGTGATTTCAACAGCCTCACACTCCTGAAAGTTCACGCTTGCTTGGTTATTAGAACCTTACTTATACAGCAGTTCCCCCAGCTCTAGCTCCCTCCTTGCACCCAGAGCAACAGTATGCTCACCTTCCAATCATTAGTAAGGGGCCTGAGGGAGTTAGATTAATTTTGGTTCCACACTCTGCTGCTTACCGCACCAGCATCCTGGAAGGGGCTTTATGCTTCTCAGGTAGAGTTCTTTTTAGGAAAACGCACAGGCAAATGCAGCTTCAATGAGCATCACAGGGTAGCCTAGGAATACATGGAAAATTATTTAGGCCCACACAGACATCTGAAAATTTCATTGTAGAACTCAGTGATTTCAACAGCCTCACACTCCTGAAAGTTCACGCTTGCTTGGTTATTAGAACCTTACTTGTGCAGCAGTTCTCCCAGCTCTAGCTACCTCCTTGCACCCAGAGCAACAGTATGCTCCCTTTCTACTCATTACTAAGGGCCATGAGTGAGGTAGATTAATTTTGATTCCGCACTACGCTCATTGCCACAGAACCATCCTGGAAGGTGCTTCACACTTCTTACATAGAGTCTTCTTAGGGAAACGCATAGGAAACTGCATCTTCAATGTGCACAACAAGGCAGCCTAGGAATACATGGAAAATTGTTTTGGCTCATACAGACATCTGAAAATTTCATTGTAGAGGTTAGTGAATTCAACAACCTCACACTCCTGAAAGTTTACGTGTACTTAGTTCTTGGAACCTTACATGTGCATCATTTCCCCAGCTCTAGCTCCTTCCTCTCACCCAGAGCAACAGTATGCTCGCTTTCCACTCATTACCAAGGGTGCAGAGTGAGGTAGATTAATTTTGATTTCGCACTATGCTCCTTAACGCAGCACCATCCTGGAATGTGCTTCATGCTTCTACCATGGAGTTCTTCTTAGGGAAACGCTCAGGAAACTGCAGCTTCAATGTGCACCAAGGGCAGCCTAGGAATACATGGAAAATTGATTTTGCCCATACAGACATCTGAAAATTTCATTGTGGATCTCAGTGATTTCAACAGCCTCACACTCCTGAAAGTTCACGCTTACTTAGTTCTTAAAACACTACTTGTGCAGCAGGTATCCCAGCTCTAGCTCCTTCCTTGCACGCAGAGCAAAATTATGCTCGCTTTCCACTCATTACTAAGGGGCCTGAGCGAGGTAGATTAATTTTGTTTCCGCACTACGCTCCACACAGCAGAAGCATCCTGGAAGGTGCTTCATGCTTCTGATGTAGAGTTGTTCTTAGAGAAATGCTCAGGCAACTGTGGCTTCAATGTCCACCACAGGGCAGCCTAGGAATACACAGAAAATTGATTTAGCACGTACAGACAACTGAAAATTTCATTGTGGATTTCAGTGATTTCAAGAGCCTCACCCTCCTGAAAGTTCACATCCTCCTAGTTTTTGGAACATTACTTGCACAGCATTTCCCCCAGCACTAGCTCCTTCCTCTCACCCAGAGCAACAGTATGCTAGCTTTCCACTCATTAATAAGGGGCCTGAGTGAGGTAGATTAATTTTGTTTCCACACTATGCCCCTTACCGCAGAAGCACCCTGGAAGGTGCTTCATGCTTCTCACGTAGAGTTCTTCTTAGGTAAATGATCAGGAAACTGCAGCTTCAATGTGCACCATGGGCATCATAGGCAAAAATGGCAAATTGATTTTGCCCATACAGACACCTGAAAATTTCATTGTGGATCTCAGTGATTTCAACATCCTCACAATCCTGAAAGTTCATGCTTACTTAGTTCTTGGAACCTTACTTGTGCAGCAGATCCCCCAGCTCTAGCTCCTTCCTCTCACCCAGAGCAATAGTATGCTTGCTTTTCACTTATTACTAACGGGCCTGAGTGAGGTAGATTAATTTTGATTCCACCCATCGCTCCTTACCGCAGAACCATCCTGGAAGTTGCTTCATGCTTCTTATGTAGAATTCTTCTTAGGGAAACTCACAGGCAACTGCAGCTTCAATGTGAGTGACAGGGCAGATGGGAATACATGGAAAATTGTTTTAGCCCATACAGACATCTGAAAATTTCATTGTAGAACTCAGTGATTTCAACAGCCTCACACTCCTGAAAGTTCACGCTTGCTTGGTTATTAGAACCTTACTTGTGCAGCAGTTCCCACAGCTCTAGCTCCTTCCTCGCACACAAAGCAACAGTATGCTTGCTTTCCACTGATTACTACGGTGCCTGAGTGAGGTAGATTAATTTTGATTCCGCCACACTCCTTACCACAAAACCATCCTGGAAGGTTCTTTATGCTTCTAACGTAGAGTTCTTCTGAGGTAAACTCTCAGGCAACTGCAGCTTCAATGTGGACCAAAGGGCAGCCTAGGAATACATGGAAAATTGCTTTTACCCGTACAGACATCTGAAAATTTCGTTGTGGATCTCAGTGATTTCAACAGAGTCACACTCCTGAAAGTTTACGCTTACTGAGTTCTTGGAACCTTACTTGTGAAGTAGTTCCCCTAGCTCCTTCCTCTCACCCAGAGCAACAGTATGCTCACTTTCCACTCATTACTAAGGGCCCTGGGCGAGGTAGATTAATTTTGATTCCACGCTATGCTCCTTACCATAGAACCATCCTGGAACGTGCTTCATGCTTCTTACATAGAATTCTTCTTAGGGAAACGCACAGGAAACTGCAGCTTCTATGTGTGCCACAGGGCAGCCTGGGAATACATGGAAAACTGTTTCGGCCCATAGAGACATCTGAAAATTTCTTTGTAGAACTCAGTGATTTCAACAGCCTCTCCCTACTGAAATTTCACGTCCTCGTAGTTCTTGGAACGTTACTTGCACAGCAGTTCCTCCAGCTCTACCTCCTTTCACTCATCCGGAGCAACAGTATGCTAGCTTTCCACTTTTTACTAACTGGCCTGAGCGAGGAAGATTAATTTTGATTCCGCACTACGCTCCTTACCGCAGAATCATCCTAGAAGTTGCTTCATGCTTCTTACCTAGAGTTCTTCTTAGGGAAACGCACGGGCAACTGCAGCTTCAATGTGCGTGACAGGGCAGGCTAGGAATACATGGAATATTGTTTTGACCCATTCAGGTATCTGAAAATTTCATTGTAGAACACAGTGATTTCAACAGCCTCACACTCCTGAAAGTTCACGCTTGCTTGGTTATTAGAACCTTACTTATGCAGCAGTTCCCCCATCTCTAGCTCCCTCCTTGCACCCAGAGCAACAGTATGCTCACCTTCCAATCATTAGTAAGGGGCCTGAGGGAGTTAGATTAATTTTGGTTCCACACTCTGCTGCTTACCGCACCAGCATCCTGGAAGGGGCTTTATGCCTCTCAGGTAGAGTTCTTTTTAGGAAAACGCACAGGCAAATGCAGCTTCAATGAGCATCACAGGGTAGCCTAGGAATACATGGAAAATTATTTAGGCCCACGCAGACATCTGAAAATTTCATTGTAGAACTCAGTGATTTCAACAGCCTCACACTCCTGAAAGTTCACGCTTGCTTGGTTATTAGAACCTTACTTGTGCAGCAGTTTCCCCAGCGCTAGCTACCTCCTTGCACCCAGAGCAACAGTATGCTACTCATTACTAAGGGCCATGAGTGAGGTAGATTAATTTTGATTCCGCACTACGCTCCATACAGCAGAACCATCCTGGAAGGTGCTTCTTGCTTCTAATGTAGAGCTCTTCTTAGGGAAATGCTCAGAGAACTGCAGCTTCAATGTGCGCCATGTTCATCCTAGAAATACATGGAAAATTGATTTTGCCCATACAGACATGTGAAAATATCATTGTCGATCTCAGTGATTTCAACTGCCTCACACTCCTGAATGTTCATGCTTGCTTAGTTCTTGGAACCTTACTTATGCAGCTGTTCCCCCAGCTCTAGCTCCTTCCCCTCACCCAGAGCAACAGTAAGCTTACTTTCCACTCGTTACTAAGGGGCCTGAGCGAGGTAGATTAATTTTGACTTCACACTACGCTCCTTACTGCAGAACCATCCTGGAAGTTGTTTCATGCTTCCAACATAGAGTTCTTCTTAGGGCAATGCTCAGGCAACTGCAGCTTCAAATTGCACCACATGACAGCCTAGGAATACATGGAAAATTGCTTTTGCCCGTAGAGACATCTGAAAATTTCATTGTGGAACTCAGTGATTTCAATAGCCTCACCATCCTGAAAGTTCACGTCCTTCTAGTTCTTGGAACATTACTTGCACAAAATTTCCCCCAGGTCTAGCTCCTTCCTCTCACCCAGAGCAACAGTATGCTTGCTTTTCACTCATTACTAAGGGGCCTGAGGGAGGTAGATTAATTTTGATTCCACACTACGCTCCTTACCGCAGAACCATCCTGGAAGGTTCTTCATGCTTCTAAGGTAGAGTTCTTCTTAGGGAAATGCTCAGGCAACTGCAGCTTCAATGTGCAACACATGCCAGCCTAGAAGTATATGGAAAATTGCTTCAGCCCATACAGATATCTGAAAATTTCATTGTGGAACTCAGTGATTTCAACAGCCGCACATCCTGAAAGTTCATGCTTGCTTAGTTCTTGGAACCTTACCTGTGCAGCAGTTCCCACAGCTCTAGCTCCTTCCTCTCACCCAGAGCAACAGGATGATCGCTTTCCACTGATTCCTAAGGGGTCTGAGCGAGGTAGATTAATTTTGATTCCGCACTGCGCTCCTTAATGCAGAACAATGTTGGAAGGTGCTTCACGCTTCTTACGTAGAGTTCTTCTTAGGGAAATGCTCAGGAACCTGCAGCTTCAATGTGCGCCAAGGGAATCCTAAGAATACATGTAAAATTGATTTTCCCAGTACAGATATCTGATAATTTCATTGTGGATCTCAGTGATTTCAACAGCCTCACACTCCTGAAAGTTCATGATTACTTTGTTCTTGGAACCTTACTTGTGCAGCAGTTAATCTGGCTCTAGATCCTTCCCCTCACCCACAGGAACAGTATGCTCACTTTCCACTCATTACTAAGGGCCCTGTGCGAGGTAGATTAATTTTGAATCTGCACTACGCTCCTTAGCACAGAACCAACCTGATAGGTGCTTCACGCTTCTTACGTAGAGTTCTTCTAAGGGAAATGCTCAGGCAACTGCAGCTTCGATGTGCACCACAGGGCAGCCTAGGAATACATGGAAAATTGCTTTAGCCCTTACAGACAACTGAAAACTTTATTGTGGAACTCAGTGATTTCAACAGCCTCACCCTCCTGAAAGTTCACATCCTCCAAGTTCTTGGAACCTTACTTGTGCAGCAGTTTCACCAGCTCTAGATCCTTCCTCTCACCCAGAGCAACAGTATGCTCGCTTTCCTCTCATTACTAAGGGGCCTCAGCGAGGTAGATTAATTTTGATTCCACACTCTGCTCCTTACCGCTTCACCATCCTGGAAGGTGCTTCATGCTTCTCAGGTAGAGTTCTTCTTAGGAAAATGCACAGGCAACTACAGCTTCAATGTGTACGACAGGGCAGACTGGGAAAACATTGAAAATTGTTTTGGTCCATACAGTCTTCTGAAAATTTCATTGTAGAACTCAGTGATTTCAGCAGCCTCACTTTCCTGAAAGTTCACGCTTGCTTAGTTCTTGGAACCTTACTTGTGCAGCAGTTCCTCCAGCTCTAGCTCCTTCCTCACACACAAAGCAACAGTATGCTTGCTTTCCACTGATTACTAATGGACCTGAGTGAGGTAGATTAATTTTGTTTCCGCACTATGCGCCATACAAAAGAACCAACCTGGAAGGTGCTTCATGCTTCTAACATAGAGTTCTTCTTAAGAAAATGCTCAGGAAACTGCAGCTTCAATGTGTGCCACAGGGCATCCAAGGAATACATGGAAAATTCATTTTGAACATATAGACAACTGAAAATTTCATTGTGGATCTCAGGGATTTCAATAGCCTAACACTCCTGAAAGGTCACGCTTACTTAGTTCTTAGAACCTAACATATGCAGGAGTTCCCCCAGCTCTAGCTCCTTCCTCTCACACAGAGGAATAGTATGCTCGCTTTCCACTCATTACTAAGGGGCCTGTGTGTGGTAGATTAATTTTGATTCCGCACTATGCTCCTTACCAGAGAACCATCCTGGAAGGTGCTTCATGATTCTAACGTAGAGTTCTTCTTAGGGAAATGCTCAGGCAACTACAGCTTCAATGTACACCGCAGGGCAGCCTAGGAATACATGAAAATTCCTTTAGCCTGTACAGACAACTGAAAATTTCATTGTGGAACTCAGTGATTTCAACAGGCTCACCCTCCTGAAAGTTCACGTCCTCTTAGTTTTTGGAACGTTACTTGCACAGCAGTTCCCCCAGCTCTAGCTCCTTCCTCTCACCCAGAGGAAGAAACAGTATGCTCGCTTTCCACTCATTACAAAGGGGCCTGAGCGAGGAAATTAGTTTTGATTCTGCACTACTCTTCTTACCACAGAACCATCCTGTAAGGTGCTTCATGCTTGTTACGTAGAGTTCTTCTTAGGGAAATGCTCAGGCAACTGCAGATTCAACGTGCGTGACAAGGCAGCCAAGGAATACATGGAAAATTTTTTTGGCCCAAACAGACATCTGAAAATTTCATTGTAGCACTCAGTGATTTCAAGAGCCTTAGACTCCTGAAAGTTCACGCTTGCTTAGTTCTTGGAACCTTACTTGTGCAGCAGTTCCCCCAGCTCTTGCTCCTTCCTGTCACTCAGAGCAACAGTATGCTCTCTTTCCACTCATTACTAAGAGGCCTGATCGAGGTAGATTAATTTTGATTCCGCACTGCGGTCATTAACGGAGGACCATCCTTCAATGTGCTTCATGCTTCTAACGTAGAGTACTT
The DNA here is from genome assembly GCA_028451465.1 of Erethizon dorsatum. Lineage (NCBI taxonomy): Eukaryota > Metazoa > Chordata > Mammalia > Rodentia > Erethizontidae > Erethizon > Erethizon dorsatum. The sequence goes on from CM051826.1 coordinate 63,978,032, forward strand.
TTTAGGAAAATGCTCGGACAACTGCAGCTTCAATGTGCAAAATTGTCATCCTAGGAATACATGGAAAATTTATTTTGCCCATACAGACATCTGAAAATTTCATTGTGGATGTCAGTGATTTGAACAGCTTCACACTCCTGAAAGATCACGCTTACTTAGTTCTTGGAACCTTACTTGCACAGCAGGTAACCCAGCTCTAGCTCCTTCCTCTCACCCAGAGCAACAGTATGCTCACTTTCCACTCTTTACTAAGTGGCCTGAGCGAGGCAGATTACTTTTGATTCCGCACTATGCTCCTTGACGCAGAACCATCATTTAAGGTGCTTCACGCTTCTTACGAAGAGTTCTTCTTAGGGAAATGCTCAGGCAACTGCAGCTTCAATGTGAAGCACAGGGTAGCCTAGGAATACATGGCAAATGGTTTTTGCCCATACAGACATCTGAAAATTTCACTGCGGAACTCAGTGATTTCAACAGCCTCACCCTCCTGAACATTCACGTCCTCCTAGTTCTTCGAACGTTGCTTGCACAGCCATTTTGCCAGCTCTTGCTCCTTCCTCTCACACAGAGCAAAAGTCTGCTCGCTTTCCACTCAATACTAAGGGGCCTGAGTGATGTAGATTAATTTTGATTCCACACTACGCTTCATACCGCAGAACCATCCTGGAATGTGCTTCACGCTTCTCACGTAGAGTTCTTTTAGGGAAACGCTCAGGAAACTCCAGGTTCAATGTGCGCCAGGGGCATCGTATGAAAACTTGGAAAATTTATTTTCTCTATACAGACATCTGAAAATTTCATTGTGGATCTCAGTAATTTCAAAAGCCTCACACTACTGAAAGATAACCCTTACTTATTTCTTGAAACCTTACTTGTGCAGACGTTCCCCCGCTCTAGCTCCTTCCTCTCTCCCAGAGCAACAGAATACTCACTTTCCACTCATTACTAAGGGGCCTGAGAGAGGTAGATTAATTTTGATTCCGCACTACGCTCATTGCCGCAGAACCATCCTGGAAGGTGTTTCACGCTTCTTACATAGAGTCTTCTGAGGGAAACGCATATTAAACTGCATCTTCAGTGTGCGCAACAAGGCAGCCTAGGAATACATGGAAAATTGTTTTGGCTCATACAGACATCTGAAAATTTCATTGTAGAGGTCAGGGATTTCAACAGCCTCACACTCCCAAAAGTTTACACTTACTTAGTTCATGGAACCCTACATGTGCATCATTTCCCCAGCTCTAGCTCCTTCCTTTCACCCAGAGCAACAGTATGCTCGCTTTCCACTCATTACTAAGGGGCCTGAGCGAGGTAGATTAATTTTGTTTCCGCACTACGCTCCATACAGCAGAAGCATCCTGGAAGGTGCTTCATGCTTCTGACGTAGAGTTGTTCTTAGGAAAATGCTCAGGCAATTGCAGGTTCAGTGTCTGCACAGGGCAGCCTAGGAATACACAGAAAATTGATTTAGCACGTATAGACAACTGAAAATTTCATCGTGGATTTTAGTGATTTCAAGAGCCTCACCCTCCTGAAAGTTCACATCCTCCTAGTTTTTGGAACGTTACTTGCACAGCAGTTCCCCCAGCTCTAGCTCCTTCCTCTTACCCAGAGCAACAGTATGCTAGCTTTCCACTCATTAATAAGGGGCCTGAGTGAGGTAGATTAATTTTGTTTCCACACTATGCTCCTTACTGCAGAAGCACCCTGGAAGGTGCTTCATACTTCTCACGTAGAGTTCTTCTTAGGTAAATGCTCAGGAAACTGCAGCTTCAATGTGCGCCAAGGCTATCATAGGCAAACATGGCAAATTGATTTTGCCCATACAGACACCTGCAAATTTCATTGTGGATCTCAGTGATTTCAACATCCTCACAATCCTGAAAGTTCACGCTTACTTAGTTCTTGGAACCTTACTTAGGCAGCAGATCCCCCAGCTCTAGCTCCTTCCTCTCACCCAGAGCAACAGTATGCTTGCTTTCCATTCATTAAAAAGGGGCCTGAGCGAGGTAGATTAATGTTGATTCCGCACTACGCTTCTTAACGCAGAACCATAATGGAAGGTATTTCATGTTTCTACTGTAGAGTTCTTCTTAAGAAAACACTCAGGCAACTGCAGCTTCAATGTGCACCAGAGGGCAGCCTAGGAATTCAAGGAAAATTGCTTTAGCCCATACAAACAACTGAAAATTTTATTGTGTAACTCAGTGATTTCAACAGCCTCACCCTCCTGAAAGTTCACATCCTTCAAGTTCTTGGAGCCTTACTTGTGCAGCAGCTTCACCAGCTCTAGATCCTTCCTCTCACCCAGAGCAACAGTATGCTCGCTTTCCTCTCATTACTAAGGGCCCTCAGCTAGGTAGATTAATTTTGATTCCACACTCTGCTCCTTACTGCATCAGCATCCTGGAAGGTGCTTCATGCTTCTCAGGTAGAGTTCTTCTTAGGAAAATGCACAGGCAACTGCAGCTTCAATGTGTACGACAGGGCAGACTGGGAAAACATTGAAAATTGTTTTGGCCCATACAGTCTTCTGAAAATTTCATTGTAGAACTCAGTGATTTCAGCAGCTTCACTTTCCTGAAAGTTCACGCTTGCTTAGTTCTTGGAACCTTACTTGTGCAGCAGTTCCCCCAGCTCTAGCTCCTTTCTCACACACAAAGCAACAGTATGCTTTCTTTCCACTGATTACTAATGGACGTGAGTGAGGTAGATTAATTTTGTTTCCGCACTATGTGCCATACAGCAGAACCAACCTGGAAGGTGCTTCATGCTTCTAACGTAGAGTTCTTCTTAAGAAAATGCTCAGGAAACTGCAGCTTCAATGTGTGCCACAGGGCATCCTAGGAATAGATGGAAAATTCATTTTGCCCATATAGACAACTGAAAATTTCATTGTGGATCTCAGGGATTTCAATAGCCTCACACTCCTGAAAGGTCATGCTTACTTAGTTCTTTGAACCTAACATATGCAGGAGTTCCCCCAGCTCTAGCTCCTTCCTCTCACACAGAGGAATAGTATGCTCGCTTTCCACTCATTGCTAAGGGGCCTGTGTGTGGTAGATTAATTTTGATTCTGCACTACGCTTCTTACCAGAGAACCATCCTGGAAGGTGCTTCATGATTCTAACGTAGAGTTCTTCTTAGGGAAATGCTCAGGCAACTGCAGCTTCAATGTACACTGCAGGGCAGCCTAGGAATACATGAAAATTCCTTTAGCCTCTACAGACATCTGAAAATTTCATTGTGGAACTCAGTGATTTCAACAGGCTCACCCTCCTGAAGGTTCACGTCCTGTTAGTTTTTGGAACATTACTTGCACAGCAGTTCCCCCAGCTCTAGCTCCTTCCTCTCACCCAGAGGAAGAAACAGTATGCTCGCTTTCCACTCATTACTAAGGGGCCTGAGCGAGGAAGATTAGTTTTGATTCTGCACTACTCTTCTTACCACAGAATCATCCTGTAAGGTGCTTCATGCTTGTTACGTAGAGTTCTTCTTAGGGAAATGCTCAGGCAACTGCACATTCAACGTGTGTGACAAGGCAGCCAAGGAATACATGGAAAATTTTTTTGGCCCAAACAGACATCTGAAAATTTCATTGTAGCACTCAGTGATTTCAAGAGCCTTAGACTCCTGAAAGTTCACGCTTGCTTAGTTCTTGGAACCTTACTTGTGCAGCAGTTCCCCCAGCTCTAGCTCCTTCCTCTCACTCAGAGCAACAGTATGCTCACTTTCCACTCATTACTAAGGGGCCTGATCGAGGTAGATTAATTTTGATTCCGCCCTATGGTCCTTACCGGAGGACCATCCTTGAACGTGCTTCATGCTTCTAACGTAGAGTACTTTTTAGGAAAATGCTCAGGCAGCTGCAGCTTCAATGTGCAAAATTGGCATCCTAGGAATACATGGAAAATTTATTTTGCCCATACAGACATCTGAAAATTTCATTGTGGATGTCAGTGATTTGAACAGCTTCACACTCCTGAAAGATCACGCTTACTTAGTTCTTGGAACCTTACTTGCACAGCAGTTAACCCAGCTCTAGCTCCTTCCTCTCACCCAGAGCAACAGTATGCTCGCTTTCCACTCTTTACTAAGGGGCCAGAGCGAGGTAGATTACTTTTGATTCCGCAGTATGCTCCTTGATTCAGAACCATCATTTAAGGTGCTTCACGCTTCTTACGAAGAGTTCTTCTTAGGGAAACGCTCAGGCAACTGCAGCTTCAATGTGAAGCACAGGGTAGCCTAGGAATACATGGCAAATGGTTTTTGCCCATAGAGACATCTGAAAATTTCATTGCGGAACTCAGTGATTTCAACAGCCTCACCCTCCTGAAAGTTCACGTCCTTTTAGTTCTTTGAACGTTGCTTGCACAGCCATTTCCCCAGCTCTTGCTCCTTCCTCTCACACAGAGCAAAAGTCTGCTCGCTTTCCACTCAATACTAAGGGGCCTGAGTGATGTAGATTAATTTTGATTCCACACTACGCTTCATACCGCAGAACTATCCTTGAAGGTGCTTTATGCTTCTAAGATAGAGTACTTGTTAGGAAAATGCTCAGGCAACTGCAGTTTCAATGTGCATGACAGGGCAGCCTAGGAATACATGGAATATTGCTTTGCCCATACAGACAACTGAAAATTTCATTGTGGAACTCACTGATTTCAAGAGCCTAAACCTCTTGAAAGTTCATACACTCTTAATTTTTGGAACGTTACTTGGACAACAGTTCCCCCAGGTCTAGCTCCTTCCTCTCACCCAGAGCAGCAGTATGCTCACTTTGCACTCATTACTAAGGGGCTTGAGTGAGGTAGATTAATTTTGATTCCACACTATGCTCCTTTCCGCATAACCATCTTGGAAGGTGCTTCACGCTTCTCACGTAGAGTTCTTTTAGGGAAACGCTCAGGAAACTCCAGGTTCAATGTGCGCCAAGGGCATCCTATGAAAACTTGGAAAATTTATTTTGCCTATACAGACATCTGAAAATTTCATTGTGGATCTCAGTAATTTCAAAAGCCTCACACTACTGAAAGATAACCCTTACTTATTTCTTGGAACCTTGCTTGTGGAGACGTTCCCCCTCTCTAGCTCCTTCCTCTCACCCAGAGCAACAGAATGCTCACTTTCCACTCATTACTAAAGGGCCTGAGCGAGGTAGATTAATTTTGATTCCGTACTACGCTCATTGCCGCAGAACCATCCTGGAAGGTGCTTCACGCTTCTTACATAGAGTCTTCTTAGGGAAACGCATATTAAACTGCATCTTCAGTGTGCGCAACAAGGCAGCCTAGGAATACATGGAAAATTGTTTTGGCTCATACAGACATCTGAAAATTTCATTGTTGAGGTCAGTGATTTCAACAGCCTCACACTCCCGAAAGTTTGCACTTACTTAGTTCTTGGATCCTTACATGTGCATCATTTCCCCAGCTCTAGCTCCTTCCTTTCACCCAGAGCAACAGTATGCTCGCTTTCCACTCATTACTAAGCGGCCTGAGCGAGGTAGATTAATTTTGTTTCCGCACTACGCTCCATACAGCAGAGGCATCCTGGAATGTGCTTCATGCTTCTGACGTAGAGTTGTTCTTAGGGAAATGCTCAGGCAACTGCAGCTTCAAAGTCTGCACAGGGCAGCCTAGGAATACACAGAAAATTGATTTAGCATGTACAGACAACTGAAAATTTCATCGTGGATTTCAGTGATTTCAAGAGCCTCACCCTCCTGAAAGTTCACATCCTCTTAGTTTTTGGAACGTTACTTGCACAGCAGTTCCCCGAGCTCTAGCTCCTTCCTCTCACCCAGAGCAACAGTATGCTAGCTTTCCACTCATTAATAAGGGGCCTGAGTGAGGTAGATTAATTTTGTTTCCACACTATGCCCCTTACCGCAGAAGCACCCTGGAAGGTGCTTCATGCTTCTCACGTAGAGTTCTTCTTAGGTAAATCTCAGGAAACTGCAGCTTCAATGTGCGCCAAGGGCATCATAGGCAAACATGGCAAATTGATTTTGCCCATACAGACACCTAAAAATTTCATTGTGAATCTCAGTGATTTCAACAGCCTCACAATCCTGAAAGTTCACGCTTACTTAGTTCTTGGAACCTTACTTGTGCAGCAGATCCCCCAGCTCTAGCTCCTTCCTCTCACCCAGAGCAACAGTATACTCGCTTTCCATTCATTAAAAAGGGGCCTGAGCAAGGTAGATTAATGTTGATTCCGCACTATGCTTCTTACCGCAGAACCATAATGGAAGGTATTTCATGTTTCTACTGTGGAGTTCTTCTTAAGAAAACACTCAGGCAACTGCAGCTTCAATGTGCACCAGAGGGCAGCCTAGGAATTCAAGGAAAATTGCTTTAGCCCATAAGACAACTGAAAATTTCATTGTGGATCTCAGTGATTTCGAGAGCCTCACACCCCTGAAAGTTCACGCTTACTTAGTTCTTTGAACCTTACTTGTGCAGAAGTTCCCCCAGTTCTAGCTCCTCGCTCTCACTCAGAGCAACAGTGTGCTCGCTTTCCACTCATTACTAAGGAGCCCTAGCGAGGTAGATTAATTATGATTACGCAGTACGCTCCTTACCGCAGAACCATCCTTGAAGGTGCTTCACGCTTCTTACCTAGAGTTCTTCTTAGGGAAATGCACAGGCAACTGCAGTTTCATTGTGCATCACAGGACAGCCTAGGAATTAATGGAAAATTGTTTTGGCCCATACAGACATCTGAAAATTTCATTGTAGTACTCAGGGATTTCAACAGCCACACACTCCTGAAAGTTTGCGCTTACTTAGTTCTTGGAATCTTACATGTGCAGCAGTTCCTCCAGCTCTAGCTCTTTCCTCTCATGCAGAGCAACATTATGCTCGCTTTCCACTCATTACTAAGGGGCCGGTGTGAGGTAGATTAAGTTTGATTCCGCACTACGCTCCTTACCGCAGCACCATTCTGGAAGGGCTTCATGTTTCTAATGTAGATTTCATCTTCTGAAAAGGCACAGGTAAATGCAGCTTCAATGTGCGCCACAGGGCATCCTAGGAATACATGGAAAATTGATTTTGCCCAAACAGACATCTGAAAATTACGTTGTGGATCTCAGTGATTTCAACAGCCTCACAGTCGTGAACGTTAACACTTACCTAGTTCTTTGAACCTTACTTGTTCAGTGGTCCCACCAGCTCTAGCTCCTTCCTCTCACCTAGAGCATCAGCATGCTCGCTTTCCACTCATTACTAAGGTGCCTGAGCCAGGTAGATTAATTTTGGTTCTGCACCACGCTCCTTACCGCAGAACCATCCTGGAAGGTACTTCATGCTTCTAACGTGGAGTTCTTCTTAGGAAAACTCTCAGGCAACTGCAGCTTCAATGTGCACCACAGGACAGCCTAGCAATACATAAAAAAATGCTTTTACCCATAGAGACATCTGAAAATTTCATTGTGGAACTCAGTGATTTCAACAGCCTCACCCTCCTGAAAGTTCATGTCCTCCTAGTTCTTGTAAAGTTACTTGCACAGCAGTTCCCCCAGCTCTAGCTCCTTCCTCTCACCCAGAGCAATGGTATTCTCGCTTTCCACTCCTTACTAATTGGCCTGTGCGAGGTAGATTAATTTTGATTCTGCACTAAGCTCCTTACAGCAGAATAATCGTGGAAGGTGCTTCGTACTTCTTACATAGAGTTCTTCTTCTGGAAATGCACAGGTAACTACAGCTTCAAAGTGCACGACAGGGCAGCCTAGGAGTACATGGAAAATTGTTTTGTCCCATACAGACATCTGAAAATTTCAGTGCAGAACTCAGTGATTTCAACAGCCTCACCCTCCTGAAAGTTCACGTCCTCCTAGGTCTTGGAACGTTACTTCCACAGCAGTTCCCCCAGCTCTAGCTCCTTCCTCTCATCTAGAGGAACAGTATGCTCACTTTCCACTCATTGCTTAGGGCCATGAGTGAGGTAGATTAATTTTCATTTCAAACTACGCTCCTTACCACAGAACCATCCTGGTAGGTGCCTTACATTTCTTACGTAGTGTTCTTCTCCTGGAAACGCACAGGCAGCTGCTGCTTCAATGTGCAGGACAGGGCAGCCTAGGAATACATGGTAAATTGCTTTTGCCCATACAGACATCTGAAAATTTCAGTGTGGAACTGAGAGGTTTCAACAGCCACACCCTCCTGAAAGTTCACATCCTGCAAGTTCTTGGAACCTTACTTGTGCAGCAGTTTCCCCAGATCTAGCTCCTTCCACACACACAAAGCAACAGAAATCTTGCTTTCCACTGATTACTAAGGGGCCTGAATGTGGTAGATTAATTTTGATTCCGCACCATGCTCCATACCACAGAACCATCCTGGAAGGTGCTTCATGTTTCTAACGTAGAGTTCTTCTTAGGAAAACTCTCAGGCAACTGCAGCTTCAATGTGCACCACAGGGCAGCCTAGGAATACATGGAAAATTGCTTTTGCCTGTACAGACATCTGAAAATTTCATTGTGGATCTCAGTGATTTCAACAGCCTCACCCTCCTGAAATTTCACATCTTCTTAGTTTTTGGAAAGTTACTTTCACAGCAGTTCCACCCGCTCTAGCTCCTTCCTCTCACCCAGAGCAACAGTATGCTCGCTTTCCACTCATTACTAAGGGGCCTGAGCGAGGTAGATTAATTTTGATTCCGCAGTACGCTCATTACCATGGAAAAACACTAGAAGGTTCTTCATGCTTCTCACGTAGATTTCTACTTATGGAAACGCACAAGCAACTGCAGCTTTAATGTGCATGACAGGGCAGCCTGGGAATAGATATGGGGGAACTGCTGCACATGTAAGGATCCATGAACAAAGTAAGCGTGAACTTTCAGGAGTGTGAGGTTTTTGAAATTACTGAGATCCACAATGAAATTTTCAGATGTCTGTATGCGCAAATTCAAATTTCCATGTATTCCTAGGATGCCCTGTGGCATATTTTGAAGGTGCAGGTTCCTGAGCATTTCTCTAAGAAGAACTCTACTTTAGAAGCATGAAGCACGTTCCAGGATGGTTCGGCTCTATGGAGCGTAGTGCAGAAACAAAATTAAACTACCTCGCTCATGCCCCTTAGTAATCAGTGGAAAGTGAGCATACTGTTGCTCTGGGTGAGAGGAAGGAGCTAGAGCTGGGAGATAAACAATGAAATTTTCAGTTGTCTGTATGGGCCAAAACAATTTTCCATGTATTCCTAGGCTGCCCTGTCGCACACATTGAAGCTGCATTTGCCTGTGCGTTTCCCTAGGAAGAACTCTACGTAAGAAGCATGAACCACCTTCAAGCATGGTTCTGTGGTAAGGAGCGTAGAGCGGAATCAAAATTAATCTACCTCGCTATGGACCCTTAGTAATCAGTGGAAAGCAAGCATACTCTTCCTCTGGGTGAGAGGAAGGAGCTAGATCTAGGGGAACTGCTGCACAAGTTAGGTTCTAAGAACTCAGTAAGTGTGAACTTTCAGGAGTGAGAGGCTGTTGAAATCACTGTGTTCCATAATAAATTCTCAGATGTTTGTACATTCAAAAGCAATTTTCCATGTATTCCTAGGCTGCCCGGTGGTTCAAATTGAAGGTGCACGTGCCTGAGAGTTTCCCTAAGAAAAAGTGTACGTTAGAAGCATGAAGGACCTTCCAGGATGGTTCTGCGATAAGGACCATAGTGCGGAATCAAAATTAATCTTCCTTGCTGAGGCCCCATAGTAATGAGAGGAAAGTGAGCATACTGTTGCTCTGGGTGAGAGGAAGTAGCTAGAGCTAGGGGAACTGCTGCACAAGTAAGGTTCCAACAAGTAAGTAAGCGTGAACTTTTAGGAGTGTTAGGCTGTTGAAATCACAGAGATCCACAAGGAAATTTTTAGATGTCTGTGTGGGCAAAATCAATTTTCCATGTATTCTCAGGATGCCCTTTGGCGCACATTGAAGCTGCAGTTTCCTGAGCGTTTTCCTAAGAAGAACTCTATGTTAGAAGCATGAAGGACCTTCCAGGTTGGTTCTGATGTATGGAGCGTAGTGCGGAAACAAAATTAATCTACATCGCTCAGGCTCCTTAGTAAGGAATGGAAAGCAAGCATACTGTTGCTCTGAGTGAGAGGAAGGAGCTAGAGCTGGTGGAACTGCTGTGCAAGTAACGTTCAAAGAACTAGTAAGACCAGAAATTTCAGGAGGTTGAGGCTGGTGAAGTCACTGTGTTCCACAAAGTAATTTTCAGATGTTTGTTCAGGCAAAAGCAATTTTCCATGTATTCCTAGGATGCCCTGTGGTGCACATTGAAGCTGCAGTTGCCTGAGCGTTTCCCTAAGAAGATCTCTATGTTAGAAGCATGAAGCAACTTCCAGGATGGTTCTGCTGTATAGAGAATAGTGCGGAAACTAAATTAATCTGCCTCGCTCAGGCCCAATAGTAAAGAGTGGAATGCAAGCAAACAGTTGCTCTGGGTGAGAAGAAGGAGCTAGAGTTGGGGGAACTGCTGCATAAGTAAGGTTCCAAGAACTTAGTAAGCATGAACTTTTAGGAGTGTGAGGGTGTTGAAATCACTGAGATCCACAATGAAATTTTCAGATGTGTGTGTGGGCAAAATCAACTTTCCATGTATTCTAAGGATGCCCTTTGGTGCACATTGAAGCTGCAGTTTCCTGAGCCTTTCCCTAAGAAGAACTCTATGTTAGAAGCATGAAGCACCTTCGAGGATGGTTCTGCTGTATGGAGCTTAGTGCGGAATCAAAATTAAGCTACCTCGCTCTTGCCCCTTAGTAATGAGTAGAATGCCAGCATACTGTTGCTCTGGGTGAGAAGAAGGAGCTAGAGTTGGGGGAACTGCTGTGCAAGTAATTTTCCAAGAACTAGGAGGACATGAACTTTCAGGTGTGTGAGGCTGTTGAAATCACTGAGATCCACAATGAAATTTTCAGATGTCTGTATGGGCAAAATCAAATTTCCATGTATTCCTGGGATGCCCAGTGGCACACATTGAAGCTGCAGTTACCTGAGTGTTTCCATAAGAAGAACTCTACGGTAGAAGCATGAAGCACTTTCCAGGATGGTTCTGCTGTATGGAGTGTAGTGCGGAAACAAAATTAATCTACCTCACTCAGGCCCCTTAGTAATCAGTGGAAATCAAGCATACAGATGCTCTGCATGCGAGGAAGGAGCTAGAGCTGGGGGAACTGCTGTGGAAGTAAGGTTCTAAGAACTAGGAGGAAGTGTAATTTCAGGAGTGTGAGGCTGTTGAAATCACTGAGTTCTACAATGAAATTTTCAGATCTCTGTATAGGCCAAAACAATTTTGAATGTATTCCTAGTTTGTCCTGTGATGCACACTGAAGCTGCAGTTACCTGTGCATTTTTCTCAGAAAAACTCTACAAAGAAGCACGAAGCACATTCAAGAATGCTTCTGCGGTAAGGAGCGTCGTTCAGAATCAAAATTAATCTACCTCGCTCAGGCCCCTTAGTAATCAGTGAAAAGCCAGCATACTGATGCTCTGGGTGTGAGGAAGGAGCTAGAGCTGTGGGAACTGCTGTGGAAGTAAGGTTCCAAGAACTAAGAGGACGTGAACTTTCAGGAGTGTGAGGCTGTTGAAATCACTGAGATCCACAATGAAATTTTCAGATGTCTGTATGGGCAAAAGCAATTTTCCATGTATTCCTAGGATGCCCTCTCGCACTCATTGAAGCTGCAGTTGCCTGTGCATTTCCCTAAGAAAACTCTACGTAATAAGCATGAAGCACCTTCCACGATGGTTCTGCGTTAAGGAGCGTCGTGCGGAATCAAAATTAATCTACCTCGCTCAGGCCCCTTAGTAATGAGCGGAAAGCGAGAATACTGTTGCTCTGGGTGAGAGGAGGAGCTAGAGCTGAGGGCACTGCTGTGCAAGCAATGTTCCAAGAATTTGGAGGACGTGAACTTTTAGCAGGGTGAGGCTGTTGAAATCACTGAGTTCCACAACAATATTTTCAAATGTCTGTAGTGGCAAAAGCAATTTTCCATGTATTCCTAGGCTTCTATGTGGTGCACATTGAAGCTGCAGTTGCCTGAGCATTTCCCTAAGAAGAAATCTGTGTTAGAAGCATGAAACACCATCCAGGATGGATCTGCGGTAAGGAGCGTAGTGCGGAATTAAAATTAAGCTAGCTTTTTCAGGCCCCATATTAATGAGTTTAAAGCGAGCATACTGTTGCTCTGGGGGAGAAGAAGGAGCTAGAGGTGGGGGAACTGCTGCACAAGCAAAGTTCCAAGAATTAAGCCAGCATGAAATTTCAGGAGTGTGTGGCTGTTGAAATCACTGAGTTCTATAATGAAATTTTCAGATGTCTGTATGGGCCAAAAGTATTTTCCATGTATTCCTCGGCTGCCCTGTCACGCACTTTGAAGCTGCAGATGCCTGTGCGTTTCCAGAAGAAGAACTCTATGTAAGAAGCATGAAGCACCTTCCAAGATGGTTCCGTGGTGAGGAGCATGGTGTGGAAACAAAATTAATCTACCTCACTCAGGCCCCTTAGTAATGAGTGGAAAGCGAGCATACTGTTGCTCTGTGTGAGAGAAAGGAGCTAGAGATGGGGGAACTGCTGTGTAAGTAAAGTTCCAAAAACTTTGAAATTTTCATAAGTTTCTACAGTTAAAAGCAATTTTCCATGTATTGCTAGGATGCCCTGTGGTGCACATTGAAGCTGTAGTTTCCTGAGCGTTTCCATAAGGAGAACTCTGCCATAGAACAATGAAGCCCCTTCCAGGATGGTACTGTGGTGAAGAGCGTAGTGCAGAATCAAAATTAATCTACCTCGCTCAGGCCCCTTAGTAAAGAGTGGAAAGCCAGCATACTGTTGCTCTGGGTGAGAGGAAGGAGCTAGAGCTGGGGGAACTGCTGCACAAGTAAGGTTCCAACAAGTAAGTAAGCGTGAACTTTCAGGAGTGTTAGGCTGTTGTAATCACAGAGATCCACAAGGAAATTTTTAGATGTCTGTGTGGGCAAAATCAATTTTCCATGTATTCTCAGGATTCCCCTTGGTGCACATTGAAGCTGCAGTTTCCTGAGCATTTCCCTAAGAAGCACTCTACGTTAGAAGCGTGAAGGACCTTCCAGGAAGGTTCTGATGTATGGAGAATAGTGAGGAAACAAAATTAATCTACCTCGCTCAGACCCCTTAGTAATGAGAGAAAGCAAGCACACTGTTGCTCAGAGAGAGAGGAAGGAGCTAGAGCTGGTGGAACTGCTGTGCAAGTAATGTTCCAAGAACTAGTAAGACCAGAACTTTCAGGAGGTTGAGGCTGGTGAAATCACTGTGTTCCACAATGTAGTTTTCAGATGTTTGTTCAGGCAAAAGCAATTTTCCATGTATTCCTAGGATGCCCTGTGGCGCACATTAAAGGTGCATTTTCCTGATCGTTTCCCTAAGAAGAACTCTATGGTAGAAGCATGAAGTACCTTCCAAGATGGTTCTGCTCTATGGAGCCTTGTGCGGAAAGAAAATTGAACTACCTCGCTCAGGCCCCTTAACAATAAGTAGAAAGCGAGCATACTGTTGCTCTGTGTGCAAGGAAGGAGCTGGAGCTGGGAGAACTTCTGCACCAGTAAGGTTCCAAGAACTAAGCAAGCGTGTACTTTCGGGAGTGTGAGGCTGTTGAAATCTTTGAGTTCTACAATGAAATTTTCAGATGTCTGTATGTGCCAAAACAATTTTCCATGTATTCCTAGGCTGCCCTGTGGCACACTTTGAAGCTACAGTTGCCTGTGCATTTCCCTAAGAAGAACTCTATGTAAGAAGCATGAAGCACCTTCCAGGATGGTTCTGCTGTAAGGAGCCTAGTGCAGAATCAAAATTAAGCTACCTCGCTCTTGCCCCTTAGTAATGAGTGGAGTGCCAGCATACTGTTGCTGTGGGTGAGGAGAAGGAGCTAGAGGTGGGGGAACTGCTGCACAAGTAAGGTTCCAAGAACTAAGCAAGCGTGAACTTTCAGGAGGGTGAGGCTGTTGAAATCACTGAGTTCCACAATGAAATTTTTAGATATCTGTACGGGCAAAAGAAATTTTCCATGTATTCCTAGGCTGCCCTGTGGTGCACATTGAAGCTGCAGTTGCATGTGTGTTTCCCTAAAAAGAACTCTACGTTAGAAGCATGAAGGACCTTCCAGGATGGTTCTGCGGTAAGGAGCATAGTGCAGAATCAAAGTTAATCTACCTAACTCAGGCCCCTTAGTAATGAGTGGAAAGTGAGCATACTATTGCTATAGGCGAGAGGAAGGAGAAAGAGTTGGGGGAACTGCTGCACAAGTAAGATTCCAAGAAGTAAGTAAGCGTGAACTTTAAGGAGTGTGAGGCTGTTGAAATCACTGAGATCCACAATGAAATTTTCAGATGTCTGTATGGGCAAAATGAATTTTCCTTTTTTTCCTAGGATGCCCTGTGGGGCACATTGAAGCTTCAGTTTCCAGAGCATTTCCCCAAGAAGAACTCTACGTTAGAAGCATGAAGCACCTTCCAGGATGGTTCTGCTGTATGGAGCATAGTGCGGAAACAAAATTAATCTACCTCGCTCAGGCCCTTTAGTAATCAGTGAAAAGCAAGCATACTGTTGCTCTGTGTGCGAGGAAGGAGCTAGAGATAGGAGAAATGCTGCACTAGTAAGTTTCCAAGAACTAAGCAAGCGTGAACTTTCAGGAGTGTGAGGCCGTTGAAATCACTGAGTTCTACAATGAAATTTTCAGATGTCTGTATGGGCCCAACCAATTTTGCATGTATGCCTAGGCTGCACTGTCGCACACATTGTAGCTGCAGTTGCCTGTGTGTTTTCCTAAGAAGAACTCTATGTAAGAAGCATGAAGCACCTTCAAAAATGGTTCTGTGGTAAGGAGCGTTGTGCGGAATCAAAATTAATCTACCTCGCTGAGGCCCCTTAGTAAAGAGTGGAAAGCGAGCATACGTTTGCTCTGTGTGAGAGGAAGGAGGTAGAGCTGTGGGAACTGCTGCACAATAAGGTTCCTAGAACTAAGTAAGCATGAACTTTCAGAAGTGTGAGGATGTTGAAATCACTGAGATCCACAATGATATTTTCAGATGTCTGTATGGGCAAAATCAATTTTCCATGTATTCCTAGGATGCCCTATGGTGCACATTGAAGCTGCATTTTCCTGAGCATTTCCCTAAGAAGTACTCTATAGTAGAAGCATGAAGCACCTTCTGGGATGGTTCTGCTGTATGGAGCGTAGTGCGGAACCAAAATTAATCAAAATCGCTCCGGCATCTTAGTAATCAGAGGAAAGCGAGCATACTGTTGCTCTGTGTGCGAGGAAGGAGTTAGAGCTGGGGAACTGCTGCACAAGCAAGATTCCAAGAACTCAGCAAGCGTGAACTTTCAGTAGTTTGAGGCTGTTGAAATCACTGAGATGTACAATGAAATTTTCAGATGTCTGTATGGGCCAAAACAGTTTTCCATGTATTCCTAGGCTGCCCTGTCACGCACATTGAAGCTACAGTTGCCTGTGCATTTCCCTAAGAAGAGATCTACATAAGAAGCATGAAGCACCTTCCACGATGGTTCTTTGTTAAGGAACGTAGTGCGGAATAAAAATTAATCTACCACTCTCAGGCCCCTTAGTAATGAGTGGAAAGCGAGCATACTGCTGCTCTGAGTGACAGGAAGGAGCTAGACCTGGTGGAACTGCTCTGCAAGTAACGTTCCAAGAACTAGTATGACCTGAACTTTCAGGAGGTTGAGGCTTGTGAAATCACTGTTTTCCACAATGAAATTTTCAGGTGTTTGTTCAGGCAAAAGCAATTTTCCATGTATTTCTAGGATGCCCTGTGGTACACATTGAACCTGCAGTTGCCTGAATGTTTCGCTAAGAAGAACTCTACATTAGAAGCATGAAGCACCCTCCAGGATGGTTCTGCAGTAAGGAGCGTAGTGCGGAATCAAAGTAAATCTACCTCGCTCAGGCCCCTTAGTGATGAGTGGAAAGGAAGCATGTTGTTGCTCTGGGTGACAGGAAGGAGCTAGAGCTGGGGGAACTGCTGCACAAGCAAGCTTCAAACAACTAAGTAAGCGTGAACTTTCAGGAGTATGAGGCTGTTGAAATCACTGAGATTCCCAATGAAATTTTCAGATGTCTGCATGGGCAAAATCAATTTTCCATGTACTCCTAGGATGACCTATGGTGCACATTGAAGCTGCAGTTTCCTGAGCGTTTCCCTAAGAAGAACTCTACGTTAGAAGCATGAAGCACCTTCCAGGATGGTTCTGCTGTATAAAGCGTAGTGCGGAAACAAAATTAATCTACCTCGCTCAGGCCCCTTAGTAATCAGTGGAAAGCAAGCATCCTGTTGCTCTGTGTGCAAGGAAGGAGCAGGAGGTGGGAGAACTTCTGCACAATTAAGGGTCCTAGAAGTAAGTAAGCATAAACTTTCAGGAGTATGAGGCTGTTGAAATCATTGACTTCTACAATGAAAATTTCAGATGTCGGTATGGGCCAAAAAAATATTCATGTATTCCTACGCTGCCCTGTCGCACACATTGAAGCTGCAGTTGCCTGTGCATTTCCCCAAGAAGAACTCTATGTAAGAAGCATGAAGCACCTTCAAAGATGGTTCTGCGGTAAGGAGCGTTGTGCGGAATTAAAATTAATCTACCTCACTCAGGCACCTTAGTAATGAGTGGAAAGCGAGCATACTGTTGCTTCCGTTGAGAGGAAGGAGCTAGAGCTGGGGGATCTGCTGCAAAAGTAAGGTTCCAATAACTAAGAAAGCGTGAACTTTCAGGAGTGTGAGGCTGTTGAAATTACTGAGATGCACAAAGAAATTTTGAGATGTCTGTATGGGCAAAATGAATTTTCCATTTTTTCTTAGGATGCCCTGTGGCGCACATGGAAGCTTCAGTTTCCTGAGCGTTTCTGTAAGAAGAACTCTATGTTAGAAGCATGAAGCACCTTCCAGGATGGTTCTGCTGTATGGAGTATAGTGCGGAAACAAAATTCATCTACCTCGCTCAGGCCCATTAGTAATCCGTAAAAAGCAAGCATACTGTTGCTCTGTGTGCGAGGAAGGTGCTAGATCTGGGGGAAATGCTGCATTAGTAAGGTTCCAAGAACTAAGCAAGCGTGAACTTTCAGGAGTGTGAGGCTCTTGAAATCTTTGAGTTCTACAAAGAAATTTTCAGATGTCTGTATGGGGCAAAACAGTTTTCCATGTATTCTTAAGCTGCACTGTCGTGCACTTGGAAGCTTCAGTTGCCTGTGCGTTTCCCTAAGAAGAACTCTATGTAAGAAGCACGAAGCACCTCCCAGGACTGTTCTGCTGTATGGAGCCTAGTGCGGAAACAAAATTAATCTACCTCACTCAGGCCCCTTATTAATGAGCGGAAAGCGAGAATACTGTTGCTCTGGGTGAGAGGAGGAGCTAGAGCTGGGCGAACTGCTGTGCAAGTAACGTTCCAAGAACTAGGGGGACGTGAACTTTCAGGAGGGTGAGGCTGTTGAAATCACTGAGTTCCACAATGAAATTTTCAGATGTTTGTATGGGAAACAGCAATTTTCCATGTATTCCTAGGATGCCCTGTGGCGAACATTGAAGCTGCAGTTTCCTGAGCGTTTCCCTAGGAAGAAATCTACAGTAGAAGCATGAAGCACCTTCCGGGATGGTTCTGCTATATGTAGCGTACTGTGGAAACAAAATTAATCTACCTCACTCAGGCCCCTTAGTAATCAGTGGAAAGCGAGCATACTGTTGCTCTGTGTGCAAGGAAGGAGCTGCAGCTGGGAGAACTTCTGCACCAGTAAGGTTCGAAGAACTAAGCAAGCGTGTACTTTCAGGAGTGTGAGGCTGTTGAAATCTTTGAGTTCTACAATGAAATTTTCAGATGTCTGTATGTGCCAAAACAATTTTCCATGTATTGCTAGGCTGTCCTGTGGCGCACTTTGAAGCTGCAGTTGCCTGTGCGTTTCCCTACGAAGAACTCTATGTAAGAAGCATGAAGCACCTTCCAGGATGGTTCTGCTGTAAGGAGCCTAGCGCGGAATCAAAATTAAGCTACCTCGCTCTTGCCCCTTAGTAATGAGTGGAGTGCCAGCATACTGTTGCTGTGGGTGAGGAGAAGGAGCTAGAGGTGGGGGAACTGCTGCACAAGTAAGGTTCCAAGAACTAAGCAAGCGTGAACTTTCAGGAGTGTGAGGTTGTTGAAATCACTGAGTTCTACAATGAAATTTTCAGATATCTGTATGTGCCAAACCAATTTTGCATGTATTCCTAGGCTGCCCTGTCACACACATTGAAGCTGCCATTGCCTGTGCTTTTCCTGAAGAAAAATTCTACGTAAGAAGCATGAAGCACCTTCCAGGAAGGTTCTGCAGTAATTAGCGTAGTGCGGAATCAAAATTAATCTGCCTCGCTCAGGCCTCTTACTAAAGAGTGGAAAGCGTGCATACTGTTGCTCTGGGTGAGTGGAAGGAGGTAGAGCTGGGGGAACTGATGCACAAGTAAGGTTCCAAGAACTAAGTAGGTGTGAACTTTCAGGAGTGTGAGGCTGTTGAAATCTTTGAGTTCTACACTGAAATTTTCAGATGTCTGTATGGGTCAAAACAGTTTTCCATGTATTCCTAAGCTGCCCTGTCGCGCACTTGGAAGCTGCAGTTGCCTGTGCGTTTCCCTAGTAAGAACCATACGTAAGAAGAATGAAGCACCTTCCATGATGGTTCTGCAGTAAGGAGCGCAGTGCGTAATCAAAATTAATCTACCTCGGGGAGGCCCCTTAGTAAAGAGTGGAAAGTGAGCATACTGTTGCTCTGGGTTACAGGAAGGAGGTAGAGCTGGGGGAACTGCTGCACTAGTAAGGTTAAAAGAACTAAGCAAATGTGAACTTTCAGGAGTGTGAGGCTGTTGAAATTACTGAGTTCTACAATGAAATTTTCAGATGTGTATGTGCCAAACCAATTTTGCATGTATTCCTAGGCTGCCCTCTTGCAAACATTGAAGCTGCATTTGCCTGTGCATTTCCCTAAGAAATACTCTACGTAAGAAGCATGAATCACCTTCAACAATTGTTCTGCAGTAAGGAGCATAGTGCAGAATCAAAATTAATCTACCTCGCTCAGACACCTTAGTAATGAGTGGAAAACGAGCATACTGTTGCTCTGAGTGAGAGGAAGGAGCTAGAGCTGGGGTAACTGCTGCACAAGTAAGGTTCCAAGAACTAAGCAAGTGTGAACTTTCAGGAGGGTGAGGCTATGGAAATCACTGAGTTCCACAATGATATTTTCAGATCTTTTTACAGGCAAAAGCAATTTTCCATGTATTCCTAGGCTGCCCTGTGGTGCACATTGAAGGTGCAGTTGCCTGTGTGTTTCCCTAAGAAGAACTCTACGTTAGAAGCATGAAGCACCTTCCAGGATGGTTCTGCCATAAGGAGAATAGTGCCAAAACAAAGTTAATCTACCTAGCTCAGGCCCCTTAGTAATGAGTGGAAAGTGAGCATACTGCTGCTCTAGGTGAGAGGAAGGAGCTAGAGCTGGGGGAACTGCTGCACAAGTAAGGTTCCAAGAACTAAGTAAGCATGAACTTTCAGGAGTGTGAGGCTGTTGAAATTACTGAGATGCACAAATAAATTTTCAGATGTGTGTATGGGCAAAATGAATTTTCCATTTTTTCCTAGGATGCGCTGTGGCACATATTGAAGCTTAAGATTCCAGAGCATTTCCCTAAGAAGAACTCTATGTTAGAAGCATGAAGCACCTTCCAGGATGGTTCTGCTGTATGGAGCATAGTGCGGAAACAAAATTCATCTACCTCGCTCAGGCCCATTAGTAATCAGTGGAAAGCAAGCATACTGTTGCTCTGTGTGCGATTAAGGTGCTAGAGCTGGGGGAAATGCTGCACTAGTAAGGTTCCAAGAACTAAGCAAGCGTGAACTTTCAGGAGTGTGAGGCTGTTGAAAACTTTGTGTTCCACAATGAAATTTGCAGATGTCAGTATGGGCCAAAACAGTTTTCCATGTATTCTTAAGCTGCCCTGTCATGCACTTGGAAGCTGCAGTTGCCTGTGCATTTCCCTAAGAAGAACTCTATGTAAGAAGCACGAAGCCCCTTCCAGGATTATTCTGCAGTATGGAGGATAATGCGGAAACAAAATTAATCTATGTCGCGCAGGCCCATTAGTAATGAGCAGAAAGTGAGAATACTGTTGCTCTGGGAGAGAGGAGGAGCTGGAGCTGGGGGAACTGCTGTGCAAGTAACGTTCCAAGAACTAGGAGGACGTGAACTTTCAGGAGGGTGAGGCTGTTGAAATCACTGAGATCCACAATGAAATTTTCAGATATTTGTATGGGCAAAAGCAATTTTCCATGTATTCCTAGGATGCCCTGATGCGCACATTGAAGCTGCAGTTTCCTGAGCGTTTCCCTAGGAAGAAATCCACAGTAGAAGCATGAAGCACCTTCCAGGTTGGTTCTGCTATATGTAGCGTACTGTGGAAACAAAATTAATCTACCTCACTCAGGCCCCTTAGTAATCAGTGGAAAGCGAGCATACTGTTGCTCTGTGTGCAAGGAAGGAGCTGCAGCTGGGAGAACTTCGGCACCAGTAAGGTTTGAAGAACTAAGCAAGCGTGTACTTTCAGGAGTGTGAGGCTGTTGAAAACTTTGAGTTCTACAATGAAATTTTCAGATGTCTGTATGTGCCAAAACAATTTTCCATGTATTCCTAGGCTGTCCTGTGGCACACTTTGAAGCTGCAGTTGCCTGTGCGTTTCCCTAAGAAGAACTCTATGTATGAAGCATGAAGCACCTTCCAGGATGGTTCTGCTGTAAGGAGCCTAGCGCGGAATCAAAATTAAGCTACCTCGCTCTTGCCCCTTAGTAATGAGTAGAGTGCCAGCATAGTGTTGCTCCGGGTGAGAAAGAGCTAGAGCTGGGGGAACTGCTGCACAAGTAAGTTTCCAAGAACTAAGCAAGCGTGAACTTTCAGGAGGGTGAGGCTGTTGAAATCACTGAGTTCCACAATGATATTTTCAGATCTTTGTACAGGCAAAAGCAAATTTCCATGTATTCCTAGGCTGCCGTGTGGTGCACATTGAAGGTGCAGTTTCCTGTGTGTTTCCCTAAGAAGAACTCTACATTAGAAGCATGAAGCACCTTCCAGGATGGTTCTGCGGTAAGGAGAGTAGTGCCGAATCAAAGTTAATCTACCTAGCTCAGGCCCCTTAGTAATGAGTGGAAAGTGAGCATACTGCTGCTCTAGGTGAGAGAAAGGAGCCAGAGCTGGGGGAACTGCTGCACAAATAAGGTTCCAAGAGCTAAGTAAGCGTGAACTTTCAGGAGTGTGAGGCTGTTGAAATTACTGAGATGCA
Organism: Erethizon dorsatum; assembly: GCA_028451465.1. Taxonomy (NCBI): domain Eukaryota; kingdom Metazoa; phylum Chordata; class Mammalia; order Rodentia; family Erethizontidae; genus Erethizon; species Erethizon dorsatum. The sequence continues at coordinate 63,999,371 of CM051826.1, forward strand.
AAAAGAAATTTTCAAATATCTGTATGGGCAAAATGAATTTTCCATTTTTTCCTAGGATGCCCTGTGGTGCACATTGAATCTTCAGTTTCCAGAGCGTTTCCCTAAGAAGAACTCTATGTTAGAAGAATGAAGAACCTTCCAGGATGGTTTTGCTGTATGGAGCATAGTGTGGAAACAAAATTAATCTACCTCGCTCTGGCCCATTAGTAATCAGTGGAAAGCAAGCATACTGTTGCTCTGTGTTCAAGGAAGGTGCTAGAGCTGGGGGAAATGCTGCACTAGTAAGGTTCCAAGAACTAAGCAAGAGTGAACTTTCAGGAGTGTGAGGTTGTTGATATCACTGAGTTCAACAATGAAATTTTCAGATATCTGTATATGCCAAACCAATTTTGAATATATTCCTAGGCTGCCCTGTCGCACACATTGAAGCTGCAGTTGCCTGTGCATTTCCTTAAGAAGAATTCTACGTAAGAAGCATGAAGCACCTTCCAGGAAGGTTCTGTGGTAAGGAATGTAGTGCATAATCAAAATTAATCTACCTCGCTCAGGCGTCTTACTAAAGAGTGGAAAGTGTGAATACTGTTGCTCTTTGTGAGTGGAAGGAGGTAGAACTGGGGGAACTGCTGCACAAGTAAGGTTCCAAGAACTAAGTAGGCGTTAACTTTCAGGAGTGTGAGGCTGTTGAAATCACTGAGTTCCACAATGAAATTTTCAGATGTCTGCAAGGACAAAAGATATTTTCCACGTATTCCTAGGCTGCCCTGTGGTGCACATTGAAGATGCATTTGCCTGTGTGTTTCCCTAAGAAGAACTCTACGTTAGAAACATGAAGTACTTTCCATGATGGTTCTGCAGTAAGGAGTGTAGTGCCGAATCAAAATTAATCTACCTTGCTCAGGTGCCTTAGTAATGAGTGGAAAGCGAGCATACTGTTCCTTTGGGGGAGAGGAAGGAGCTAGAGCTGAGGGAACTGCTGTGCAAGCAACACTCCAAGAACTACTTGGACATGAACTTTAAGGAGGGTGAGGCTGTTGAAATCACTGAGTTCCACAATGAAATTTTCAGATGTTTGTACAGGAAAAAGCAATTTTCCATGTATTCCTATGCTGCCCTGTGGTGCACATTGAAGCTGCATTTGCCTTAGCGTTTCCCTAAGAAGAACACTACGTTAGAAGCATGAAGCACCTTCCAGGATGGTTCTGCTGTGTGGAGTGTAGTTCGGAAACAAAATTAATCTACCTCACTCAGGCCCTTTAGTAAACAGTGGAAAGCAAGCATACTGTTGCTCTGTGTGCTAGGAAGGAGATAGAGCTGGGTAAAATGCTGCACCAGTAAGGTTCCAAGAACTAAGCAAGCATGAACTTTCAGGAGAGTGAGGCTGTTGAAATCACCGAGATCCACAATGATATTTTCAGATGTCTGTATGGGCAAAATTAATTTTCCATGTATTCCTAGGATGCCCTGTGGCGCACAATGAAGCGGCCATTTCTTGATCGTTTCCGTAAGAAGAGCTCTATGGTAGAAGCATGAAGCACCTTCCATGATGGTTCTGCTGTATGGAGTGTAGTGCGGAAACAAAATTAATCTACCTCGCTTAGGCCCCTTAGTAATTAGTGGAAGGTGAGCATACTGTTGCTCTGTGTGCAAGGAAGGAGCTGGAGCTGGGGGAACTTCTGGACAAGTAAGGTCCCAAGAACTAAGCAAGCGTGTACTTTTAGGAGTATGAGGCTGTTGAAATCATTGAGTTCTACAGTGAAATTTTCAGATGCCTGTATGGGCCAAAACAGTTTTCCATGTATTCCTAGGCTGCCTTGTTGTGCACATTGAAGCTACAGTTGCCTTTGTGTTTCCCTAAGAAGAACTCTACCTAAGAAGCATGAAGCACCTTCCACGATGGTTCTTCGTTAAGGAATGTAGTGCGGAATAAAAATTATTCAACCTCGCTCAGACCCCTTAGAAATGATTGGAAAGAGAGCATACCATTGCTCTGAGTTCAAGGAAGGAGCTAGAGCTGGCGGAACTGCTGCACAAGTAAGGTTCCAAGAACTAAGCAAGCGTGAACTTTTAGGAGGGTGAGGCTGTTGAAATCACTGAGTTCTACAATGAAATTTTCAGATATCTGTATGTGCCAAACCAATTTTGCATGTATTCCTAGGCTACCCTGTCGCACACATTGAAGCTGCAGTTGCCTGTGTGTTTCCTTAAGAAGAATTCTACGTAAGAAGCATGAAGCACCTTCCAGGAAGGTAATGCGGTTAGGAGCGTAGTGCAGAATCAAAATTAATCTACCTCGCTCAGGCCTCTTAGTAAAGAGTGGAAAGCGTGCATACTGTTGCTCTGGGTGAGTGGAAGGAGGTAGAGCTGGGGGAACTGCTGCAGAAGTAAGGTTCCAAGAACTAACTAGGAGTAAACTTTCAGGAGTGTGAGGCTGTTGAAATCACTGAGTTCCACAATGAAATTTTCAGATGTCTGCAAGGACAAAAGATATTTTCCACGTATTCCTAGGCTGCCCTGTGGTGCACATTGAAGCTGCATTTGCCTGTGTGTTTCCCTAAGAAGAACTCTACGTTAGAAGTATGAAGTACCTTCCACCATGGTTCTGCGGTAAGGAGCGTAGTGCGGAATTGAAATTAATCTACCTCACTCAGGTGCCTTAGTAATGAGTGGAAAGCGATCATACTGTTGCTTTGGGGGAGAGGAAGGAGCTAGAGCTGGCGAAACTGCTGTGCAAGTAACTTTGCAAGAACTACGTGGACATGAACTTTCAGGAGGGTGAGGATGTTGAAATCACTGAGTTCCACAATGAAATTTTCAGATGTTTGTACAGGAAAAAGCAATTTTTCATGTATTCCTAGGCTGCCCTGTGGTGCACATTGAAGCTGCATTTGCCTTAGCGTTTCCATAAGAAGAACAATATGTTAGAAGCAAGACGCACCTTCCAGGATTGTTCTGTGGTAAGGAGCGTAGTGCGGGATCAAAATTAATCTACCACACTCAGGCCCCTTAGTAATGTGTGGAAAGCGAGAATACTGTTGCTCTGGGTGATAGGAATGAGCTAGAGCTGGGGAAACTGCTGTGCAAGTAACGTTCCAAGAACTAGGAGGACATGAACTTTCAGGAGTGTGAGGCTGTTGAAATCTTTGAGTTCTACAATGAAATTTTCAGATGCCTATACGGGCCAAAACAGTTTTGCATGTATTCCTAGGCTGCCCTGTCGCGCACTTGGAAGCTGCAGTTTCCTGAGCGTTTTGCTCAGAAGAATTATACATTTGAATGATGAAGCACCTTCCAGGATTGTTCTGCGTTATGGAGCGTAGTGTGGAATCAAAATTAATCTACCTCGCTCAGGCCCATTACTAATCAGTGGAAAGCAAGTATACTGTTGCTCTCTGTTCGAGGAAGGAGCTATAGCTGGGGGAAATGCTGCACTAGTAAGGTTCCAAGAAGTAAGCAAGCATGAACTTTCAGGTGTTTGAGGCTGTTGAAATCACTGAGTTGTATAATGAAATTTTCTGTTGTCTGTATGCGCCAAAATAATTTTGCATGAATTCCTATGCTGCCCTGTGGTGCACATTGAAGCTACAGTTGCCTGAGCGTTTCCCTGAGAATAACTCTATGTTAGAAGTGTGAAGCACCTTCCAGGATGGCTGTGCGGTAAGGAGCCTAGTGCGGAATCAAAATTAATCTACACCGCTCAGGCCCATTAGTAATCAGTGGAAAGCAACCTTCCAGGATGGTTGTGCTGTATGGAGCATAGTGAGAAAACAATATTATTCTACCTAACTCAGGCCCATTACTAATCAGTGCCAAGCAATTATACCATTGCTCTGTGTGTGAGGAAGGAGCTAGAGCTGGCAGAAATGCTGCACTAGTAAGGTTCCAAGAACAAAGCAAGCGTGAACTTTCAGGAGTGTGAGGCTGTTGAAATCACTTATTTCCACAATGAAATTTTCATATTTTTCTAAGGGCAAAAGCAATTGTCCATGTATTCCTGGGATGCCCTCTGGCTCACATTGAAGCTGCAGGTTCCTTAGCGTTACCATAAGAAGAACTCTACAGTAGAAACATGAAGCACCTTCCAGGATGGTTCTGCTGTATGGAGCATAGTGCGGAACCAAAATTAATCTACATTGCTCAGACCCCTTAGTAATCAGTGGAAAGCAAGCATACTGTTGCTCTGTGTGCGATGAAGGAGCTAGAGCTGAGAGCACTGCTGCACAAGTAAGGTTCAAAGAACTAAGCAAAGGTGAAATTTCAGGAGTGTGGGGCTGTTGAAATCACTAAGTTCTACAATGAAATTTTCAGATTTCTGTAAGGGCAAAAACAATTTCCCATTTTTTCCTAGGCTTCCCTATCCTGCACATTGAAGCTGCGGTTGCCTGTGTGTTTCCCTAAGAAGAACTCTACGTAAGAATCATGAAGCACCTTTCAGGATGGTTCTGCGTTAAGGAGCGTCGTGCGGAATCAAAATTAATCTACCTCGCTCAGGCCCCTTAGTAATGAGAGGAAAGCAAGCATACTGTTGCTCTGGGTGGGAGGAAGGAGCTAGAGCTGGGGGAACTGCTGTGCAAGTAGCATTCCAAGAACTAGGAAGATATGAACTTTCAAGAGCATGAGGCTGTTGAAATCACTGAGTTCCACAATTGTATTTTCAGATGTTTGTACAGGCAAAAGCAATTTTCCATGTATTCCTACAATGTCCTGTGGTGCAGATTGAAGCTGCAGTTTCCTGAGTGTTTCCCTAAGAAGAACTCTATGGTAGAAGCTTGAAGCACCTTCCAGGATGGTTCTTCTGTATGGAGTGTAGTGCGGTAAGAAAATTAATCTACCTCGCTCAGGCCCCTTAGTAATGTGTGGATAGCGAGCATACTGTTGCTCTGGATGAGAGGAAGGAGCTAGAGCTGGGGGAACTGCTGTTCAAGTAACCTTCCAAGAACTAGTAGGACGTGAACTTTCAGGAGTGTGAAGCTGTTGAAATCACTGAGTTCCACAATGAAATTTTGGTATGTTTCTATGGGGAAAAGCAATTTCCCATGTATTCCTAGGATGCCCTATGGCGCAGATTGATCCTGCAGTTTCCTGATCATTTCCCTAAGAAGAACTCTACGTTAGAAGCATTAAGCAACTTCCCGGTTGGTTCTACTCTATGGAGCATAGTGCGGAAACAAAATTAATCTACCTCGCTCAGGCCCATTAATAATCAGTGCAATGCAAGCATAATGTTGCTCTGTGTGCGAGGAAGGAGGTAGAGCTGGGGGAACTGCTGTGCAAGTAACGTGCCAAGAAGTACAAGGACGTGAACTTTCAGGAGTGTGAGGCTGTTGAAATCACTGAGATACACAATGAAATTTTCAGATATCTGTACGGGAAAAGCAATTTTCCATGCATTCCTAGGCTGCCCTGTGGTGTACATTGAAGCTGCAGTTGCCTGACCATTTCCCTAAGAAGAATTCTACATATGAAGTATGCAGCACCTTCCAGGATGGTACTGCGGTAAGGAGCGTAGTGGGGAAACAAAATTAATCTGCCTCACTGAGACCCCTTTGTATTCAGTGGTAAGCGAGCACACTGTTGCTCTCTGTACGAGGATGGAGCTAGAGCTGGGGGAACTGCCGCACAAGTAAAGTTCGAATAACTAAGCAAGCATGAACTTTCAGCAGTGTGAGGCTGTTGAAATCACTGAGTTCTACAATGAAAGTTTCATATGTCTGTATGTGCGAAAACAATTTCCCATGTATACCTAGGCTGCCCTGTCGCGCACATTGAAGCTGCAGTTCCCTGTGTGTTTCCCAAGAAGAACTCTACATAGGAAGCATGAAGCACCTTCCACGATGGTTCTGCGTTAAGGAGCGTAGTGCAGAATCAAAATTAATCTACCTCGCTCAGGCCCCTTAGTAATGTGTGGAAAGCGAGCATACTGTTGCTCTGGGTGGGAGGAAGGAAGTAGACCTGGTGGAAATGCTGTGCAAGTAACGTTCCAAGAACTAGGAAGACATGAATTTTCAGGAGGGTGAGGCTGTTGAAATCACTGAGTTCCACAATGAAATTTTCAGATGATTGTATGGGCGAAAGCAATTTTCCATGTATTCCTAGGCTGCCCTGTGGCGCACATTGAAGCTTCAGGTTTCTGAGCGTTTCCCTAAGAAGAAATCTACAGTAGAAGTATGAAGCACCTTCTAGGATGGTTCTGCTCTATGGAGCATAGTGCGGAAACAAAATTAATCTACCTCCCTCAGGCCCATTACTAGTCATTGGAAAGCAAGTATACTGTTGCTCTGTGTGCGAGGAAGGAGCTAGAGCTGTGGGAAATGCTGCACTAGTAAGGTTCCAAGAACTAAGCAAGTGTGAACTTTCAGGAGTGTGAGGCTTTCGAAATCACTGAGTTCTACAATGAAATTTTCAGTTGTCTGTATGGGCCAAAACAATTTTGCATGTATTCCTATGCTGCCCTGTGGTGCACATTGAAGCTGCATTTGCCTGAGCATTTCCCTAAGAAGAACTCTACGTTAGAAGCATGAAGCAACTTCCAGGATGGTTCTGCGTTAAGGAGCGTAGTGCAGAATCAAAATTAATCTACCTCGCTCAGGCCCCTTAGTAATGTGTGGAAAGCGAGCATACTGTTGCTCTGGGTGGGAGGAAGGAACTAGACCTGGTGGAAATGCTGTGCAAGTAACGTTCCAAGAACTAGGAAGACATGAATTTTCAGGAGGGTGAGGCTGTTGAAATCACTGAGTTCCGCAATGAAATTTTCAGATGATTGTATGGGCGAAAGCAATTTTCCATGTATTCCTAGGCTGCCCTGTGGCGCACATTGAAGCTTCAGTTTTCTGAGCGTTTCCCTAAGAAGAAATCTACAGTAGAAGCATGAAGCACCTTCCAGGATGGTACTGCAGTGAGGAGCATAATGCGGAAACAAAATTAATCTACCTCGCTCAGGCCCATTAGTAATCAATGTAAAGCAAGTATACTGTTGCTCTGTGTGTGAGGAAGGAGCTAGAACTGGGGGAAATGCTGCACTAGGAAGGTTCCAAGAACTAAGCAAGCATGAACTTTCAGGAGTGTGAGGCTGTTGAAATCACTGAGTTCCACAATGAAATTTTCAGATGTTTCTACACGCAAAAATTAATGTACATCGCTCAGGCCCCTTAGTAATGAGTGGAAAGCGAGCATAATGTTGCTCTGGGTGAGACGAAGGAGCTAGAGCTGGGGGAACTGCTGCACAAGTAAGGTTCCAAGAACTATATAAGCGTGAACTTTCAGGAGTGTGAGTCAGTTGAAATCACTCAGATCCACCATGAAATTTTCAGATGTCTGTATGGGCAAAATCAATTTTCCATGTATTCCTAGGATGCCCTGTGGTGCACATTGAAGCTGCAGTTTCCTGAGAATTTCCCTAAGAGGAACTCTATGGTAGAAGCATGAAGCATCTTCCAGGATGGTTCTGCTCTATGAAGTGTAGTACAGAAACAAAATTAATCTACCTCGCTCAGGCCCCTTAGGAATCAGTGGAAAGCGTGCATACTGTAGCTCTGTGTGTGAGGAAGGAGCTAGAGATGGGGAAACTGCTGAAGAAGTAAGGATCCAAGAACTAAGCAAGGGTGAACTTTCAGGAGTGTGAGGCTGTTGAAATCACTGAGTTCTAGAATAAAATTTTCAGATGTCTGTATGGGTGAAAACAATGTCCCAAGTATTCCTAGGCTGCCCTGTCCCGCACATTAAAGCTGCGGTTGCCTGTGTGTTTCCCTAAGAAAAACTCTACCTCATAAGCATGAAGCACCTTCCACGATGGTTCTGCGTTAAGGAGCGTGGTGTGGAATCAAAATTAATCTACGTCACTCAGGCCCTTTAGTAATGAGTGGAAAGCGAGCATACTGTTGCTCTGGGTGATACGAAGGTGCTACAGCTGGGGGAACTGCTGCACAACTAAGGTTCCAAGAAATAGGAAGACATGAACTTTGAGGAGTGTGAGGCTGTTGAAATCACTGAGTTCCACAAAGAAATTTTCAGATGTTTCTACACGCAAAAGCAATTTTCCATGTATTTCTAGGATGCCCTGTGGCGCAGATTGAAGCTGCAGTTTCCTGAGTGTTTCCCTAAGAAGAACTCTACAGTAGAAGCATGAAGCACCTTCCAGGATGGTTCTGCTCTATGGAGTATAGTGCAGAAAGAAAATTAATCTACCTCGCTCAGGCCCATTAGTAATCTGTGGAAAGCAAGCATAATGTTGCTCTGTGTGTGAGGAAGGAGCTAGAGCTGGGCTAAATGCTGCACTAGTAAGGTTCCAAGAACTAAGCAAGTGTAAACTTTCAGGAGTGTGTGGCTGTTGAAATCACTGACTTCTACAATGTAATTTTGAGATGTCTGTATGGGCCAAAACAATTTTGCATTTTTCCTAGTCTGCCCTGTCGTGCACTTGAAGCTGCAGTTGCCTGTGTGTTTCCCAAGGAAGAATTCTACATAAGAAGCATGAAGCAACTTCCAGGATGGTTGTGCGCTAAGGAGCGTAGTCCGGAATCAAAATTAATCTACCTGGCTCAGGCCGCTTAGTAATGAGTGGAAAGCGAGCATACTGTTGCTCTGGGTGAGAGGAAGGAGCTACAGCCGGGGAAACTGCTGTGCAAGTAACGTTCCAAGAACTACGTGGACCTGAACTTTCAGGAGGGTGAGGCTGTTGAAATCACTGAGATCCACAATGAAATTTTCAGATGTCTACATGGGAAAAATCAATTTTCCATGTATTCCTAGGATGCCCTGTGGCGCTATTGATGCTGCAGTTTCCTGAGCGTTTCCCTAAGTAGAACTCTACGTTTGAAGCATGAAGCACCTTCCAGGATTATTCTGCGCGATGGAGCATAGTGCGGAAACAAAATCAAACTTCCTCAGTCATGCCTCTTAATAATCAGTGAAAATCGATCATACAGTTGCTCTGAGTGCGAGGAAAGAACTAGAGATGGGGGAACTGCTGCACAGGAGAAGTTCCAAGAACTAAGCAAGCGTGAACTTTCAGAAGTGTGAGTCAGTTGAAATGACTGTGTTCCACAATGAAATTTTCAAATGTTTCTAAGGGCAAAAGCAATTTTCCATGTATTCCTGGGATGCGCTGTGGTGCACATTGAAGCTGCAGGTTCCTCAGCATTACCATAAGAAGAACTGTACAGTAGAAGCATGAAGCACCTTCCAGGATAGTTCTGCTGCATGGAGCGTAGTGTGGAAACAAAATTAATCTCCTTGCTCAGGCCCTTAGTAATCAGTGTAAAGCAAGCATACTGCTGCTCTGTGTGCGAGGAAGGAGCTAGAGCTGGGGGAACTGCTGAACAACTAAGGATCCAAGAACTATGCAAGCGTGAACTTTCAGGAGTGTGAGGCTGTTGAAATCACTGAGTTCTAGAATGAAATTTTCAGATGTCTGTATGGGCCAAAACAGTTTTCCATGTATTCCTAGGCTGCCCTGTCACGCACATTGAATCTGTGGTTGCCTTTGTGTTTCCCTAAGAAGAACTCTACGTAAGAAGCATGAAGCACCTTCCACGATGCTTCTGCGTTAAGCAGCGTAGTGTGGAATCAAAATTAATGTACCTCGCTCAGGCCCCTTAGTAATCATTGGAAAGCGAGCATACAGTTGCTCTGTGTGCGAGGAAGGAGCTAGAGCTGGGGGAACTGCTGCAGAAGTAAGGTTCCAAGAACGAAGTAGGCGTGAACTTTCAGGAGGCTGAGGCAGTTGAAATCACTGAGTTCCACAATGAAATATTCAGATGTTTCTACACGCAAAAGCAATTTTGCAAGTATTCCTAGGATGCCCTGTGGCGCACATTGAAGCTTTAGGTTTGTGAGCATTTCCCTAGAAAGAACTCTACAGTAGAAGCACGAAGCACCTTCCATGATGATTCTAAGGAGCATAGTGCAGAAACAAAAGTAAACTACCTAGCTCAGGCCCATTAGTAAACTGTGGAAAGCAATTATACTGTTGCTCTGTGTGTGAGGAAGGAGCTAGAGCTGGGGGAAATGCTGCACTAGTAAGGTTCCAAGAACTAAGCTAACGTGAACTTTCAGGAGTGTGAGGCTGTCAAAATTACTGAGTTCTACAATGAAATTTTTAGTTGTCAGTATGTGCCAAAACAATTTTGCATGTATTCCTATGCTACCCTGCATTGCACATTGAAGCTGCAGTTGCCTGAGCTTTTCCCTGAGAAAAACTCTACATTAGAAGCAAGAAGCACCTTCCAGGATGGTTCTGCGACAAGGAGCATAGTGTGGAATCAAAATTAATCTACATTGCTCAGGACCCTTTGTAATGAGTGGAAAGCGAGCATACTGTTGCTCTGCGTGAGAGGAAGGAGCTAGAGCCGGGGGAACTGCTGCACAAGTAATGTTTCCAGAACTAAGTACGCGTGAACTTTCAGGAGGGTGCGGCAGTTGAAAAAACTGATTTCTACAGTGAAATATCCAGATGTTTCTACACGCAAAAGCAATTTTCCATGTATTCCTAGGATGCCCTGTGGCGCACATTGAAGCTTCAGTTTTCTGAGTGATTCCCTAAGAAGAACTCTACAGTGGAATCATGAAGCACCTTCCAGGATAGTTCTGCTCTATGGAGCATAGCGCGGAAAAAAAATTCATCTACCTCGCTCAGGGCCATTAGTAATCAGAGGAAAGCAAGTATACTGTTGCTCTGTGTGTGAGAAAGGAGCTAGATCTGGGGGAAATGCTGCACTAGTAAGGTTCCAAGAACTAAGCAAACGTGAACTTTCAGGTGTGTGAGGCTGTTGAAATCACTGAGTTCTACAATGAAATTTTCAGTTGTCTGTATGGGCCAAAACAATTTTGCATGTATTCCTATGCTGACCTGTGGTGCACATTGAAGCTGCAGTAGCCTGAGCATTCCCCTAAGAAGAACTCTACATTAGAAGCATGAAGCACCTTCCAGGATGGTTCTGCGTTAAGGAGTGTAGTTTGGAATCAAAATTAATCTACATCGCACAGACCCCTTATTAATGAGTGGAAAGGGAGCATACTGTTGCTCTGGGAGAGAGGAATGAGCTAGAGCTGGGGGAACTGCTGCACAAGTAAGGTTCCAAGAACTAAGTAAGCGTCAACTTTCAGGAGCGTGAAGCTGTTGAAATCACTGAGATCCACCATGAAATTTTCAGATGTCTGTATGGGCAAAAATATTTTCCATGTATTCCTAGGATGCCCTGTGTTGCACATTGAAGCTGCAGTTTCTGAGCGTTTCCCTAAGAACTCTATGGTAGAAACATGAAGCTCCTTCCAGGATGGTTCTGCTGTATGAAGTGTAGTGCGGAAACAAAATTATTCTACCTCGCTCAGGCCCTTAGTAATCAGTGGAAAGCGAACATACTGCTGCTCTGTGTGCGAGGAAGGAGCTAGAGCTGGTGGAACTGCTGTGCAAGTAACGTTCCAAGAAGTAGGAGGATGTCAAATTTCAGGGGTGTGAGGCTGTTGAAATCACTGAGATCCACCATGAAATTTTCAGATATCTGTATAGGCAAAATCAATTTTCTATGTATTCCCAGGATGCCCTGTGTCTCACATTGAAGCTGCAGTTGCTTGAGCATTTCCCAAATAAGAACTCTATGTTAGAAGAGAGAAGGACCTTCCAGGATGGTTCTGCAGGAATTAGCATAGTGCGGAATCAAAGTTAATCTACCTCGCTCAGGCCCCTTAGTAATGAGTGGAAAGCGAGCATACTGTTGCTCTGGGAGAGAGGAAGGAGATAGAGCTGGGGGAACTGCTGCACAAGTAAGGTTCCAAGAACTAAGTAAGCGTGAACTTTCAGGAGTGTGAGGCTGTTGAAATCACTGAGTTACACAATGAAATTTTCAGATGTCTGTACGGGCAAAAGCAATTTTCCCTGAATTCCTAGGCTGCCCTGTGGTGCAAATTCAATTTGCAGTTGCTTGACGGTTTCCCTAAGAAAAACTCTACGTAAGAAATATGAAGCACCTTGCAGGATTGTACTGCGGTAAGAAGCGTAGTACAGAATCAAAAGTAATTTTCCTCGCTCAGGCCCCTTAGTAATGAGTGGAAAGCGAGCATACTGTTGCTCTGGGTGAGACGAAGGAGCTAGAGCTGGGGGATCTGCTGCACAAGTAACTTTCCAATAACTAAGCAAGCGTGAACTTTCAGGAGTGTGAGGCTGTTGAAATCACTGAGTTACACAATGAAATTTTCAGATGTCTGTACGGGCAAAAGCAATTTTCCCTGAATTCCTAGGCTGCCCTGTGGTGCAAATTCAATTTGCAGTTGCTTGACGGTTTCCCTAAGAAAAACTCTACGTAAGAAATATGAAGCACCTTGCAGGATTGTACTGCGGTAAGGAGCGTAGTACAGAATCAAAAGTAATTTACCTCGCTCAAGCACGTTAGTAATGAGTGGAAAGCGAGCATACTGTTGCTCTGGGTGAGATGAAGGAGCTAGAGCTGGGGGAACTGCTGCACAAGTAACTTTCCAATAACTAAGCAAGCGTGAACTTTCAGGTGTGTGAGGCTGTTGAAATCACTGAGATCCACAATGAAATTTTCAGATATCTGTATGGGAAAAATAAATTTTCCACGTATTTCCAGGATGCCTTAATGCGCACATTGAATCTGCAGCTTCCTGAGCGTTTCAGTAAGATGAACTCTATGGTAGAAGCATGAAGCAACTTCCAGCATGGTTCTGCTATATGTAGAATAGTGTGGAAACAAAATTAATCTACATCGCTCAATCCTCTTAGTAATCAGTGCAAAGCGAGCATACTGTTGCTCTTTGTGCGAGTAAGGAGCTAAAGCTGGGGGAACTGCTGAAGAAGTAAGGATCCAAGAACTAAGCAAGCGTGAACTTTCAGGAGTGTGAGGCTGTTGAAATAACTGAGTTCTAGAATGAAACTTTCAGATGTCTGTATGGGCTAAAACAGTTTTCCATGTATTCCTAGGCTGCTCTGTCGTGCACATTGAAGCTGCAGTTGCCTGTGTGTTTCCCTAAGAAGAATTCTACATAAGAAGCATGAAGCACCTTCCAGGATGGCTCTGAGTTAAGGAACGTAGTTTGGAATCAAAATTAATCTACCTCGCTCAGGCCCCTTAGTAATGAGTGGAAAGCGAGCATACAGTTGCTCTGGGTCAGAGGAAGGCGCTAGAGCTGGGAGAACTGCTGCACAAGTAAGGTTACAAGAAGTAAGTAAGCGTGAACTTTCAGGAGTGTGAGGCTGTTGAAATTACTGAGATATACCATGACATTTTCAGATGTCTGTATGGGCAAAATCAATTTTCCATGTATTCCTAATGCCCTGAGGAACACATTGAAGCTGCAGTTTCCTGAGCGTTTCCCTAAGAAGAACTCTACGGTAGAAGCATGAAGCAACTTCCAGCAGGGTTCTGCCTTATGTAGCGTACTGCGCAGACAAAATTGATCTACCTCGCTCAGGCCCTTAGTAATCAGTGGAAAACGAGCATACTGTTGCTCTGGGTGCGAGGATGGAGCTAGAGCTCGGGGAAATGCTTTGCAAGTAACATTCCAAGAACTAGGAAGACATGAACTTTAAGGAGTGTGAGGCTGTTGAAATCACTGAGTTCCACAATGAAATTTTCAGATGTTTGTACGAGCAAAAGCAATTTTCCATGTATTCCTGGGATGCCCTGTGGCGCACATTGAAGCTGCAGGTTCCTGCGCATTACCATAAGAAAAACTCTACAGTAGAAGCATGAAGCACATTCCAGGATGGTTCTGCTGCATGGAGCGTAGTGCGGAAACAAAATTAATCTACCTCGCTCAGGCCCCTTAGTAATCAGTGGAAAGGGAGCATATTGTTGCTCTGTGTGCAAGGAAGGAGAGAGAGCTGGGAGAACTGCTGCACAAGTAAGGTTCCAAGAATTAAGCAAAGGTGAAATTTCAGGAGTGTGAGGCTGTTGAAATCACTGAGTTCTACAATGAAATTTTCAGATGGCCATAAGGTACAAAACAATTTCACGTGTATTCCTAGGCTGCCCTTTTGCACACATTGAAGCTGCAGTTGCATGTGCGTTTCCCTCAGAAGAACTCTACGTAAGAAGCATGAATCACCTTCCACGATGGTTCTGCGGTAAGGAGCATAGTGCGGAGTCAAAATCAATCTACCTCGCTCAGGCCCCTTAGTAATGAGTGGAAAGTGAGCATACTGTTGCTCTGGATGAGAGGAAAGAGCTAGAGCTGGGGGAACTGCTGTGTAAGTAATGTTCCAAAAGTAGGAGGACGTGAAATTTCAGGAGTGTGAGGCTGTTGAAATCACTGAGTTCTACATTGAAATTTTCAGTTGTCTATATGGGGCAAAACAATTTTGCAGGTATTCCGATGCTGCCCTGTAGTGCACATTGAAGCTGCAGTTGCCTGAGCATTTCCCTAAGAAGAACTCTACGTTAGAAGCATGAAGCACCTTCCAGGATGGTTCTGCAGTAAGGAGCATAGTGTGGAATCAGAATTAATCTAAATTGCTCAGGCCCCTTAGTAATGAGTGGAAATTGAGCCGAGTTGCTCCGGGTGACAGGAAGGAGATGGATCTTGGGAAACTGCTGCACAAGTAAGGTTACAAGAACTAAGTAAGTGTGAACTTTCAGGTGTGTGAGGCTGCTGAAATCACTGAGATCCACAATGAAATTTTCAGATATCTGTATGGGCAAAATTAATTTTCCGTGTATTTCTAGGATGCCCTACAGTGCACATTGAAGCTGCATTTTCCTGAGAGTTTCCCTAAGAAGAACTCTACGGTGGAAGCATGAAGCAACTTCCAGCATGGTTCTGCCGTATGTAGCGTACTGCGGAAACAAAATTAATCTGCCTCGCACAGGCCTCATTGTATTCAGTGGAAAGCGAGCAAACTGTTCCTATGTTTGCGAGGATAGTGCAGGAGCTGGGGGAACTGCTGCAAAAGTAAGTTTCCAATAGCTAAGCAAGCGTGAACTTTTAGGAGTGTGAGGCTGTTGAAGTCACTGAGATCTACAATGAAGTTTTCAGATGTCTGTATGGGCGAAAACAATTTCCCGTGTATTCCTAGGCTGCCCTGTCATGCACATTGAAGCTGCAGTTGCCAGTGCGTTTCCCTAAGGTGAACTCTACGTTTGAAGCATTAAGCACCTTCCAGCATAGTTCTGCTTTATGGAGCATAGTGCTGAAACAAAATTAATCTACCTCGCTGAGGCTCCTTAGTAATCAGTGGAAAGTGAGGATACAGTTGCTTTGAGTGTGAGGAAGGAGCTAGAGCTGGGGTAAATGCTGCACTAGTAAGGTTCCAAGAACTAAGCAAGTGTGAACTTTCAGGAGTGTGTTGCTTTTAAAATTACTTAGTTCTTTTTTTGTGGGTACCGGGGGTCCAACTCAGGACCTCGCCCGTGCCGCTGAGTGATATCACTGGCCCTTTTTTCGTATGTGGGTGCTGGGAGTCGAACTCAGGACCTTGCCCTTGCCAGGCAGGTGTTTATGCCACTGAGCTATCTCACCAGCCGAGGAAGTCCTCTTTCCTGAGCGTCTTTGGTTATGCTATCCTGGCTAACAGGATGTCCTGAATCAATTCAAAAGGTAAAGTGCATCGTCTTTACTGGACTGGCACATTTTGAATTGATTCAGGACATCAAGAGAGCGTAACTAGAGATGCTCACCAAAAGGCTTCCAGAGGGCCGGTGAGATGGCTCAGCGGCATGAGCGCCTGCCTGGCAGGCACGAGGTCCTGAGTTCGAGTCCTGAAACCCACATAAAGGGAAAAGAAGGGCCGGCGATACCGCTCAGCGGCACAAGCGCTTGCTGCCAAGCGCAAGATCCTGAGGTCAATTCCCGGTACCCACATTTAAAAAAAAGGAAAGAGAAAAGGGGGCTTCCAGAAATGTTTCAGAAAGTGGCGAGAATGATGGAATGGGTGTGTTTGAAGCCAGGGGGATTATTTTGAGAGAAATTAACAGCAATGAGTGTTTAACTATAATAATTTTTTAAAATTTAAATATTCACAATATTCTTGATCACATCACATAAGTTTGGGAATTGTCAGTAATACCTTCCAAATTTTCAGTTTTTCATTTTTGTTCCTCGATGGGAGATGACAAAGAGTGACAAAAATAAATTAAAAATTACATGTGAAAGTGCCAGAAATTAAACAAGTTACATGACAGGTAAATAATTCAGTGCCCAAATGATGTTTTCCAAAAATTAGTAAGACTTATGATTTCAAAGTTATTAAGATTAAAGTTGCACTCTGATTTTGGGGGCGCCTCTATATACATTTTTATCTTCCTTCTTAGTATGACAGCATATGTTTGTGAACCTACAGGCACACAACCTTAGAGAAGAAAAAGATTGGGTTTTAGTTATTTTTTGGTTTCATCCATGCACTTACATGCCCTTTCCTCAATAATTTTATGTTCAAGCCAGATAATGTGCTGAGAAGTATATCACAGGGCAACGTGGGAGAAAGTCTGTCTTCATTGTTATAGAAACAGCTAGAGAGAATACATCAGAGTATTACCGAAGAACATTTTGAGGAAAATGAGTTGGGGGTGAATGCAGGGGGGATGGGGCATTACAATCTGTACTACTGAAGTTCTGTATGTTGACATGTTTTGCATCATGTGTGTATTTGTGGATGTTGAATATGGGTAGTAATAAGGTTGAACGGATGCAGTTCTGGGCTGCGTGGTGAGGTTATGAGCCATGTTCAAGCTAAAATAAATAAAATATAGAGAAGCTATGTTCTCAATGGAAAAAAAATTACTTAGTTCTACAATGAAATTTTCAGATGTCTGTATGGACCAAAAATTTTTGCATTTTTCCTAGGCTGCCCTGTCGCACACATTGAAGCTGCAGTTTCCTCTGTGTTTCGCGAAGAAGAATTCTACGTAAAAACCAAGAAGCTCCTACCAGGATGGCTCTGCGGTAAGGAGAGTAGTCCGGAATCAAAATTAATCTACCTCGCTCAGGCCCCTTATAATGAGTGGAAAGCGAGCATAGTGTTGCTCTGGGTGAGAGGAAGGAGCTAGAGCTGGGGAAACTGCTGTGCAAGTAACGTTCCAAGAACTACGTTGACATGAACTTTCAGGAGGGTGAGGCTGTTGAAATCACTGAGATCCACAATGAAATTTTCAGATGTCTGTATGGGAAAAATCAATTTTCCTTAAATTCCTAGGATGCCCTGAGGCGCCTATTGAAGCTGCAGGTTCCTGAGCGTATCCCTAAGAAGAACTCTACCTTTGAAGCATGAAGCACCTTCCAGGATTGTTCTGCGTTATGTAGCATAGTGGGGAAACAAAACTAATCTACCTCACTCAGGCCCCTTAGTAATGAGTGGAAAGAGAGCATACTGTTGCTCTGTGTATGAGGAAGGAGTTAGAGCTGGGGGAACTGCTGTGCAAGTAACATTCCAAGAACTAGGAAGATAAGAACTTTCAGGAGGGTGAGGCTGTTGAAATCACTGAGTTCCACGATGCAATTTTCAGATGTTTGTATGGGCAAAATAAATTTTCCATGTATTCCTAGGATGCCGTGTGGTGCATATTGAAGCTGCAGTTTCCTGAGCATTTCCCTAAGAAGAACACTACGTTTGAAACATGAAGCACCTTCCAGGATTGTTCTGCGTTATGGAGCATAATGCGGAAACAAAATTAATCTATCTCACTCAGACCCCTTAGTAATCAGTGGAAATCGAGCACACTGTGGCTCTGAGTGCGAGGAAGTATCTAGAGATGGGGGAACTGCTGCACAAGAAAGGTTCCAAGAACTAAGCAAGTGCGAACTTTCAGGAGGGTGAGGTAGTTGAAACAACTGAGTCCCACAATGAAATATTCAGATGTTTCTACACGCAAAAGCAATTTTCCATGTATTCCTAGGATGCCCTGTGGTGCACATTGAAGCTTCAGGTTTCTGAGCGTTTCCCTAAGAAGAACTCTACAGTAGAAGTATGAAGCACCTTCTAGGATGGTTCTGCTCTATGGAGCATAGTGCGGAAACAAAATTAATCTACCTCCCTCAGGCCCATTACTAGTCATTGGAAAGCAAGTATACTGTTGCTCTGTGTGCGAGGAAGGAGCTAGAGCTGTGGGAAATGCTGCACTAGTAAGGTTCCAAGAACTAAGCAAGTGTGAACTTTCAGGAGTGTGAGGCTTTTGAAATCACTGAGTTCTACAATGAAATTTTCAGTTGTCTGTATGGGCCAAAACAATTTTGCATGTATTCCTATGCTGCCCTGTGGTGCACATTGAAGCTGCATTTGCCTGAGCATTTCCCTAAGAAGAACTCTACGTTAGAAGCATGAAGCAACTTCCAGGATGGTTCTGCGGTAAGGATCGTAGTGCGGAATCAAAATTAATCTACCTTGCTCAGGCCCCTTAGTAATCAGTGGAAAGCGAGCATACTGTTGCTCTGTGTGTGAGGAAGGAGCTACAGCTGGGGGAACTGCTGAACAAGTAAGGATCCAAGAACTAAGCAAGCGTGAACTTTCAGGAGTGTGAAGCTGTTGAAATTACTGAGTTCTAGAATGAAATTTTCAGATGTCTGTATGGTAGAAAACAGTTTCCATGAATTCCTTGGCTGCCCTGTCACGCACTTTGAAGCTGTGGTTGCCTGCGTGTTTCCCTAAGAAGAACTCTACGTAAGAAGCATGAAGCACCTTCCAGGATGGTTCTGAATTAAGGAGCGTAGTGCGGAATCAAAATTAATCTACCTCGCTCAGGCCCCTTAGTAATGAGTGGAAAGCGAGCATACTGTTGCTCCGGGTGGGAGGAAGGAGCTAGAGCTGGGGGAACTGCTGTGCAAGTAACATTCCAAGAACTAGGAAGATAAGAACTTTCAGGAGGGTGAGGCTGTTGAAATCACTGAGTTCCACAATGAACTTTTGAGATGTTTGTACGGGCGAAAGCAATTTTCCATGTATTCCTAGGATGCCCTGTGGCACAGATTGAAGCTGCAGGTT